>QXTE01000023.1:216005-336126 GCA_003942145.1 Platysternon megacephalum
CCCCTCACTGGAAAAGCACCAGGTTAAAGATGGATTCCAGTTCAGGTGACATGATCACATGTCACTGCAAGACTTCATTACTCACTTGCCAGCACACACATATACAGGAAGACTCACAGGTAAATACAGCCATCTGCAGACAATGGCTCTGGTTAATGGGAGTCATCAAGATTCCAAACCACCATTAATGGCCCACACTTTGCATAATTACAATAGGCCCTCAGAGTTATATTTCATACTTCTAGTTTTAGATACAAGAGTGGTACATTTATACAAATAGGATGATCACTCAGTAGATTATAAGCTTTGTAATGATACCTTACAAGAGACCTTTTGCATGAAGCATATTCCAGTTACATTATATTAACTTATGTTTTTATAAAACTATACCAGTTACATTATATTCACTTATTATCATGTTTTTATAAAACCATATAGACTGCACAACGTCACAGAGGGTTTCCCTCAATTTCTCCAGAGTTAAGGAACTGCTGTGCTGCATGTCCGCTGTCAGCTCCCAGGGCAGCGTAGAATGCCCTAGCTCTGCCCACAGGGACTGTTCCTTTTCACCACCCTTAAAGTCAAGTCAGTGTTTCTACTTCCTTACAGTTTTGTGGATAATGCTGGACTCTGTTCCAGTGCCTGTAGGGGCAACGATTGTGAAGGGTCAGGATTTGTAGTTGGTGGAGGGAATGAAAACCTTGCATACAATCCAGGACTGGTATCTTACTGCAATTTATAATACAGTGAAAGGTTATTTTCAACAATGTGGTTTTCACTGAAACTAATTCCTTCCATAGAAGAGAAAGCTGTGCCCTTACCTATTCAGACTTCACTCTGCCAGGTTATGAAGTGCTGTTGGCAAACCTAATTTGAGACTGAAACTGAGTTAGCTGCAACACTCAGAACAACACTAAATTCTATGTTCCAAGTTAACCACCCTATTGCTTCTATTTACGTATGTTCTTGGCAGCCAAATATAATAAAGGAGGCAACAAATACTGGACTTCATTGGAGGTGGGAGCCCTGCTAGTGCAGTCTTAGAATGGCAGAGCCTGTCCCTGCTAGTTATCGATGGCAAAATTCACACAATGTTTGTTTCAATCACACTCCAGCTGAAGAACTACACAATTAAAACAAAACAAAACCTGACCACACAGCACTTCACATCAGTTCCTTTATTGTTGGTTCACGGAGCAGAAACAGCAAGACCAAAATCATTGGATAAGACCACTACGGCTGTACACTTTAGCATTATAAGTCTAAGTAAAAAAGATATACAAACTGCTGCGTTACATATTGCCTTCGTGGTTTGTTACATTAGATACAAATATGAGAGCTCTCGCATTTACGTTACTGTATGTGTCCTGGAAGCTTTTTATTATAATCTTTGCTATAGATAAGGGTCTGTCCTATGTCACAAGTGTTAAAAATATTAGTGTAACCCAGGTTAACATATGAGACATATGCAGAGTGAAATTCTGACCCCACTGAAGTCAATAAGAAGTTTTACCATTGACTTCAGTGGAGTTGATTTCATTCCTTGTCTTGAATAAGTACTTGCTCAATTTTTCCCCAAGAGTAACAGTTGTGTTAGCATCATTCATAAAAATCTGTTAGATGGCTGCCAACAGCTGTCTGTCTGTTTTTTTAAATGGGAACACAGCTAGACACAGAATGAACCAGTCTGGAAAATGAGACAGGGAGAAGGGAAATTTGCAAAAAGCATTTGGAGGTCAGTCAGAAGTCAGTCTTCTTTCATTTTCCTCTCCCCACGAGATCTTACCACTTGCTGCTAAGTAACCCCAAGTATGAGAACCAAATTTCTAGGGGAATATGTACAGAGATGGAGGGATGCAGTAAGCAAGGTGTCATGGCTAAGGAAGAGCCAGGACTCAAACTAAAGAAATCTGTATATATTTAGGTATACAGAATACAAGGGGTGTTTTCCAGTGAACTATGGCAAATGCCATTTTAAGTCTTACCACTTGGAACAGACATTCTTAAATGATCCTATTATTTAAAACTGTTTTTTAAATTTTAATAGAGGACTCAAAAAGCTGCTTCAGGCACAAGAGAGAAGGGTGTTTAGGGTTGCACCATGTAACATACATCATCTGTACAAAGCTTGTTGCTTAGAGTGCAAAAAAATCCCAAGGTAGTAAAATGGAAATAACTTTAGTGTGTTAATGGCTGCATTTTTTCTTTTTAGGGGGAACAAAATCTGCCATAGAACAGAATGTTGCCAGTTTTGTTGTGCCGAATAAAGAAGAGGAAAGGATGGTCAGCAGTGAATTGTGGTAGAATCCGTAAACAACACCCACTGACCATTACTCCAGTAGCAGCTGCTGCCTCTGTGCCTTCTTCGTTTACCTCCACAAAGGACTTGTGAACAACCTCAGACAGAACTAGGTCATTGCTGGCTGACATGCCAGATAAATCCACCTTGTCGCTGTCAAATGCATCAGCCATTCCCATGCTCTTCAGAACAGGCTTCAGATCATAATCTTGCTCCAACTTAAATCTGGGTAAAAACACCTTCACTTCACTATAGTCCATCATTTCTGGATTTATCCACTCTATAAGTTTCTCATAGGTAAGTTCTCTCTCCAGCTACAAGAAGAAAAGGTCACAAGAAAAGCCATGAATTTATACTAACAAAACAATGACCACTGTGTGTGTTTACACAGTAGGGATTAGCATCCTCTCCTGGTCTAGAGTGAATGTTATTTCTATAGTCAGAAGCCAAAAATAAATGGCAGTCAGAAACATTCTTATTCTTTTTTCAATAAAGACAAAAAGGTCCCCCAATTAGGATCAGAGCCCCACTGTGCTATAGGCAAGTACCGTCGCAAGGCCATCTTTCATGGTGACAAGTTAATGCAATTGCATGTTGTCACTAGTAATGAAGTGTACTTGGCAGAGGTAGCTACTGTGGGAGAGGCATTACTATTTCGCTGTCCCTTGCCAGCCCAGTAACAATATAGCACAGAAAGGAAATCAGTAGCTCTTGAATGGAGGAGCACTTGAGGACTCCCATATGAAAAAATGTTAGGTACAGTGAGGGAGAGCCCAACCCATAACATTTAGAAAGGAATATGGGGGGGAAATCCATCAAACAGGAATTGCTTTTTGTGAGAATGGAAGCTCTCCAGGATCTCCTTTAATCTGTCACTCACTACATTCTGGCTTCATCCCAATCCCTGGTGACCCCTCCTCTGGTCAAGAAGTCTCTCCTTTCACAACATAACATTTCTCTGGACATCAGAGAGAGCTGAGCTTACTTGACAGTGACACATGGTATTCCCATCTCTTGGGGGACAGATGCAACATCTCCGCAGCTCTCCCACCCTGTGCTAATATTGGTGAGTTCGGAGCTTGGGACTTGAATTCACAGATCTAAATGAGATTTAGTCAAATGGCTTACCTGTTGCAGGCCAGTGGAATTATCTTGGATTTCATCAGGAAGCAGGATGATCATACTAGTCTCATTATCAACATAAGGGAGTTCAAGGATTTTGGTCTGAAACTCTCCTACGTATCTCATGTTAAATTTAGCTTCCTTGAACATCAGCTGCACTGGTTTGCTCTCATTCTTTAAAAAAAATTAAAAAAGTATCAATGTCAACAAGTACTACAGAGCCAGCATGTTGGTACTAAACTAGAAGAACTGGGATTCAAAACACATGGGACATCTGAAACCAGGCTGAACAGAGCACTAGAAAATATTGTAGGGAAGGGTCCTACCATTGCCCTTTGGGGTGGCAGGGAATGAACCAGAATTCCATCAGGCTTTCCCCATTTGTAATGCCCAGTCCCTTGAGATTTATTCAGAGGGAAATACCACATGTATTTTAGTTGCTTAGAGTGCAGTGTGAGAGAATAAAGGAAACAAGAAATACATCTACGTTAATCTATTTAATTGAAAATGTAGTTTCAAATATGTTTACAATAAAAATAATCAAAGGGGTTGTGTGGAGGGGATGGGATAGAATAGAGGGTTGTGGTAAAGTGTACTTAGGGCAATACTGATTAAAAGCATTACTTGTTTTCTCTGGGTGAAGTGTAGTGCAAAATTAGTGACATTTTCCTACTTCATACCTTGTTCATTTTAAATTGCCTTTCCACTGTGCGATCTTTGTTGAATTGGGTCGCCCAGTTGCCTTTGAAGTAGATGGCGTTCACCAAGACTAGTCTGGTCATGGAATCAACAACACCCTGAGCCAACAGATTCTGGATTTTACCTTTAGGACACATTAAAGGAAGAATAGCTTTTAGCTAATACACATCTATCTACCTAGTTGTTTTATTAAATACGGTATCCTCTATCAGTTGCACAATACAAGAACTACATCTTAAGCTGAAGGATTCAGTTCTGTCTTTCCTCTCCTTCCCTTATTGTATCGCTCCTATGACCATATGCTTTTTAAGCAGGCTTTGGCTGTTTAGAGAGACACTGTGGAACTCTGCAAGCAACTTACCTTCAGTTTTTTCTTCTACCCAGGCATTTATATGTTTTCTGGAATCTTCTGCAGCTTTAGAGAAGTCAAGTTGTTCCAGCTCTGCATGGTAGAATTTCTGGCAGCAGTCTATAAATGTCTAGGACAAACAAAGGAGGATGTCTTAACAATATATTTTTCTGACGAGCATTTGTAGAAGACTCCAACATAGAATCTACCTCTTCTTCCTCTACCCCTTCAGAAAGAGTCAGTCTTAACACCAACTTGTCGTCACTTCTTTTCAAGCTGAGCATTTTATTTTCTATTATTACGTTCTTAGTTCAAGCAGCCGGCTTACTGACAGATCAACAACAAGACTGCATGGTAAAAGTGATGCAATCTATTTGCTTTGGATTGAGAGTACAAGGCTTTGTAAATTGGTCTCTAGATAAAGGTTTTCGTAACACTCCCAGAGTAACTCAAACCTGATCTAGTTCAGAAGTGAAACCTCAGGGGGGTTATTTCTATATCTTTTTTGTATAGTATGTGTGGACCATAATAACCTGCTCTTCAGCCTTATGAAACGTCTACTGTGCAAATGTCAGTAGGTCAGTAATTATGTGGTTAGGTTAAAATCATGCTCTCTCTCTTTCCAATTTGTATTTTGGAGTCTTCTATTTTATGGACCAAATGCAAAAGATGCAAAGTTAAATATTTAATCACATTAGTTTTAACTTTAATTGAGAAGAAGAACTCTTTATCTGAGCCAATTTATACTTGCAATTCCGTTTAGTAATAAAATTACTGTATATTGGGGAGGGTAAGGTTGATTGCCTTACTGAAAATGTAAGTTTGTTTTTTAGAATCTAAAACGCAAGAGATTTTCAGTTACCTCTTAATTTTCTGAGATGAAGGAAGGGTATCAGAAAGAGTAAGGTTAAAATCAGGGGTACACTTTTTGGATACATTTTAAAAGGAAAATGTATGCCCCAGTAGCTGTTACTCTCAGCTAAGTCTATTCCTGTGTCCTTTGAATGCATTGTCCAATTTAAGGGGAAGGAAGACACCCCAAAAAGGCACACAATACTGCCTATTCCCTTCCCTGCCCACCATTTGAAGGAAATTCTTAAAATCTTAGCTCCTGGCCAAAAATACCTGAGTGATTAATGGAATGCTGAACAGTTGGGGTTTGATGGATCTTCCATTGACAGCACTCTGCTCCAGTTCTCTAGAGTTCAGAGCTAGGGACTGTCAAAAGTCAGCTGAGCACACAAATGGATTTTACAAGGAGACTTGCTTTGGCAAGTCAGATCCTGAACTACATAGTGCCTGTAGATTAAAGCCAACACCTTTATTTGCACTAAGAAAAGGAAGCGTAGCAAATGTGTTATAAGACAAAAACAAACTGAATGCTTGACTTACTGGAAGAAATTTAAACGTCTTTTCCCCATAGAGCTGGTTGGCAATCCTAAGCACATAATTAGTGCCTGGTTTGTTAATTTCAGAAATAAGTGACTGGTATCCATCGTGAATCTCTTCAGCTTTGTCCAAAGAAAGCACCTATAGAAAGAGACAGGAATATACTCAGCATGACCCACATGTGCTGAAACATGCGCTTTGGGACAGGTTAGTACAATGCCTTTCAGCAGCTTAGAGATGAAAGCTGCAGCCTGAACACCCGCAGCCCTAAAAGGGAAAGGATTTCCCATTATGGCTTACATGTACTGGGCGTTACCTTTGCACAGGTGTAATGGAGAATCTGGACCTTATATTTCTTATTAATGATTTCTGTTACCATAGTGCTTAGGAGCCCCAGGCATGGACCAGAACCCCATTGCGCTGAGGACTGTACAGACACCGATCAAGTGCACTGTTCTACTCTGAAAAGTGACTTCAAGGATAAGTCTATTGCCACTTAATTAAAGTTAGTTAGGAGCTTTGTAAAGGCTCAGATAATTAAAATATTTTGTTACAGGCTAGGAGGGATCAGCAGAGGGTAAATCACAAACATGTGAGGAGTGTCCATACTAACTTTTACAAAGACTGTCTTCACTGCAAAAAAAAAGTTTGGGTTTTTTACATTGAGATAATAAAATCCTACTGGAAAGTGGTTTGAGCATTGGCCTGCTAAACCCAGGGTTGTAAGTTCAATCCTTAAGCAGGCCATTTAGGGATCTGGGGCAAAAATCTGTCTCAGGATTGGTCCTGCTTAGAGCAGGGGGTTGGACTAGATGATCTCCTGAGGTCCCTTCCAACCCTGATATTCTATGATTCTATGATTACACAACACATTTTGAGCTCATTGTGCAGGTTAGAAGAGGGAAACTTCATGCTAAAATATTTTACCGTGGAAATAAACGTAGCTGTTTTGAAGAGACACCCTCACTCCGTTCTAGCTTTAGGCACATAAAATGAACAGTTCTGGAGAGTTTAAAGGAAAACCATCAATTTGAAATCTACTCCATTTCAAAACATGAATTTAAAGTAGCTTCAGGTCTCAGACTTGTCTCTAGAGCCCCATGTTGATATTTGTAGCTTTATCGTTACTTTTTAAAATTTGTTTCATTGTGCGGAAGAGCCTGACAAACAGGGAAAATGTCTCTATGGAAGAAAGAGTGAAACACAAAGTGCTGTCAAATGCACAAGTATACAAACTGGGGGGAAATGTCCCTTATTTTTCCCTAATCTTAACTGTTACTTGCAACACTAAGAGGTTAAAAAAAAAAAATTCAGACAAGGTATGATTTAAGTTGACGGAATCCCTTTCAACAGTCCTTTTCCCAAGGCTTCCAGCAATGTTTTGGAACTATGCCTTCAATTCAAGCACTACCATAGGATTCTGCTGCCTTTGCAATAGGGCCTCCATTTTGCCTTCCACAATGGAGTTTTGTTACATCAATTCATGTTTGCATTGTTCCATTTCCTATTATTTTCCTTCTTCTTCTTCTCTAAGATGAAACACCTGATGGTACAACAGTTAGCATAGGTTCTCTTGGGAATACATTCAAGAACAGATCTGGCTCTTATTTGAGCTTAAACGTTAGTGGAATGAAGAAATGTTATGGAATGACCTAGTACATTAGTCCTTTGCTTTAATACAAGAAAACTTTGATTAACAGAGATCAAGAATGGCTCCTCTAGTATGAAACACTGTAGTGAAATAAGACACCCTGAAAAGCCCTTGATAAGGGAAAACTTTAGCTCTACAGTGCTTCATTGCGTCTGGGCAGGCAAATGCCCAAAGTGACAAAAATAACCTCAGAGGCTTCCCAAAAGGCCAAACAACCAACAGGGGAGATGGGCAGCTCACCAAAGGAACACCATAGGACACAATAGGCCCAATTCAACCAAATGCAGTCTGGGTTAACTCTGTGGGACGCCCCTGGTAAGTCTCCGGGCTAAATTCACTGATATCAGGTCTCGTAGATCAATGGTTTTAAAATCAAGATCAGATCATATTCTGCTTTCATTTACATACATGTAAATCTGGCACAATTCAATTGAAGTCTAATAGTTACTCCAGTTTTACACCAATGTAACAGCATAATTTGTCTCAACGTTTATTTAAACATAACTAGTATTAAAGCTTAAAATTCATCCTCAGTTTGAGTTCAGGTGACACACTGAATAAGATTGATTTTTTTTTAAATACTGCCTCCCAAATGCTGGATTTGCTTAAAGGTAATAACTGCTAAAGAAATGCCATGATATGAATTCCATAACAATTGCAGAGCTGTTATATTGGTTAATATTTTGAGCAAGAGATTTTACAGACACAGAACAAGAGAATGTTCGCACCCACTAGTACATGTAATTTTTAGCAACGTCTGCTAGTATGGTAGTTAATCACTCTAAACAAAAGACATATACATCCCAATTATAAAAGTCCTTACAGATTATAAGGAATCAGTTTCAACTCCACCCTATTTTACTGTTGAAGCTGCAAGTTTAGACAAACTCCTCCCCTCCCCTAAGCCAAATATTGTATAAGGCTCTAAGTGGACAGCTATAAATCTAGTTTTGAAATTTGTAATTCTCACCCCAGGACACTTTGCATACTTCACTAAAAACCCACAAGCTAAGAGAACCTAAACGGTTATGTAGCTGCAACACAGAAGTCCTTCTTTGCAGCCAGATCTCAGGGCCTCAACTCCATCCTCATCTTCCCCGACTCCTGCCAATTTTGCCACTTTTGATCACTCTCCTTTTCTAAATCTTGTTCTCCCTTTGCATTTGTGAGTCGGTCTCCTGGGTCTCCTCTTAGGTCTTTGCTTGACCTTTCAGTGGGACCTCAGGACTCCATACTTGGCACCCAACTCTTCTTCCCTAGGTCCCCTTTCTCTCTAGAATATCTCAGTGCTCATTGGAGCAGGAGTTGGCATTAAGAGTTTAATGAACTAGGCCTACATTTTCAAAAGCGACTAGTGATTTTTTTGGTTGCCCAACTTGACACCTTAAAGGAAGCCTGATTTTTAAATAATGCACCTGGCTATGTTTTTAAGACATATTTAGGTGATTAGTATAATCTGATATTAATCCCAGAGAATGTAATTGAAGAAGTCCTTTTCTAACTATTGAGGCAGCTAGACAGCTCTCTCTTTTTCAAGGCACCTCAGCTGTATGGTGCCACCAAAATTCTACTCTCAGGCACACCTGGATATTAATGGGAGTTTTCCATAGGTACAGAACATACAATAGAGATCTGTGGTTCAGCTTCTAGAGCAAAGTTGTGTTAAGTGGTTCAAGTTTATCCAGACATACCTTTGCCATCTGGGCTGCAGTGTTACCTTTTGCACCCAAAAGAACCATGGACAAAGCAGAGGAGATACTCAAAGGAGAAAAGAACAAGTTCTGTGTATTGGCATTTTCACTCAGCTTTTTGAATAGGCTGAGTGCAAAGGTGGTGTTTGCTTTACTGAGATTATCCATGATTCAGAACCTATAAGACAAAACACAAAGGAAAGATCACATAAGATACAGATTTAAAATGTAATGAGTATTTAATGTGCCAGATTCTCAGCTGGTATAAAGCACCATAACTCCACTGAAGTCAGTGGAACTACACTGGTTTTACACCACCTCAGGATATAGCAAAGCATCAAATAAGTTTAAGGATCATGTGTTCTGTCTCTCTCTCTCTCAGAATCCGAGTTTATATAAGAGCCTTCAGATAACGAGTGGGACAAACTCACACAAATTGCAAAGTTTTCCAATTCTTTAAGATTGATATTGAGTTTCAATAGCATTATACACTGTTTTTCAGGAATTCAGTATCTAGCTGGCAGACTGTCTAGTCACATGAATACAATTTATATTTCATATTTATACGGGTGATCCAAATTTATCAACGGATGTTGAATTTGTTTTATAGTTAATGGTCATTATTGGAGGCACGTTGTTTAAGTCACAGCTGTGCAATACTTAATACCTCAAATTTATTTTAATCCAACCTGTAGTACATAATTACTTAATTTGAATTTATATTACATTCTCTGGTGTAAAATATTCACTACATGTACTTTATGATCTGGGTTGGTAACTTTCTTAATCAACCAAACTGATTTTGGGTGTAAATTTCTATAAACACCTGCCTTATTTGTTCACTGGTAAATCCACATATTACTTCCCGCAGCTTTCTAGCCCACTAGGATAGTGCTTGTCTTCTATTTCACAGCAGAGCTATGGAGAGTGGATCCTGTGACTATATGTTCTAGAGGGGTGGAGTGCCACTTCTGCAGAGATAGGGAGATTGAGGCAAAATATGAAGAGAAATAGGAAAATACAATGGGAAGTAGGAGAGAGCGGTTGTGATGGTGAGGGAAACACAGGTAAGATGAGAGCTTTTTATTGCAGTCTTCTCTCTTTAATGTTTCATCTCTTTCTTTTGTTTCAGTCATTTTTAACTTCCTTTCCTCTTCTGTTCCTGACACCTCAATTAGAGGGCAATTGTTCAACACTGGTTTTGTTTTATACTCTCAGCCCATCTATTCCTGTCTGCCAGTGACCAACAGGAGATTCTGCTTCCAGCATTTCTCACTCAACCAATTGGGAGACTGACAGCAATCATGATTATCATGACAAGAGAGTATTATCCTTAATTCACATTGTAGTTATGACAGAACCTTCGGGATTAAAGAAAGTCTAATGAAGATGAATAGTAGACATATGTGCCCATCCAAGAACACATATTAATAATAAAATGAACCAGCGTTGCCATCTGATGACTGGTCTGTAGCTTATATGAAGTGAATTTGGTTTTCTTTGTCAAATAGCCCATGAAAGGAGTCTGCATTGCAGTCTCTTTATTAATCTCCGTAACATAATGGCTTTATTTTTATGCTGCTGTTTTATTGGAAATTACTGGAAAGCTCGCAATTAGAGCTGACTGATATCTTTTGTATTTTCAGAACCTATGACCAGCCAGGAATACTAACTGAAATTAATTGTGTGGGGGATTTATTTGGTTATTGATGTTAGGATATAGATATTCAGTCCTGTCTGCAAAGGCCTATGCTTTAAGAATTTAGGTGTATTCTTATCACTTAGCTAGTTATAGAGGTATAAAAGAAAGAATCAAAATCACTGTCTGTCTGTGTAAGGGCCTTCTCTTACTGTAACAGTCTGAGCCCTGTTCTTAGGCTAAGCCTTTGGCTAAGCAGCAGAGGCCAGCCATAAGCCATATGGTCACATCCTTACATTCCAAACTAGTCACATTTAAATAAGGTGCTATTGGGCTGTTAGGAATACAATCCTGTCCTGATATTCCTATCACCTCCAGAGAAAGGGAAGATGTAAAAGGAAACTTAGTTTAATAGCATCCTGTCTGGCAAGAACTCACTTATCAATAGCTGGGATGTGAAATCCTCATTTCTGTATTGTTCTATCGCTGTAGTCTCCACTTCCCTATTGTTTGTCTGTATAATCTCTGTCCGGTTCTGTGATTGTTTCTGTCTGCTGTATAATTAATTTTGTTGGGTGTAAACCAATTAAGGTGGTGGGATATAATTGGTTAAATAATGATGTTACAATATGTTAGGATTGGTTAGTTAAATTTCAGTAAAATAATTGGTTAAGATATAGCTAAGCAGAACTCAAGTTTTACTATATAGTCTGCAGTCAATCAGGAAGTAAGGGGGGGATGGGAATAGGGAATGGGGGTGGAGGAATTGGTATCATGTTTCGCTAAGGGTGGGGGAAATGGGAACAGGGACACAGGCAAGGCTCTGTGGCATCAGATCTGGGAAGGGGGACACTGAGGAAGGAAACTGGAATCCTGCTTGCTGGAAGTTCACCCCAATAAACATTGAATTGTTTGCACCTTCGGACTTCAGGTATTGCTGCTCTCTGTTTATGCGAGAAGGACCAGGGAAGTGAGAGGGTGAAGGAATAAGCCCCAACAATTGATATGGCAATAAAGAGCTAAAACAAACTGCAGAGTCTCTACAAAACTGTCAAGGCAACCTTCTAATAACAATATTCTAAAAGAATATTCAGCTATTTAGGGGATTTCTCACGTGCACACTTACAGCGCAGTAGCAAAGAAATCATTATTGTAGAAGGGTGGACTGTTGATTACAGAGCTATTTTGGGACACAGGAGACTCAGTATCAACTCCTGGCTCTACAACAGACATCCTGTGTGGCCTTTGGAAGACACACAGGCTATGTCTACACTGCAATGAAAGACCTGAGGCACAGATGTGGCTAGTCTGGGTCAGCTGACTCGGGCTGCAGGGCTATAAAACTGCAGTGTAAAATTCAGGCTCAAGCTGGAGCCGAGACACTGAGACCCCGTGCGGGGGGAAGAGTCCCAGAGCCCAGACTCCATCCTATTGTCCCACTGAATCTAAAAAAAAAAGGGGGAGAGGAATTACTGTTGGTCATCATGACATCCAGAGATTACAAATTGGTTCCTGGTGCAGTGTTACCAGAAACTCGAAGTCTGATTCAGTCCATGTTTGGTTACCCTAAGTACCACTGGAACATGAGACACTTGTGCACTGTAAAGCTTAGACTGAATTTAAAAAAGAATCCATGGAGAATTTTACACCACACACACAGGTAAACACTTGCACTTCTCTTGTGTAGATGGGATACGTATTTTATAGTTTTAATTCCTGCAGTGTTTGTTGCTTGCTTGTTTGCTGCATCATGTACCTTTTTGGCACTATTAAAAGCACCTTGAACTTAAATTGCAAGTTGATTTAAATTAAATTTACTATGTTACAGAAAAAAAACAGACTCAGTACTGGCACTTGTTCTTTGCCCTCCTTGACCCCAAAACTAGGCGACACAAGACAGCAAATCATAAATCTGCTAGCTCCTTAACACGTCTGACCAAATATTGCAAGACCGATCTGTCCTGATCACGCTGTCTTATTACCGAAGACAGAAGTTTATCAAAACCCTAAAACAAATAATCAGCATACCAAGGGACACTCACTGTGGTTCCAAAATAGTGCTACTAACTTGGAAATAGCAGGAATACACTGACTCTCTTTGATTTAGAATATTAATTGACCATCTGGATTAAAGTTCTTTAAAACAGTTTGAGGGCAATGATACCAAGTAAATGAATTATCTGCCCCTTTCCATTTTACAATAATCCTATTAGGAAAAGAACACTCTTCCCCATCTCCCTTAGATTAATGCATTTCTCTGTGGTATACATGTCTACGTATACCATGGTCCATACTATTAGGCCTAGCCAATCATTCCTTTCATGACCTTGATAATGGAGCTGCTTTTTTAGTTTCCCAAACAGAGATGCCAGACCTCAATACTCTGCCAATGACACCGTGCAGAAACTTGAGTCCCGCAGATGACCTGATCCTGACTGGCCATCAAGAAAAGTTCATGTGTCTTATTGGGAGTGGTGAGCATTGTATGTGTAGCATGTGCATTCTGTTTTGGTGATTGTTAATAAATAGAGGTTAAGTAGGATATTATCGTGCAAGGCTCTTTCACTGGAAAAAGACCCTGTAAACCTGCAAAGGATTAAGCCCTAAATCCACAGGGAACGGGTGTTTGCTAGAGCCCGGAGCCTATGGATGGGGTAAAGTTAGAGTGCCTAAATTAAGAGGGATATACGTGAGCCATAGGAACAGGGTAAGGGTGGGTGCCCTAGAGTGTAAGGTAACGCCTTGAGCCCTAGGAATCTGGTAGCGGTAGAAGCCTTGAGCACTAGGAACTAGGTAGAGGTTGGTGCCCTAAAGTGTGCAAGTGACAGAGAATTTTGTGCGTGGAACAGTTTGAGTTTTAAAAATTAGTCTCATAATTTTAAAAAATTGTGTATGCATATCTATATCTCCCCATGCGGGGGAGCATAATAGGAGCAAAGGCAAAAGCAGTATTTAGCAAGTTGTAATGTTTTTTGTAGATATATAGTTATCTTAAAAACTAAGGCTCCAATCCTGTAATAAGTCTGCATGTGTGGACCTCTGCAGCCCCACAGAGCTCCATAAGGCAGTTAGTGGGGCTTTATGCAGGGCTTGTTGCAGGATTGGGGCCTAAAGTGTATATATCCATAAGTGGCTCCCCACCCCCACCTCAAAATGAAAAGGCTTGTTTTACAGTGAAATAATACATAAGACTATCTGGTGATCACAATATCCCATATCTTTCGATATACAGTAGCTCTATTTGTAAAAAGAGAAAAAAAAGTGAGGGACCCAGAATGTGCCTAATACAAGCAATGAGTCAGAAAAAATTAATCCCAACTTTAGCCAGATGCGCCCCCCTCCAGCCCCATTTGCTCTTTCGAACGCAGTCTGAATAGCTTCCTTTTATTCTGTTACAAAACCACAAGCAGCAGCGGAAAGTCCCTGCTGACGTTAGATGCTGGCTTAAAGCTACAGTGCTCTGTATTACCAATTGTATTCATGCTTATGAACATGTAATCAATTGATGTAAGGAACGAGTGAGGTAGTGTGAGTGACAAACAATGGCAAAGCAAAGAAGCAAATATCGCCTTTTATGGAACCATGGTATAGAATCATAGAATATTAGGGTTGGAAGAAACCTCAGGTCAAATAGTCCAATCCCCTGCTCAAAGCAGGGACAACCCCAACTAAATCATCCCCGCCAGGGCTTTGTCAAGCCGGGCCTTAAAAACCTCTAAGGAAGGAGCTTCCACCACCTCCCTAGATAACCCATTTCAGTGCTTCAGCGCCTCCTAGTGAAATAGTTTTTCCTAATATCCAACCTAAACCTCCCCCACTGCAACTTGAGACCATTGCTTCTTGTTCTGTCATCTGCCACCACTGAGAACAGCCTAGCTCCATCCTCTTTGGAATCCCCCTTCACGTAGTTGAAGGCTTCTATCAAATTCCCCCTCACCCTTCTCTTCTGCAGCCTGCCTAAGCCCAGTTCCCTCAGCCTCTCCTCGTAAGTCATGTGCCCCAGCCCCCTAATCATTTTCATTGCCCTCCGCTGGACTCTCTCCACTTTGTCCACATCCCTTCTGTAGTGGGGGGGACCAAAACTGGACACAATACTCCAGGTGTGGCCTCACGAGTGTTGAATAGAGGGAAATAATCACTTCCCTCAATCTGCTGGCAATCCTCCTACTAATACAGTCCAATATGCCGTTGGCCTTCTTGGCAACAAGGGCACACTGCTGACTCATATCCAGCTTCTCGTCCACTGTAATCCCCAGGTCTGGGTGAAGATATAAATCTTGAGACAGATGACCAGGTGGGTTATCAACAAGGAAATGTAACAGCATGCTAAACTCGGGACTGCACCGGAAGCAGTAGAGCCCTCCTGCTGATCTGAAGGGACTTCGGGGACTCTCGTCGCCTCACAGTCAATCTCTGGGAAGCTGTAACCTGGCCAGTCTCAGCCACCTGAAATCAAAACCAGCATCCACACCTGCAGCCTGCCAATATGAATGAGTTGTGCTTGAGAGTATAATTGCGCAAATAATGGAAGCAATAAAACAAGCCTCAGTGCTGCTCTAGTTCACCCTTTGTTTGTGGTTATTTTTTGGTTGGTTCCAAGAACCGGCAACACCAACATTTCAATTAAAATTTAATTCAAGCCCAAGGTCTAATCTTCCAATGAGTTTGTACTGTCTGTTTTATAGACTTATTAGAGAGACAAGGTGGGGGAGGTAATCGCTTTTATTGGACCAAGACATTGCCTTAGGCTCAATCTTGTCAAGAGTAGTGTAGTTTATGCCACTATACAGAGCTTATTAACATAACAGCGGTATGTTCATTGCAAGCTTTATTGCCTCCTTCACTCCAGTGCTGTAGGGCACTCATTTAGAGACAAGTGCCCTGTTTTAGTGCCTCAGTAAATGGCAGTGCCAGGCACCTCCCATTGCCGGAGCCTTTCCCACAAGAGTCAGCAGCCAAGGCAGGGCCCCTGTATGTGCAACGGATTTAATAAATCCCAAGTACCAGCAGGGCCGGCTCCAGGCACCAGCCCAGCAAGCAGGTGCTTGGGGCGGCCCCTGGAAGGGGGCGGCACCTCCGGCTCTTCGGCGGCAATTCGGCGGCGGGTCCCTCAGTCCGTGTCGGAGGGAAGGACCTACAGCCAAATTGCCACCGAAAAATGAAGCGGCGGCGTAAGAGTTCCCGATCGCGATCGCGGCTTTTTTTTTTTTTTTTTTTTTTTTGCTTGTGGCGGCAAAAACTATAGAGCCTGCCCTGAGTACCAGCAACCTGTGCTGAGTGTACCACACCCACCAGCTCTGTCCTACCCCACCGGCAAGGGAACTACAGGAGGGTCCTTGGCTGACACTGCAAAACCCAGGGCAAGGTGCACAGAATCACAGGTTTCCTTCCTCCTACACCTGGTCTTACTGGGAGGAGGAAGCCACAGGCTGAGCCACCGTCTCAAGGCAGGAAAAGGCCCCGAGACACCTATTGTGAGTTGCGGATTCAAGGTTCAAGTGTCTGGTCTCTTAGGAGCCTGACTCCTCCCCATACACCCCCTGGCAGACCTGCCCCCTCCCGCCCATCCCAGCAGGAGCCCAGGGTGCCGCACCCCCGGGCTTGCGGTGGTTTCCATCACGCACCGGGTTTCCAGTTCGGTCCCTGGCTCTCAGCCCCCCACTGCACAAACTGTCCCAGCGCCCGGCGCAGGAGCGGTCACTGCCAGAGAAACAAACTCACCGGACACCAACGGGACCCCCCCGCCCTCGGCTGCTTGAACCAACCGTGGGGCCGATGCCCGGGGCGGACTCTGGCTCCTCCCCGCCCGCCAGAACCGAGCGACCCTGAGCCCCAGGCTGGAAACTAAACCCAAGTGGCAGCCCCGCTCCCCGCCCCCACCGGCCCCCGCCCGGCTCGGGGTTTCTAGCGCGCCCGAGGCAGCGAGCGCAGCAGGACCCGCCCCACACGCAGGAGGCCCCCGGGCACCGCGGCAGAGGGCGCCAGGCCGGGACTGACCCAGGGGTGGTGCTGCGGGACCGGGGCGGAATCGGGCGGCGGCTGCTGCGGGGAGCCGGGCGCGCAGGTCGCTGAAGCGGCTCCGGTGGCTCTGGGCAAAGGGGAGGTGACCTCGGACTTGTGTTAGCTCCGCTGAGCCCCGGGATCCCGCCCTCCTGGAGCCCGGAAGCGCCGGGAGCCACCCACGGGGCGTTTCATCCCTCAGCCTCCGCCCGGCCCTAATTCCCTGCACCAGCGGGTTTGAGTTGTTCTGTTAGGGCCACATTTCATACATGCTGCTGCCGGCAGGTTCATAGAAGCAAGTCACTAGGGCGCTGTCTAGACTAGGAAATGAGACGTGTTTGCCAAGTGTGTTAGCGAACATTTCAAATAACATGGTTTTAAACACCCCTGTGCAACCTGATGCAGACAAAACAATGGTCTTTTTAAAAGTCTCAGCTGAGCGTAACCAGTGCTTAATTTGTGCCAGTCCTGGCACTTCTAGGCTTGGCAGTTCATAAACCTGGCGTCTCTGGGCTTGGCAGTTCACAGCTCAGGCACCTCTGGGCTTGCTGCATCCGTTATGTATGTAAAAACATTGCTTGAGCGCTGGCACCTCTTTCATTACAAATTAAGCACTGGGTATAATCAACCCGAGTGAAGTGACTATCATTTGGAATGGTAACGATGAAAACATACTGTAAATATTAAGAGGGATTAGAATGTCATATCCTAACAAAACAAAACTCAAACCCCTCCCCCCAAACACTGTCTATAATCAGCTAAATCACCAATTTGAATAGTAGAAACAATCTCAGTGGTTTGTTTTTTTTATTGCTTTAAGTGCAAGTCATACACTAGAGTTATGGAGTAAAATATCAGCTAAAAGCACATTGGAATTTGTGTAAATAACAGGAATATCTTTGCTAAACTGCATTTGTGAACTGAAAGCCTATTTTTCTACTTTATTAGTGACACAGGTATATAGGAATGGGTACAAATTACAACTAGTAATTATATTAACAACACATTACTGTTGTTTGAATGCTGCAGGTGCTAGATCATATGTCCATAAGCATTATAGTCAGATGGGAGGCATGCTGGTGAAAGTTTTCATATCAGTTGTGCTCATCAGAACTGTTAGATAATCTAATTTACAAACATTTTCAAAAGATCAGGCACGGGAACAAACATTAGTATGAGCAACATGACACACCTGCATAGCCCTCTAGAAACAGCAGCAGGTCATGAAATGGACAAAGATGACAAGTTCACTGGCTGGGGAGGCTAGGCCAGTTCACTGACTCTGTGCCGACATTGTCAGAAAGCATTGGCAGAATGTTTAGTGCCTCATCCAGAATCCTTCCTCTGACATCAGTAAAAACTGAATTGGGCCCCTAAGGACACAGGATGGTCTCACTAAATATAAATGTTTAGTTTAGAGAGCTTCTGGTGAGGATTGAATTTCGCATGCTTTTGCCTTGGATTTTATGAAATTACAATAATTTCCAAAATGTTAATTCTCAAAGTAAAAATTTAGACTAAAGATAGTTAATGTTTTTATCACTTCCAAGTTTATTACGTCAGACAATAAGATCTCTAACAAACTCGTTCCAGTCTATGTGATAACACTTCAGTCAGCCAGATCACACTTACAGTGAAGTCAGCGGGAGAAGGAATTGTCGATTTTCCTCTGCTTCTATGAGCAGTGTTATTATTGATTTAACAACTCTTTTAGTGCTTATGAATGTACAATGTACATCCAGCAGACTGACTCCTAAATGGTCCAGCATCTGTCATTTAGACAGAATGGCATGGTTCCAAATAGAATGCTGTGGACATTATATGATGAGGTTAAATTTCTATTTTAACACTCTGAAAGAACAAAAGAAAATATATTTTGGGTGGGAAAAACTTTATAAAAATACAGGTCAAGGCAAATATGAAATTCAGAGCTAATGCTGAATAGCTATCATTAACTGGCCTTGTTGTGCCTGGGATTTGCAAACAGAACTTAATGTGTTTTCAATTACCCTTTGTATACAGATCTGCAACACCTGTGAATAAGAGAGCTAATTATTTAAGCACTTGACTGTGGCTGGGTCTAATGTGGCCATGGACGACAGTAGCAGAGATTAAGAGCCCCCCTCTCTTCCAAATCATTCTGTATGACTGCTTTAGACCTGCCCCCATCTTGTCTGCAGCCATGGGTATGGGATCATGGCCTGAACGCTGAGGTGTATTCTTCTGTCCTGTGAACAAATGGGTGGGGAAGGACAGACAGGGCTGGCCTTGTCATGAGGCAAACTGAGGCGGCCACCTCAGGTGCCAGACTATGGGGGGCGCCACTAGGATCCAGAGTGTAGAAAATTGTGTCTGCTGCTGGTACATATGTATTCTCTCTGCTCTAGATGCACAGAGATGGTGGAGTGCTGTGCTGGAGGAAGGAGGGCACAAGAGACATAACAGGCAGGCAGGAGAAAAGGTGAGAGGGAATAACAGAAAGCAGCAGGAGCTGCAGGGAGAGAGAGGAGGAGGAGCCTCTTAGGTGCCTCTAGCACCCCCAGGAGCCTAGACTGATTAACACCAGCTTCTCAGGGAGCTTCCTGTTTCCTGCTGCTTCCCTGAACCCACTTGAGGAGAACAGGCAGTCAACTGAAGTAGTAGGAGCCAGTTAGGCCTTTAAGATGCTGATATTTTCCCTCACTCAGGCCCTGCTACCAGCCTGCTTATTTGTCCCCTTCAACTGAGTGTTGAGAGCCACTATAGCTGGCACAGAACAGCAGTCATGAGTGAAAGAAGAAAACACCCCTCTGGGGCAGCATTCAGAAAAAGCAAGCAAGCAAAGGAAGCAGGAAGGAGCTCTCCTGAGATACATAGACACAAATGTTCACGGTGAGCCTTCCACCCCAGTGAGGATGTGAGTGGTGAGGAGATGCCTGATCTTCCAGTTAGTCAGAGTGCAGGTGACCTGGCAGCTACTGCAGCATCCATATCTCCATCTCAAATGGATGTAACCATGCACATTCCAGAGAAGAGTGTGGTGGAGGCGCAAGAAACAGTTGCTGCTGAGTTTAATTCCTTAAGGCTAGATGATCCAGGACTGTGGACCCACTTGAGCAGTAGCCTGAGGGACTTCCTTGTACTGCATGGGCCACAGCAAGTGGAAAACTTCATGTTCCCCAAAGACAATGAAAATAGACGTTTCCATCCAACACGTTACTGGCGTGAAAACCCCAATGGTGACAAAGTGGAGAGGCCATGGCTTATGTACTCAAAAACCCACAATGCTGCATACTGTTTTTGTTGCAAACTCTTCCAGTCTAATGTTCCAGCCACATTGGATTCTACAGGAACAAAGGACTGGAAGAATCTGGCTAGAAATCTGGCATGCCATGAGAAGGCAGCAAATCACCAGAGAGCATTCCATAGGTGGAAAGAGCTTGAGATGAGACTAAGGTTAAAGGCCACCATAGATGATCAGCATCAAGAGAAGATTGCATCAGAGTCTCTACTGGCAAAATGTTCTGAAAAGGCTCATTGCCATTGTGAGAATGCTTGCTACCCAAAACCTAGCACTGCGTAGCAATTCAGATCAGCTGTATGTGCCAAACAATGGAAACTTCCTTAAAATTGTGGAGCTGATGGTTGAGTTTGATACTGTACTCCAGGAGCATCTAAGAAGAGTCGCCACCCAAGAAATGTACACACACCACTACTTTGGAAAAACAATTCAAAATGAGATCATACAGTTACTGGCAACAAAAGTCAAACAGAAGATTGTGGCACACCTGACATCAGCCATACGGAACAAATGACTTTAATGGTGCGTTTTGTAACAACAGAACCTAGTGAAAATGTCCCTGCAATGGTGACTGTCAGAGAGCATTTTCTAGAATTTATTGACATTGATGATACTACAGGAGCTGGTATGACAAATGTGCTTCTTAAAAAGCTGGAAGACACGGGAATTGCGATAGCTGACATGAGAGGTCAGAGCTACGATAATGGTGCCAACATGAGAGGAAAGAACAGAGGAGTGCAGACACGGATCCGAGAGTTAAACCCTCGAGCTTTTTTGTCCCATGCAGTTCTCATTCATTGAACTTGGTGGTCAGTGATGCAGCATCGGCTTCTAGTGAGGCTACTGAATTTTTTAATGTAATTCAAAGCATCTATGTATTTTTCTCTGCATCAACTCATCGATGGCAAATTTTGAAGCAACATCTGGGAACATCCTCTCTGACACTGAAACCACTGAGTGCCACACAATGGGAAAGTCGAGTGGCGGCGATAAAGCCTATCAAACACCCAGGGCCGGCTCTAGGTTTTTTGCTGCCCCAAGCAAAAAATTTTTTGGCTGCCCCCCACCCCAGCCCTGGGCTCCCCCCTGCTGTGCCAGCCCTGGGTTCTCCACCCACCCACCCAGTAGCGGCGCCAGCATTTCCGGCGCCCTAGGCGGTGGAAGGTCCCGCCCCCAAAATGCCGCCCCCAACAGCGGCGGCGGAAGGTCCCGCCCCCAAATTTCCACGGCTGGCCGGGGCACCGGCGCCCCTCAAATGTTCATGCCCTAGGCGACCGCCTAGGTCGCCTAATGGGTTGCGCCGGCCCTGCACCCACCCACGCCCCCTGCCACCCCAGCGCTGGGCTACCCCCTTTCCCCCCCACTAGTGCCCTCCCCCCACCCCCCTGCCGCCCCAGCCCTGGGTCACTGGTAACTCTCTCCCAGGGCGGGTCATTCAGCAGGAACTTTGGATGTGTACAGAACACAGACAGGTTTGGTTCCCATATGGTTACAGAACTGCAGTAAAGTGGAACAATTTTCAGCTTGTGTGATTGGAGGATATCTGGATGCATAAATGAGGAAACCTTGAGGTGCCTTTATTATTCTTTTGTTCCACTCTTTGTTTCTATGGGGAATTTGCCAATGCTTCCTTTTAAACAAATAAAACAAAAAAAAAAAAAAAAAAAAGCAATGGCTGTTGAAAATAGCAATTCCAGTCCTAATAACCACTGGGAAGCATTTCTTGCTCAATTTTATCCTATTTTTTCTACAGCAAGTTACAGTGGATCAGTATATTTGATTTGGGAGAAATGAAGTAACAGCTGCCCAAATTGAGCGTGAGCACTCCTGAATTTTGAGGGTGTTCAAATCTGGAAGGCAGGTGCTAGATTCCCTTTCTGAATATTGTCTAAATCTGGAAAGGAAAAATCAATTTCTGCTTCCATGGCTCAGACGTGGAAATCCTCCTAAGTGCCGGGTACTGTATCTAAAGCTGCCCAAGCCCTCTAGTAGAGCCTCCCCTCCCTTACTTTTCATTTTAAATTCTAGTGGGATCCACTTACCTCCCTTGCTAGGCTTCAGATAGAGAGGGGCACTGTCCATTTACTCAACCCAATTCCTTCTTTGGGGGCTGCAAAGTGAGGTCACACCAGTATCCCTAATCCAGTCTGGGGAAGTCTGCTGAAGGGGATATCTGGGGCAAAGCCGCCTACTGCTTGGGCTGTGCACACTTGTCCCCCATTCATAGTACCACCCCTTTCGACTCACAGCAAGCTGCAGCTTAAGGTCTCAGATACCTCACTCCCTACCCCTCCCTGTTGATAGCGGCCAAGGGAATGCTGGGAAATGTAGTTCTTTCCCTGCTCCAGGGCTGGCTCTAGAGGCAGGGAGCTAGGCAAGGAACTACAGCTCCCAGGGTCCCGTGGGTTCTCAGCTCCCATGCTGGATCCCCAGCTGCTCCGTGGCTCCGCTTCTGCAGGGTTGTGAGAGGGGAGGAAGTGAGGTTAAAAAACAAACAAACAAGGATGGCCCGAATGCCGCCCCCTGCAAATGTGCCGCCCAAAGCACCTGCTTGTTTTGCTGGTGCCTAGAGCCGGCCCTGCAAACACCAATTTGGGAAGATAGATGATGCCATAGTTGCCATTATGTAGGATAATGCTATGACAGGAATTGTTCATGGGAGAACAGTGGCAGAGGGACATGGAATCACCAGAAACATACATAACTTCAAATTTCTGTGTGGCTTAGTGTTGTGGCATGACATACTGTTTGAAATAAATGTTGTAAGCAAGAGACTCCTAGGTGTTGACCTTGATATATCTGGAGCAATGGAACAACTGGACAAAGCAAAGTCATACCTACAGTCTTACCGGTCAGATGAGGGATTTCAAAACGTTCTGAAGGGTGCACAGAACTCGGCAGAGGAACTTCACATTGAAGCTGTTTTCCCCACCCATTCAAGAATACAAGAGTCACTGAAGAAGAAGACATTTTGATTACGAGGCACGGGATAATCCCATAAGAGACCTCAAACAACAATTCAAAGTTGAATTATTTAACCAGGTGCTAGATTGTGCAATACAGTCAGTTGAAGAATGTTTCATGCAGCTCAAGGAACACAGCAGTATATTTGGGATGTTGTATGATATTCCAGATCTCCTCACTATACCTGAAGAAGACCTACACCAGCAATGCAGGGCACTAGAGACAGTGTTGACACATGATGACATGCGTGATATTGATACGAGTGATTTAGGTGTTGAACTGAAAGCCCTTTCGAGATACATTTCAGCAGGATCAACTCCAAAGGCTGTTCTGGAATATATGTGCACAAATAAGATAACCACCCTCTTTCCAAATGCTTTTGTTGCTCTGCACATACTTCTAACACTTCCTGTAACAGTTGCCAGTGGAGAACGCAGCTTCTCCAAGCTGAAGTTAATAAAAACACATCTACGCTCCACAATGACACAGGAGAGGCTGGTCGGCCTTGCAACCATCTCAATAGAGCATGAGCTGGCCCAGACTGTGGACCTTCAGCAGGAAGCAGTTAAAATCTTTGCAAGCAAGAAGGCACTTTGATTATTCAAACAGATAAAAATGCCAATGTTTACTATGCAGACAAGAAAAGTTAAATTTGCTGTTCAGGCGTTTGAAAGTTAAGTGTTACTTAAAAGTTTTGAACAAGGCATTTTAAGTTGTTAGTTCTCCTTTATTGGAGTAGGTAGCAGAGCAGTACCATGAGAGGAGTAGAACAGGAAGAAGGCAGAATTGAGACCTTTCAAAGTTTTGGCCCAAGCGAGGGGGCATGGGGGCGTCATTTGAGCTCCCCGCCTCAGGTGCCAAAATGTTGTGGGCCGGCCCTGGGGACAGAGGCTACAGAGCCATGACTCTGGCCCCCCCTAACACTAGCCAGGAGAGCAGGCTCAGTGCAGTGAGTAGTATGCTGCACTCTGTAAGGGGCTGCAGTAGATTACTGTCCCCTCAGTGCAGCAGAGGAGCACAGGAGAAATTGTGCCTCAGTGTGTGTCTCTGAGGCACAATAACTTCTGAGGCTACTCCTGATGGAGGCAGTTTATGCTCAGGGCTCTAACTAAAAGCACGAACTAGACCTACGCTTTGAATTTCAGGCTTCAATTTGTATTTCCCAGTTGCATGGTGAGCGAATGATGTTATTTGGTAGCAGAAAGTAATACATTCTAGGGGGAGCAGAATCTGCCAAAGAAGAGGATGCTGTTGGTTTTGTTGTGCCTGATGAAGAAGAGGAAAGGGTGATCTGCCTTAAATCTTACAGGATTTACAGATGTTCTCACTACTACAACGACTGCACTGCCACCTGCAGCCTCAGTACCCTCTTCATTGACCTCAACAAAGGACTTGTGAAAAACTTATGACAAAAAAAGATCATTAGTCTCAGACATCCCTGTCAAGTCAGCTTGGCTCTGACTGAAGACATCTCACATCCCCATACTGCTCCAAGTGGACTTGAGGTTATAGCTCTCTTCCAGCTTGATCCTGGGCAGAAACAACTCCACTTCAGTCGTCTTCATCATTTCTGGGCTGGTCCATTTGATAATTTCTCATAGGTCAATTCCCTCTCTAGCTACACTGAGTTAAAAAAGAGAGGGAAATAGACAATTAAAGAGCAAAAACAAAATCATGAATAAATGAAAAAAACTCATCCTAAAGGCACGAAACATACATTGCTACCACCCTCGGCTATTGCCATCATTATAGGATGTGCTACATCAAATAGGGTTTGATCCTGCAAGGTGCTAAGTGATGTATGTTCCAGTTTATCTAAATGGGAGGTGACCTTACATGCAGAATTGGGTCCATAGAGGAGTTCCTTGTTTTTTCTATTTAAACGTACATGGGAATGTTCCCCTCTTATTTACATAGAGAGTTCCTGTTAATGTTAATAGAACATCTACATGTGCATGCAAGGAAGACTTGTCCCATCGCAACTATATATGATTGGTATGCATGGGGTCTTGCAGACAAGTAAGAGGATATGGTCCTTGCCCTGATGTGCTTGCAAATGGAGCATCTTATTTTTCATGTTGTTGAGATCTCTTGGTTCCCATTGAGTTGGGGGCACTCAGCACCTACTGTGAGGAGCTTAGTCCCTTGCAAGGTGGGTTAGTAATTACTTACTTCACTAGATAAAGAGAGCACAGAAAACAGGGGGAAAGGGAGTACAGCTCTTGGAAGTGCATTAACTGCAAGGGGCCAGAAAGTCAGATTGTGGTCCACTTTGTGCTACCCAGGCAACAGAAACAGGACAAAAGAACTGGCTTCAACCGCCAGTTTGGAATTCTTGTTTAACAGAATCACCACATAATGTATAGCGAGTTCTACACTTCCCACTCAAGAGTAATGCAGCTATTCCAACAGAGTGCTGAAAATCCCGCATATCACAACAGAGAATCAGGTATTCCCTAAATATACGTATGACTTTATGGAATCCACAAGACGTGCACATATCTAAATCAATTATCCCCTTGCTTCTCATTCCTCACCCTACTCCCCCATGGTTTGTTACTCTCTCTCATTGCATCACATCTGAAATTAGGATGTAAGCTCTTCTGCGACACAGACCTGGTCTATTTGTTCTGGAAAATTCCTTGCGCTCTTTTGGGCTTCATCTAGATAATAATACATCATGCCAATGATACTCCTTAATGTTGTAACTTTCGTGGTGTCATCGTCAGTCCAGTAGATTTATCCTCAGTGTCATCTGGTAATAGGATGAGCATGCTGCGGTCATTATTGACATATGGAAGCTCAGCAATTTTGCTCTTCATTGTTTCCAAGTAGCATATTGGAAATGTATCTTTCACAAACATCATCTGCACCGGTTTAGTCTTGGTCTGTGAAATTATATATCTCCATAAAAAATAAATATCACTACTTCTTTCTTTGAAACGTACATGTCATCAGTAAATATGCATGACTTGCTTCAGATGAAATAAGAATATAAGTTTGAATACAGTTTTATGAACCAAAGTTGATTGCATGGTTTAACACGGCTCCTTTTCTGAGAAAATATTCATTGTCCTGTTGTTTGTCTCAAAGCATGGTTTTCTGTGACCTGGGCTGATCTTCCACTCTTCCCCTATACATGCACAGTAACTCACAGAAGGTGGGACAGAGGAGCCACAAAATTCTGCAAGGATCACCTTAATGAGTTTCCTAACAATTGTTCATAAGAACATAAGAACGGCCATACCAAAGGTCCATCTAGCCCAGTATCCTGTCTTCCGCCAGTGGCCAATGCCAGGTGCCCCAGAGGAAATGAACAGAACAGGTAATCATCAAGTGAGCCATTCCCTGTTGTCCATTTCCAGTTCCTAGCAAACAGAGGCTAGAGACACCATCCCTGCCCATCCTGGCTAATAGCCATTGATGGACTTAACCTCCATGAATTTATGTAGTTCTTTTTTGAACCCTGTTATAGTCTTGGCCTTCACAACATCCTCTGGCAAAGAGTTCCACAGGTTGACTGTGCATTGTGTGAAGAAATACTTCCTTTTGTTTGTTTTAAACTTGCTGCCTATTAATTTCATTTGGTGACCCCTAGTTCTTGTGTTATGAGGAGTAAATATCACTTCCTTATTTACTTTCTCCACACCAGTCATGATTTTATAGACCTCTATCATATCCCCCCTGCTAAGCTGCTTCATCACTTTAGAAGTCCATGCTACTTTAACTAACAATAAGATTGTGACATCCTTCCCCAAGATCATTACAGATAAAGTGTGACTATGTTAAAGCAACAGCCACTCTTTGCCAATAGTTGTTGTTAGATACTATTCACCCACCTTTGGCTAACTTAAAATTCTGTAGGTGCAACAATATTCACTTACCGGAAACTGAATCAATGTAGGTAATTCTGTTGTATTTAGGATTTCAAGCTTTGGTCTCCAGATTGTTTCTGTTTTGACTTCCACAGAATTAGCATAGCATAGGAGAGGGCTCTGTTAGCCTCTGGTGCTGCAGTACTGGTTGCACTTTGGAAAGTTATAATTATAACCTGTTTTGTTTGTCATTTAAGAGACTTAATTTGGTTTGAGTCATCTTGGTAAGCCTTCCCCATTCATTGGGTGAATGACAGATATACTGGGCCAGTTTCATCCCGTTTGTGTCTCTTCGTACGATCGGCCCTTGATGAGGCAGTCGTCCAGGTACGGGAAAAATATGATCCCTTGTTTGTGTAAGTGGGCCATGACCACTGCAAGAGTTTTGGAAAACACTCTCGGTGCTGTGGAGAGACTGAATGGTAGCACTCTGTATTGGAAGTGGTCGTGCCCCACTGTGAATCGTAGAAAGCGTCTGTGTGCTGGATGTATTGAGATATGGAAGTATGCGTCTTGTAGGTCAAGGGCTTAGAACCAGTCCCCTTGTTCCAGCACAGGTATTATTGTGCCCAACGTGACCATCCTGAATTTTTGGGAGCATACGAATTTGTTGAGTCTTTGCAGGTCTAGTATGGGTCACCATCCTCCGCTTTTCTTCTGGGTCAGGAAATAGTGGGAGTAAAACCCCTTCCCTCTGTGTAGTGTAGAAACTGGTTCCACTGCACCTAACTGTAGGAGTTGAGTTACCTCTGTTCATAGTAGGTGCTTGTGAGAGGGGTCTCTGAAGAGGGACTGGGAAGGGGGAAGGGTAGGAAGCATGAAATAAAGGGGATGGAGTAGCCCAACTGTTCTATTTCCAGGACACAGTGGTCCTGTGTGATCTGTTGCCAAGCATGGTGGAAGCATTGGAGGCGATGGCAGAAATGGACAGGTAGGCGCAGGTGTTTGCAGAAAAACAAAGGGTTAGTGTTAACTTTGCAACTTTAATTACATCAGACAATGAGGCCACATAGGACCATTCTGATCATCTCTCCTGCCCACTGGAGAGTTTAGGAGAGGATTTCTCACTGAGCTCATTTTAAAATGAACATCTGAATCATACAATATGAACACAACAATAGTGGCAGCCTTGAGAATTGCTTGGTATTTTCCAGGCAACTGGTGAATTTGCCTGCATTTCTAGCCAAGATAATTGGGGTGGGGGGCAGGTATTCTTGCTTCCTATATTTTGATTCTCCCACAAACCACCTGTTACAGCTCTAATGGCAATAATAACTCCCTGGACTTGTTGGTGTCCTTGAACTCCACATTGGAGTCTACTGTGAATGCCAGTAAACTCAAACCACTGTCTGAACAATGGAAAAGCAGATGGCTAGATAGTTGGCACTGGCATAGGAATGTAGGTCAAATAATTCTTCGTTATTTGCTTCATGCTACGCATTCCTAGTTTGTTTCAAAGATGTGCGCCGAAGGACTCACCATGTTTGTGAAGTCAGCAGACACACCTAGATTGGGCACCATTTCTGATTCATCCCATGAAAAATTGGTACATTTCTGTTGAGAGTTTAAGCTGAAATTCACTACTACCATTATCAGGTCCACACAAATTACAGTAGGACAGTAACACCCTTTTATCTTTAAATTTATTGTGGTCACTTGCCCTGTTTGCTATTCCTGATTCTACAAATGACTAAGATACAGGAAAATGAAGAAAAAGTACTCAAACTATTTAGACACTTCTTCAGAGGCAGAGTCTACTAAAGAAGAGGATGGTCTTGGTCTTAACATGCCTCAGAAAAAAGAGAAATAAGTGATCTGCTTCAAAAGTGTGATGGCACTAGAACAATATGGTATCATAAAAGAACTAAGGGTAGTGCCTTGTAAAATCAGCTTGGTGTGGATTGAAAGCATCTTTCATTCACATACAGCTCAGAATGGATTGAAGTAATAACTTTCTTCCAACTTGATCCTGGGCAGATGCCCTCTGCTATAGCTTTCTCCATCACTTTTCTGCTGGTCCACTTGGAAAACTTCTTATAAAGCTAATTTTCTTTCTGGTTTCAGTTATAAAAGAGAATTAGTAAATCAAAAACTGAAAATATAACCTGTTGGCCCCATCTACATTACATGTCGTTTGCCTTAATGTGAATATTCTCTAAAATCCCCAAAAGAGAGACTACAGTGCTGTTTGGAAATATACTAAAGATCATGGGAAAACTCCTTGCCAGTTTTTACCTGTCCCTGTATTTTGGAAGGCATTGTGTTCTCTTTCAATATACAATGTGTGAAATTTTGAATAATCAGTGACTTCATTTTTTTTAACATAAAAAATAAGAACAGTTCTAAATACAAGCCGTTTGCATCCGTAAATCTCAAGAATATAGTGTGTGTCTGGTGAGCCATATGTAAGGCTACGATTATGTCACGGAGGTCACGGAAGTCATGGAATGCATGACATTTTCTGCCCGGGGCTGTCACTGTCAGCCAGCGGGGCCCCACAGTTCTCAGCCACTGCTGGCAGCGGCCCTGCCCGTAGCTGGTAGCCACTGGGCAGCAGGGGGATCCAGGAGCTCCCAGCCGGCCCCCACACAGCTCCCAGTCCTCGCCCTGGTGGGGGGACCCTGCAGCTCCCAGCCGCCGCA
Source organism: Platysternon megacephalum (assembly GCA_003942145.1). Lineage (NCBI taxonomy): Eukaryota > Metazoa > Chordata > Testudines > Platysternidae > Platysternon > Platysternon megacephalum. The sequence continues at coordinate 245,606 of QXTE01000023.1, forward strand.
GGTGGGGGAAGGGCCCACACAGCAACCCAGCCACCCTGGGTAGGGAGGGGACTCCGGAGCTCCCAGAGGCCACAGGCAGCAGGCTCCCCGGAGCTCCCGGCCGCAGCGGGGGACTCTGCAGCCTCTCAGCTGCGGCAGGGAGCCGGGGGGCCCTCCCCAGAGCCCAAGCAGCAGTGGGTGCTGAATCTTCCTCTCTCCCCATTTTGTCAGGGATATTTTTAGTGAAAGTCAAGGAGAGGTAATGGGCTTCCATGAATTTTTGTTTATTGCCCGTGACCTGTCCATGACTTTTACTAAAAATATCCATGACAAAATCTTAGCCTTAGCCATATGCATAGCCTTCCTCCCAAACTCTTATCCTAGCAAGACTAGAGGAAATCATACTGTACACTGAAACTGAGATCTGGTACTTGGGTAGCTGGGTAAATACAGGATAACAGACAATATCTGGACACTCTACTCCCATGGACAGATTGAACGCAATTTTCACCAGCATTGTGTCCAAGCCCAGAGCTAGAGCAGAATTCCACAGCTAGCCACTGTCTTTGCAATGGACCAATCCTAATCCAAACAAACTCCAAATTTTAGGGCGTTTGGCAGGTGGTCTAGTAGAGCTTGCGCTGAACAGAAGATGATAAAGTGGGCTAGAGAACATGGATTTGGAGAGGAACAGGACTTTTGGTGAATTTTTAGCACCTGTTCAGAGACTAACCTCTAGTGGCTAACTTGGTTTATCACAGATATGACTTTTCCAGAAACTTCAGGCTGAGTCCAAGTGCTAAAAGGTTATGGGAGGTTTCATATGTATAGCTAACAACTAGTTAAGAACCAAGAAGTATTTCCTGTTTATTTGTATTGCAGTAGTGCCCAGAAAACGTGTCCTGACTGGCACAGGTTCTATCAAACACAGTCCTTTTAATCCCATTAAAAATGTTTAGGAGGTTAAGTCAGTACATTTTTAATATAAATAGTGGATCTAGTTATTCAAAGTGTTGCACAAGTCATTTCCTAGAATTCTTACAAGATATAAAATGTCTCAACACTAGTCTCCTTAATTTAGGGTGATGAGCGCTTGTCAGACTCTCAACTCACTCAAAAAATGGAAAATGTTGAGGTTCAAGTCTTTCTTGGCCTGGCAAAATGTTGATTCTGAGCTACTTCATTTTGTGTGTGTGTGTGTTATTGTTGTTTGTTTTGTTTTGTTTCCCTGACAGTCCCAGAAGTGGGGGCAAGAATTCCTTTTAAACACAAACTGTTATTGTATGTGCAGCCTACTTTTCAGTTTAGATTTCTTTGCCAAAGTTTCAGAAGGGGTAAACATCTGTCTGACTCATTATTTTTGTTACTCCAGCAACTGTCAACAGGCTGGGTGGAGTCTATTTAAATTTTCAAAAAATAGAAATCCCTTTTGGGCTCAGACCAAGCCTGTGAAAATCCAGCCCCAAAGGAAATAGACAGCAAGAACGTTCTCAGCCTTAAGCGTTCACAGTGCTGATAGTCCCACTATGATTTTGTAGTTCAGCTAATGATGGGAGGAGAGCAGGAGTGAAATAGACAGACCAGAAAGATTCCTAAGAAAATAGAGATAACTGCTATGATTCGTAGATGAGATCAGAACTGCTGTATATCCAGATCTGGTGCAGTCAGTTCTTGTCATTGTTCCTGTTTACTGACAAAATAAATTTAATGTGCTAAGAAAAGAACCAGAAAGAAAATACTGTACTATATATCCAGTTGCTGTTCATAATGAAACTACCAATTTGTTGATGCTGTCAGTGTTAATTAATTGTTGCTTTATTAAGGGAAGGAGAGTCTTCCAAAGAAAAGAATCATGTTGGGGTTTTGTGATGGATAAAGAAGAAGAAAGGATGATCAGCCTGAAGCACTACAGGAGGTATGTAAGAGGTTGTTACAATAACCACTCCACTGGCACCTGCTACTTCAGTGTCCACTTCATTAACATCCATGTAGGACTTATGAGTGACCTTTGACACTGACAGACCCCTGCTGTAGCTATGCCAGAGAGATCAGCTGCATGAGTAAAGAGGCCAGTCATACCCAAAGCTGTTAAAATTGATTTGAGACTATATTGCTCCTCCAACTTCATCTGGGGGAGGTACACTTGCACTTTTCTGTTTTTTCACTTTAGCAGAACTGGTCCAGGCAGTTAGTTTCTCAAAGGTGATTGTACTTTCAAGCTATCAAGACAAAAACAGGGAAATCAGAATCATGCAAATATGGATCTAAAGCTGCAAAATACTGAACCAACTGAGGAGATGCAGCTAATGACTGCATCTTGTTGAAAGCTGTCTTTCATTAGTCTGGATATAAATTACTAAACTTAGTAATCATGATCTGCCATGTGTCCAGATCTGCTCTTTAGTAACCACACACAAGTATTTCTGACTTATGCATGTCAAAATATTTTTCTTGAATGCTTTTTTGGCCTCTATGTAAGAGATGCAATAGGATTTGAAGAACTAAACTTTGCCCTTAGTTACATCATTTTATTTCTATTACCCTAATAGATTTGGTCCTTTGAGTCCCATTATCTGTTGGCAATAGAACTCAACTCTTCACATGGCAGTGCAGAATCAATAAGTTGGTCTATCTTCTCTTTTTTTAACTAACAGCTCTGGGCATGTGTGACAGAATATATCCCTATGTTCACACCTTACAGACTATTGTAATAATTTTTGTACAAGGTATGCCTTTTAGGTATCATTTAAAAACTCAAAACTTGCTGATCAATAATATCATGGCAAAATGCACAGAGCAACATTATATGTAAAGTTATGAACATAAGCTGAGATCATGACTAGGTTTTCCAGACAAGTCTGGGGAGTGGCCAAACAAGTTCCTCAGAGACAAAGGACAAGCTGATGCCTCAGTCAGGTGTAAACAAGGCTGATGGACCATTACCTGCTAAATGGCCATTCTTTGGCAGGAAAGGAGGCAGGGGCAAAAAAAATCTACATCTTAACCAAGAAACAGCATGGAGTTCCCTTCCACACAGACTGCCTGTTGCCTTGATCCCAGCTGGAAATGCTTCTCAAAGAGGGGATGGCACTATAAAAAGAAGGGGCAGACACCCAGTAGCGGCGCAAGCATTTCCGGCGCCCTAGGCGGCGGAAGGTCCCGCCCCCGAAATGCCGCCCCCAACAGCGGCGGCGGAAGGTCCCGCCCCCAAATTTCCACGGCCGGCTGGCCGGGGCGACGGCGCCCCTCAAATGTTCGTGCCCTAGGCGACCGCCTAGGTCGCCTAATGGGTTGCGCCGGCCCTGCAGACACCCCCAAGACACCACACTCTATCTTCCTGCCCATCGTATTCTCTGTACCTGAAAAGACAAAGAGCTGCTGCACTCTGGGAGAGGGGGCCTGACCTAAAGACTTTGGTGACCTAAAGACTCTGGAAGCATGTGGTGAGAAAACTTTGCTTTGAATCTTTGCTTCGTTAAGTTAGGCACCAGTAAGCATTTTGCCTTTATTTTTCTTGTGACCATTTCTGACTTTGATGCCTCATTACTTGTACACACTTAAAATCTCTCACTTTGTGCTTAAGAAAACTTGTTTTATTTAATCCAGTGTGTTCAAGTTGAAGTGTCTGGGTAACTCCATTTAGGGTAACAAGTTGTGTGCATGTTATTCCTTTAAAGGAATAATGGACTCAATATATTTTTACTGTCCAGGAGAGGGCTCAGTACAGGACATATGTTTCTGGGGGGAAATCTGGGACTGGGAGAGTGTTGGGGTCACCCTGCGGTAATCCTTAAGGCTGGTAAGAGCCAATTTGTGGCTGGCTGGCTGCAGCACACACAGACATAGCTGGGAGTGACTTGCATGCTGGAGGTTGATTGTGAGCTGTCCAGGTTGGAGGCTACAGCAGCAGGGCATTTTAAAGGGCACCCCAGGTGACAGGGCAGGGGTGACACAGCTACTTATTGGTCTGGATTGTACCCTGGTATGTCACAGCATGATCCTTATTACTTTGTGTGTGAGCAAATTGCTGTAGTTCAGCTTGTGAACGGCTTGAAAGCTTTCACGTGAAATTGGTGACGGAACCTTTTGTGTGAAGACTCCATCATAAATGTGCATTTGCCAACACCGACTTTCAACATATGCAGTACAGTTGCACTTGCACTTTGTTAATCACTCGAATGAAACAAACACTGGGCATCATCACACATAACTTTGAAACTACAATAACAAATAATAAAGCCAATATATATTGTCTGACCAGCCTTAATATATATCAGTCTACAGTTATGTAGGAAATTAGACCCTGGAAATCCAAGGCACGTGGATAATAGTTGCTTTGTTAAGAACCCCCCTTTTCTGTCCTGGACAACACTTTTCAATAAAACAGGTTCTAGCACCCAGTGCTTGGCATGTGCGATTGCTGACCTCATGTAAGCCTCTGTATTTACCTTCACAGCTATCACACTGCCAGGGTCCAAATCTGTACTTTGTGAATTGTTTTGGGATACCCTGGCTCCACACCTCGTCCCTGTCAGATTTTGGAAGGCACTTCAGATTCTTAAACCTTGGATCGAGTGCTCTAGCTATCTTTAGAAATCTCACATTGGTACCTTCTTTGCATTTTGTCAAATTTGCAGTGAAAGTGTTATTAAAATGAACAACATGTGCTGGGTCATCATCCGAGGCTGCTATAACATGAAATATATGGCAGAATGCAGGTAAAACAGAGCAGGAGACATACAGTTCTCCCCCAAGGAGTTCAGTCACAAATATAATTAATGCATTATTTTTTTAACAAGCGTCATCAGCATGGAAGCATATCTCTGGAATGGTGGCCAAAGCATGAAGGGGCATACAAATGTTTAGCATAACTGGTACGTAAATACCTTGCAACGCTGGCTACAAAAGTGCCATTCAAATGCCTGTTCTCACTTTCTGATGACATTGTAAATAAGAAGAGGGCAGCATTATCTCCTGTAAATGTAAACAAACTTGTTTGTCTTAGTGATTGGCTGAACAAGAAGTAGGACTGAGTGGACTTGTAGTTCTCCGAAGTTTTACATTGTTTTGTTTGTGAGTGCAGTTATGTAACAAAAAAATTTACATTTGTAACTTTCACTTTCATGACAAAGAGATTGCACTACAGTACTTGTATGAGGTGAATTGAAAAATACTATTTCTTTTGTTTATCATTTTTACAGTGCAAATATTTGTAATCAAAAATAATATACATGTTGATTTCAATTACATCACACAATACAATATATATGAAAATGTAGGAAAACATCCAAAATATTTAATACATTTCAATTGGTATTCTATTGTTTAATAGTGCGATTAAAACTGCGATTAATTGCGATGATTTTTTTTTAGTTAATCGCGTAAGTTAACTGTGATTCATCAACAGCCCTAGAAGCAAGGAATCCTCCATGATCTGTGCTTTGTTCTCTATTCTGGCCACAGAGGATCATAGAAATGTAGGACTGGAAGGGACCTCGGTAGGCCATCTAGTCCAGTCCCCTGCACTGAGGCAGGAGTAAGTATTATCTAGAGCATCCATGACAGGTGTTTGTCTAACCTGTTCTTAAAAACCCCGAATGACAGGGATTCCACAACCTCCCTAGGTAATTTGCTCCAGTGCTTAACTGCTCTTACAGTTAGGAAGTTTTTCCTAATGTCTAAACTGAAATCTCCCTTGCTGCAATTTAAGCCCATTAGTTGTTCTCCTGTCCTCCGTGGTTAAGGAAAACAATTTATCACCCTCCTTTTTATAACAATCTTTGACGTACTTTAAGACTGTGATAATGTCCCCCCACAATCTTTTCTTCGCTAGACTGAACAAACCTTTCAATCTTTTCTCATAGGTCATGTGTTCTAGACCTTTAATCATTTTTGTTATTGTCCTCTGGACTTTCTCCAATTTGTCCACCTCTTTCCCAAAGTGTGGGGCCCAGAACTGGACACAGTGCTCCAGTGGCGGCCTTATCAGTTCTGAGTGTAGAGGAAGAATTATTTCTCGTGTCTTGCTTACAACACTCCTGCAAATACATCTCAGAATGAATTCTCTCTTTTGCCCCAGTGTTACATTGTTGACTCATATTTAGCTTGTGATCCACTGAAGCCCCCGGAGCCTTTTCCGCAGTACTGTCAGGAATCAGGGCCTCCAGCAGAGCTAGTCTCCAGGCAGCCTCACCACTACAGCTGGTCTGTGGCAGGCTGCGGGATTAGCCACACACCCTGACTGGCTACAGAGGGCAGCAGGCTGACACTTATGCCAGCAGCAGCAGCTTGCTGGTTTCTCAACACTCATGCCTTGAACCCCTCCTTGGCTGCTACCCTGCTCGCTCCAGTTCCTGACCTTGGCTCTGGCTTCTGACTATAGAGTCCAGCTCGATCCTTGGCTCTGGTACCCAGTTTCTGCCTTCTGATTTTACTCTTGGCTTTGGCTCCCTATGACTGACTATGGCTCTAGGCCTGCTAGGCTAGACCGCTCTCATATATGGGTCAGCTGACCAGTACTCCTTCCTAGGCAGTCATTTCCCACTTTGTATTTGTGCAATTGATTATTCCTTCCTAAGTGGTAACTGTTTTAGAAGTGAAGAAAATGAATAGATTGGTGGAGAATGGGGGAGGGTAGCATGAAGCGGTGGTCTGGTGGGGGAATAGAGGAAGCTGATGGGGAAGTAGGAAAAACTCCCAAACATGAGACCTGCTTTCTCCTACTTCCCTGTATCTCCTTCTCCTCTCTGTTACAAATCTCTGCCCTGTCCACTACTCCTCAACATCTGGTTTACCCTTCTACAGTTGTCACAATTTTCACCACAATTACTGTCTTCTCCTGAATTTCCTGAAAAGAAGAATAAACCATGGGAGTGAACAGGTCCATAGTTCTAAAGGAATCATGAGAAATTTAGTCCTTTCTTTAGTTTGGGTCCTGGATCTTAACCATGCCACTTCCCCCTTCACTCTATTTCAGGGGTAGGCAACCTATGGCACGCGTGCCAAAGGCGGCACGCGAGCTGATTTTCAGTGGCACTCACACTGCCCAGGTCCTGGCCACCGGTCCAGGGGGCTCTGCATTTTAATTTAATTTTAAATGAAGCTTCTTAAACATTTTAAAAACCTTATTTACATACAACAATAATTTAATTATATATTATAGACTTATAGAAAGAGACCTTCTAAAAACATTAAAATGTATTACCGGCACGCGAAACCTTAAATTAGAGTGAATAAATGAAGACTCGGCACACTACTTCTGAAAGGTTGCCGACCCCTGCTCTATTTAATATATTGTGTCATGTGTGTCCACTACTGAGTACAGGGGGAAACCCTTTCTGTTCCTGATTTTGAAGTTTCGTCACACTTCAGCATTCTAATGGATGATGGTAACAAAAAAGAAATGCAAGCCAACACATGGCCTGTCCTTACCATTTGTCTGGCTTTCCATCCAAGAATTAAACAACACTGTGGCATCTTCTGCAGCATTTTTAAAATCAACAGTTCCAGGCCTGCTTTGTACAGTTTCTTAGCACAACTTAAGTATTGCTCTAAAGAGAGAAATTACATCCAATAGGTTACTCGGTGTCTTAAAATAAATTCCGATTGTAAAATGACAAGAATGTGAGAAAAAGAATCATTGTCTTTTATAATGGCACTTGGTATCCCATGTTCTCTATTCCTTTCTTGATGGAACTGATTATTAGAGCTGGGTGAGAAAATTCTCATTTCAAAAGGGACAAAAAGACAATATCACAAAAAAATTTCAAAGCTAAAGAAACCGCCCAGAACAAAAAATGGGGGGGAGGTGAGAGAGGGGGCTGTTCGAGTTATTTGAAACATTTTGATAATTTCAATATGTTTTGTTTCAGTTTCAACCATTTTTGAACTATGGCTGCATCATTATATGTTAACGGTCTCAAGGGATCACAGGCTTCTACCAGGTGGGAACAGAATCCGGAAAGATTATTGGCCATCCCTATAAATTGCTGGACTCCCTTTGATCTGGGCATTTCTTTAATGGCATTCATAACGTCTCTGTGTGCCACCAAATCCCTCCGAAGTCAACAAATATCAATCTTCAAAGATCCTTCTTCAGTGCAGAGGTAATGAAACTCTGCATTTCAGTAGTATCCTGGGCTGCATGTGGGGATGTATTTCTAACTTCTGCTTGCCCTCTCGGCGTCCATCTCCTTGCATTACATCCTTACATTCTGTTAGAATGCTGGACACGGCACATGGTGACTGGTATCCCTCCTCTCTCACATTAAGGATATTCTGGTGTTGTACTAAGATCAAATCCATGGCTTACACTGCCCAGCTGTCCAGCAGTGGGTGGTGCTCCTGTGTGTCAAGTACTATAAGTTCCAAGCAGCCTCTCATTTTGTGGGTTTCTTATTGACTATCTGTATTTTCCCACTGGCTTCCAAATGATTTAATTGTACACAGCCGCACCTGGTCACCTTTCTCCAGTCTAATGGTGCTGTTTATCAGGGCTGAAGTACCCTACAAAGTTAGGTCAGCTTAGCTACATTGCTCAGGGCTATGAAAAATTTCAAACCCTGTACAGTGTAGTTAAGCCTCCCTACAGCCTATTGTAGACACTGCTGGTCAACAGAAGAATTCTTCCATCAACCTAGCTACTACTACTCAGAGAAGTGGGTTTACTACAGCAATGGAAGAACCCCTTCTGTTGCTCTAGTGCAGAGGTCTCCGACCTTTTTATGCTCAAGGTCACTTTTTGAATTTAAGGGCAACCCAGGATCTACCCCGTCCCTTCCCTGAGGCCCCGCCTCCTCTCCAAAGCCCCTCCCCACTCACTCCATCCCCCCTTCTCTCCGTCACTCGCTCTCTCCCACCCTCACTCACTTTCTCCGGGCTGGGGTCGAGGTTTGGGGTTCTGGAGGGGTATGCGGGCTCTGGGCTGGGGCCGAAGGGTTTGCAGTGTGGGAGGGGGCTCTGGGCTGAGCCTGGGGCAGGGGGTTGGGGTGAAGGAGGGGGCTCTGGGCTAGGGTAGAGCGTTGGGGTGCAGGATGGGGTACAGGGTGCTGGCTCTGGAAGGGGGGTCAGGGCTGGGAAAGAATGTTAAGGTGCAGGAGGGGGTGAAGGTGCTGGCTCTGGGAGGGGGCTCAGGGCTGGGAGTTGGGTTGCAGCCTCCCCCCAGGAAGCACTTACCTCCGGCGGCTCCCAGTCAGTGGCGCAGTGTGGCTGCTACTAAGACAGGCTACCACGGCCTCACGCCACTCCCGGAAGGGGCCAATGCACCCCTTCGGCCCCTGGGGGGGGGAGGCAGCATGTGGCCCCGCACGCTGCCCCTTTCTGCAAGCACCACCCCCACAGCTCCCATTGGCCACAGCTTCCTGTTCACAGCCAATGGGAGCTGTGGGGGCGGTGCTTGCAGGCAGGAGCAGCACGTGGAGGAAGACCCCTGCTCCCCCGCCCCTGGGGCTGTGCTGGCTGCTTCCGGGAGCAGCGTGGGGCCAGGGCATGCAGGGAGCCTGTCTTAGCGGCAGCCCTGTTGTGCCACTGGAGAGTGCATTTGACTGATTGGTGACCACTGCTCTAGAGTGTCTACACAATAGTGCTACAGTGGTGCAGCTACATCTGTAGTTTCTAGTATAGTTACAGCCTCTGTGTTCCAGGCAATCTGACTGGAATCAAACTGGTCATTGATCTACTAGCATAGCTGCAAATATGGCTGTTGAATGGCTGGCAGCCTATCCAGTGATCTGAGTCCTTACGTGCTGCATGTTTCCTCTGTTTCTAGGTACTCCTTTGTTTGCCTGTTAATCACACACTCTTCCTTATTGTGTCTCTTGCTAGACTGACCATTGCCACCATGTTTCATGTATCACATGCGGGGTAATAAGAAGAGAGGAACCATGTTTCTAAAACTAAACTGCCTCTTTTTGAAGAGAATTGTTTACAGAGGAGTGTGATGTGGTATTTTACCCACATAGATGGTGGAATGATTAATGTGGACCTGAGAGACCAACACACACACAGGTGGTGGCATCTGGAGTTAAAGATAAGTTAAAGTTAAGTCCCAGCTGGGGGAGGATGTGAGTGTTTTCTATAAAGGGAGGAAACCCAGAGTAGAAAAGGGTTGCAAGGAAAAGGCTACAGGTTTCTTCCCCTTTCTCTGGGTAATAGAGCACAGAGGAAGTTCAGGAGGGAGTTTACATCTTGGCCCTGATGGAAGAGGGAGCAGGGGTGAAGGGGAATCTTCAAGTGGGCCTGAGAGAAGGCCACCCCAGAGACAGAAAGCCTTGGGAGGGACTGGAGTTGAGGATCCAAACAAGGCAAGATTTAAGGAGGGTAGTCCCCGAAAGTCAGCACTCTGCAGAAGAATGGAGAACTGCGGGGGGCAGAGGAAGGTGGACACAGGTTCAAGCCTGGAAAAGGATCTGACGCTGCTTTAATTGAAATTTGTGTTTTGCTTTTGAGTTGGGTTAACAGACTCCAGGGAGAAGCCCTGGGGCTGCTAGTCTGATAGAAGAGTAGAGTGGAAGAGGAGTCTGGGAGGGGAGGAAGATGGCAGATCGATGACCAGTATTGTGTAGAGCACTGTCCATGTGGCACACTAAAACTCTGGCAGGAGAGAGATTCTAAAGTGACCTGGCAGGAAGGCCAACTCATGAGAAGAGAGAGCACCCCATGGCCGGAGCAGCTGTTGACAAGGGGTGCTAGATGATGAGTTGCTATACCACACCTAGCCACAAGGGATGCACCTGCAGCTAGCTTTCCAGCCACATGCACACAGACTGGTTTCCTGGGGCCTGCTCCAAACTCTTCCCTCCCAGTTTCTAGCAGTTTGCTACCAGGGCCGGCTCCAAGTTTTTTGCCACCCCAAGCAAAAAAAAAATGTCCCATGCCCCCCCTGTCCCCACCCCAACTCCGCCCCTTTCCCGCCTCATTCCAACCCCTTCCCCAAATCCCCGGCCCCGCCTCCTCCCCCGGGCGCACTGCATTTCCCCTCCTACCCCTCCCTCCCAGGCTTGCCGCAAAACAGCTGATTCGCGCGGCAAGCCTGGGAGGGAGGGGGGAGAAGCGGAGCGGCGGCAGCGCGCTCAGGGGAGCAGGCGGAGCGGAGGTGAGCTGCGGCGGTGCGGGGCGGTTCCTCTGCCCCCCCCGGGTTACTTCCTGCGGCCCTCCCTGCGCCCCCCACCGCCGCAGCTCACCTCCGCTCAGGGATGGCTCCTGGCTTTTTGCACCCGAAGCAAAAAAAAAAAAAGGAGCCGGAGTGCCGCCCCTTGGAAAGTGCCGCCCCAAGCACATGCTTGGAGCGCTGGTGCCTAGAGCCGGCCCTGGTTGCTACAAGCACTAATTTAGGGGCAAGAGGCTGCTTTCTTGTTTCTCACCTTATATGTACTGAGTAGTTTGTAGATTTCAACTTCTTTCTTTTACTCATTTTTCAGGGGAAATAATTATGCTAAACACTGGTCAAGGTAGATTATATTGGTTTATTAGAGAAACAATGTTTTAAGACTCCCCATTTATGATTAGGAAACAGGGGAGTATAAAACTGGAGAATGAAACTGAGTAGAATTGCCAAAATATCAATGTTATTAGTAGTACTCACTTGTCCACTTAAGAATGATTAGAACAATATGTACGTTACGTCCCCAAGGAGTACATCTGTATTCAGAACAGCACTTAAACACATGCTAAGAACATGCTTTAGTCCCATTCCAATCAGTGGAACATGAGTACATGCCCAAGTGCTCTCTTGAACAGGAAGTCTATATACTGTCTATCAACATGTGACCATTTGTAGTAGTGTTATACTCATGCTGCTTCTGTCTTACGTGAATACATACAGGTATGTCTTCAATTTCTGTTTGGCTTATTTCCCTGCCACTGCTGAAAATTACAAAATATATATTGATTCATTGAATGCTTGACTTGATAGCTATATAGATGCATTGCAGTTTTATGGGCTAAAAGGGTCAAAAGCAATATACATCTATAACACTTCACTAAAGAAAAGTCATAAAATTCATAGCTCTTTGCTTCACTACTTATTATCAAAGCTTTGGTTCAAGGAGATTCCTAGTGATTTGGGACTTAGCAGAGGAGCCCTTCCTCAGGTGCTGAGAGAGTGGGACATTCTTTAAGTAGGAACCAGAAGCAAGTTTGTGGGGGAGGGAAACAGCAGACAAGGTAGGACTGTAGTGCTAGTATCACAGTCCTGCCATGAGTATAGTGTGCATTTTCACCCATAACTACAGAGTCACTATCTAGATACAGTGCAAGGAAAAGAGAAAATGAAAAGAATAACATTTCTGTTGTATTTTCTGTACTATAGTTCCGTGGCCTGGGATTTCTCTTGTCTTAATTGGAGATTTTCCTTTAAGGGGAAGAAAATCTACCATAGAAGAGAATGCATTTGGTTTTTTGGTGTCTGATAAAGAAGAGGAAAGGGTGATCAGCCACAAACTGTACAGGTATCCTGGCTGATTTTGTAGTCACTTCAGCTCCTGTTGCAGCTGCTGCCACAGTGCCCTCTTCATTGACCTCTATATAAGCCTTATGGACCACCTGACTCACAAACAGGCCACCTTCTTTTGCCATTCCAGATAAATCCGATACTTCTCGGCGAAACACATCGGTCATTCCTAAAGCCTCTAAATATTGGTTAAGTTGAGCGCTTGTCTCCATTTTGAACTGAGGAAGAGACACCTCCACTTCATCTTCTTTCAAATGGTCAGGGCTATTCCAAGTTGTTAATTTCTCATAGGTAAGTTCCTTTTCCAGCTACAGGTATAAAGATACATGGGAATCAGAATCTTGTGGTTATGTATCAAAATCAACAAGACACAGAACTATGTGAGAAGGTGGGAAAAGTGATTTTTCATTCACACTGTGGTAGCCACATCAAGCATGATTCTTACAATACTACTGGGATCAGAAGCATGACGTACACTAAGAGTATGTCTACAAAGAGATAAAAACCCCACAGCTGGCCCATGTCAGCTGATTCAGGCTCCAGGGCTGAAAATTTGCTGTGTGGACATTCAACCTCAGGCTGAAGCCCAGCCTCTGGGACCCTCCACCCACACAGGGTCCTGGAGAGCAGCCTCCAGCCTGAGCCTCAACATCTGCACAACAGTTTTTAGCCCCTCAGCCCAAAGGGCTTTTATCTCCCTGTAGCTGTACCCTAAAGATTTCCAAATAAGTGTTTGTCCAGTGTTGGAAAAAGAAAACAAGATTCTATAACCAATGTAAATATGACCACAATGCTGGGTGACCAGTGGGAGTCAATGGTGAAACTTTTAGCTTCAGTGGTCAGACCTCTACCATTAAAGTAAAAGGGCTTGATCCTGCACCAGTGAAGTCAATGGGTGTTTTGCAATTGAATCGTATGGGAGAAGGGTTAGGGAGCTGGATCAGATGTTAAGTCTGGCAGCAATATGTGGCAGACAGCCTCTGTGGATCTGCCAATGTGTTACCTATATTGTTTGCATTTATTATTCATTCTTTTTTAGACTAGTCTGTGTGGGTATTAACTGTTTAGAAAGGTTGATAATACAAAAATGTAGTAATTAGCTATTAATTACATTGTCACCGTGCCCTGTTTGGAGAATAAAATGGCTGGCTAATTGTTTGTTTTCTAAAAATTCAATAGACCTAGGAACAACATAAGCAGCCTGCCTTCAGATTTACTATTCAACATGCTGCATACTCTGCAACAAGGAGGAGGAAAGGTAATTTTCTCCTATACTGTCTGTCCAGGTGATGAGATACACAAGACATTGCCATGTTCATATTCTGGTTATAAGGTTATCATCTCATCATAGGTAACTTTACCTGTGTTAGACCCGTGTAGTCTTTTGGCAGCAGTATATACATACTCAGGTCACCATCCTTGTACGGGAGTTCAAGCACCTGACAATCATGCTCCTCTATTGTAGCTATTTTATACTCGCCCTTACGGTACATCATCTGCACAGGTATGCTTGTAGTCTGAAAGCAATGACAATTAGTAACAAATGAAATACATACAATGTATCCTCCTGTATTTAAATGTTTTTCCTTGTATTACATCTTCACTTGGATCTAAATGCTGCAGTGGTTGTTTAGGGCCAGATTTTCACCTTCTAAAGAAAGGTGTATATAGTCCTCTTGAACCTTTTCAAATGTCTCAAAACAGTTTTTTCTCTATCTAGGCCTGAAGGGAAAGGGGTCAGTCAGGTCTGAGGGAAGCGGGGACTGGGAAACCCCATCAAGCCCATCCCCGTGATCCAGGATTCCACCATGCTGCTTCTCCCCTGCCCCTTTAAAGCTGAGATACCATTTATCATCTCCCTGTGCCTGCACACAGGTGCACCCACCCCAAGATGAATAGACGGTTTAGAAGAACCAACACTTTCAGAAGCTGCCACTGGTAATTTGTGCCTCACAGTTTGTTTGTCCAACCTGAGAACGATGCTAAGGTTAAAACTATAGGCTTTTCATCTTTAATTTAATTTTAATTTCAGTATAAAAGCATGTTCTCTGGTTAAATTGACCCAGGCATTTACAAAACCTAAAAGCAATAGAAGTATTTCCATGAAACTGTTTTGTGCAAGTTCCACTAGGAACAATTTTCCTTTTGCTAAGCAAATGTTTCCCTTCAGTGTTGCCAACCTATTTTTGCTACATTGTGCTAATGTGTGACCAACATAAGAACATAAGAAAGGCCGTACCGGGTCAGACCAAAGGTCCATCTAGCCCAGTATCTGTCTACCGACAGTGGCCAATGCCAGGTGCCCCAGAGGGAGTGAACCTAACCGGCAATGATCAAGTGATCTCTTCCCTGCCATCCATCTCCATCCTCTGACGAACAGAGGCTAGGGACACCATTCTTACCCATCCTGGCTAATGGCCATTTATGGACTTAGCCACCGTGAATTTATCCAGTCCCCTTTTAAACATTGTTATAGTCCTAGCCTTCACAACCTCCTCAGGTAAGGAGTTCCACAAGTTGACTGTGCGCTGCGTGAAGAAGAACTTCCTTTTATTTGTTTTAAACCTGCTGCCTATTAATTTCATTTGGTGACCCCTAGTTCTTGTATTATGGGAATAAGTAAATAACTTTTCCTTATCCACTTTCTCAACATCACTCATGATTTTATATACCTCTATCATGTCCCCCCTTAGTCTTCTCTTTTCCAAGCTGAAGAGTCCTAGCCTCTTTAATCTTTCCTCGTATGGGACCCTCTCTAAATCCCTAATCATTTTAGATGCCCTTTTCTGAACCTTTTCTAGTGCTAGAATATCCTTTTTGAGGTGAGGAGACCACATCTGTACACAGTATTCGAGATGTGGGCAGACCATGGATTTATATAAGAGCAATAATATATTCTCAGTCTTATTCTCTATCCCCTTCTTAATGATTCCTAACATCCTGTTTGCTTTTTTGACCGCCTCTGCACACTGCGTGGACATCTTTAGAGAACTAGCCACGATGACGCCACGATCTTTTTCCTGACTCGTTGTAGCTAAATTAGCCCCCATCATGTTGTATGTATAGTTGGGGTTATTTTTTCCAATGTGCATTACTTTACATTTATCCACATTAAATTTCATTTGCCATTTTGTTGCCCAATCACTTAGTTTTGTGAGATCTTTTTGAAGTTCTTCACAATCTCCTTTGGTCTTAACTATCTTGAGTAGTTTAGTATCATCTGCAAACTTTGCCACCTCACTGTTTACCTCTTTCTCCAGATCATTTATGAATAAATTGAATAGGATTGGTCCTAGGACTGACCCTTGGGGAACCCCACTAGTTACCCCTCTCCATTCTGAGAATTTACCATTAATTCCTACCATTTGTTCCCTGTCCTTTAACCAGTTCTCAATCCATGAAAGGACCTTCCCTTTTATCCCATGACAGCTTAATTTACGTAGGAGCCTCTGCTGAGGGACCTTGTCAAAGGCTTTCTGGAAATCTAAGTACACTATGTCCACCGGATCCCCCTTGTCCACATGTTTGTTGACCCCTTCAAAGAACTCTAATAGATTAGTAAGACACGATTTCCCTTTACAGAAACCATGTTGACTATTGCTCAAGAGTTTATGTTTTTCTATGTGTCTGACAATTTTATTCTTTACTATTGTTTCAACTAATTTGCCTGGTACCGACGTTAGACTTACCGGTCTGTAATTGCCGGGATCACCCCTAGAGCCCTTTTTAACTATTGGCATTACATTAGCTAACTTCCAGTCATTGGGTACCGAAGCCGATTTAAAGGACAGGTTACAAACCTTAGTTAATAGTTCCGCAACTTCACATTTGAGTTCTTTCAGAACTCTTGGGTGAATGCCATCTGGTCCCGGTGACTTGTTAATGTTGAGTTTATCAATTAATTCCAAAACCTCCTCTAGTGACACTTCAATCTGTGACAGTTCCTCAGATTTGTCACCTACAAAAGCCAGCTCACGTTGGGGAATCTCCCTAACATCCTCAGCCATGAAGACTGAAGCAAAGAATCCATTTAGTTTCTCCGCAATGACTTTATCGTCTTTAAGCGCTCCTTTTGTATCTCGATCATCAAGGGGCCCCACTGGTTGTTTAGCAGGCTTCCTGCTTCTGATGTACTTAAAAAACATTTTGTTATTACCTTTGGAGTTTTTGGCTAGCCCTTCTTCAAACTCCTCTTTGGCTTTTCTTATTACACTCTTGCACTTAAGTTGGCAGTGTTTGTGCTCCTTTCTATTTGCCTCACTAGGATTTGACTTCCACTTTTTAAAGGAAGTCTTTTTATCTCTCACTACTTCTTTTACATGGTTGTTAAGCCACGGTGGCTCTTTTTTAGTTCTTTTACCGTTTTTCTTAATTTGGGGTATACATTGAAGTTGGGCCTCTATTATGGTGTCTTTAAAAAGGGCCCATGCAACTTGCAGGGATTTCACTTTAGTCACTGTACCTTTTAACTTTTGTCTAACTAACCCCCTCATTTTTGTATAGTTCCCCCTTTTGAAATTAAATGCCACAGTGTTGGGCAGTTGAGGTGTTCTTCCCACCACAGGGATGTTGAATGCTATTGTATTATGGTCACTATTTCCAAGCGGTCCTGCTATAGTTACCTCTTGGACCAGCTCCTGCGCTCCACTCAGGATTAAATCTAGAGTTGCCTCTCCCCTTGTGGGTTCCCGTACCAGCTGCTCCATGAAGCAGTCATTTAAAGTATCGAGAAATTTTATCTCTGCATTTCGTCCTGAAGTGAAATGTTCCCAGTCAATATGGGGATAATTGAAATCCCCCACTATTATTGGGTTCTTAATTTTGATAGCCTCTCTAATTTCCCTTAGCATTTCATCATCACTATCACTGTCCTGGTCAGGTGGTTGATAATAGATCCCTAATGTTATATTTTTACTAGAGCATGAAATTTCTATCCATAGAGACTCTATGGAACATGTGGATTCGCTTAAGATTTTTACTTCATTTGAATCTACACTTTCTTTCACATATAGTGCCACTCCTCCCCCTGCACGGCCTGTTCTGTCCTTCCGATATATTTTGTACCCCGGAATGATTGTGTCCCATTGATTGCTCTCAGTCCACCAGGTTTCTGTGATGCCTATTATATCTATATCCTCCTTTATCACAAGGCACTCTAGTTCACCCATCTTATTATTTAGACTTCGGGCATTTGTGTACAAGCACTTTAAAAACTTGTCCCTGTTTACTAGCCTGCCTTCTTCTGATGTGCCAGATTCTTTTTTATGTGACTGTTTATCATCTGATCCGGCCCTTACATTATACTTTTCAGTCCTCTGCTCCTGACTATAACCTGGAGATTCTCTATCATCAGCCTCTCCCCTCAGAGAAGTCTGTGTCCGATCCACACGCTCCTCTGCAGCAGTCGGCTTTCCCCCATCTCCTAGTTTAAAAACTGCTCTACAACCTTTTTAATGTTTAGTGCCAGCAGGTGAAACTGAACTGAAGCAATACGAAGCTGGCTACTCTACATTCATTGCCCACACAACATGGGGAGGGTGGGGGAGTAGCACAGGGACAATGTACAGAATGTCACCTAAAAACCCCCACTTTCAATATTCAACCTTAATGAGGAGGGAGATCAATCTGGTGACAGAATGTGGAAACTGAACACAGACTAAATGGATCCCTTGGTGGCAGTCATTGTAAATGTGGCAGCAGAACAACTCATTGTAGGTCTGAATACAAGCAAACCAGTTAAGAGTCTATGAAGAAAATGATTAGAGGCCAGACTGTGGACTGCTCCAAATTAGGAGTGTAGTGGGGGAAGGCACAAGAAGCACCCTTATGCTAGGCCTCTGCTCAGGGGCCAGTCGGTCTTTGCTCACATGAGTTCAAATCTTTACAAGGGTAGTAAACCTAACTGCACCCGCAACCCCCAAAGGGGATGGGGAGAAAGCAGAGCTACATCCTGAACACTTCCACTCCTACCAGAAGAGCTGACAGACCACAGAGGGAGGCAGATACTTCAGCTTCTTATACACTGGCTTCCCCTGTGCCCCAGGTTGCTTTGTGAGGCATTGTACCTGTGTCAGGCATGATGCACTCTCCTAGCAGAAGCTTTGAGAAACAGCTCCCTCTCCACCCCCAGAGTTGGTCCCTAGGCCATAATAGAGCCCTAGATTTAAGGGGGCACATCCCATGTTAGCTCCTTGTTATCTGCCAACCATGTAAAACAATACGAGCAATGATGTGATATGTGTATTTCTGTAATCTACCTTGTTAATCTGAAAAGGTCTTTCTTTGGTGTTTTCTTCCTTAAATTCCACTGCCCATTGTCCTTTGAAGTAGACAGCATTCACGAGGACTAACACAGTATCAGTAGAAAGATTGCCCGGGGCAAAGAGATCCTTGATTTTACCTTAAAGAATGGGAGATAAATTAGTTTGTCTTGGCAGATTGGTAACACTAGTGCCGTTTCTCTGTTGTAATAACATTGATGTACAGTGCATGTATGTACCTAAGTGTAAGAATATATACGTGATACTAGACACACATGTCAGAGGGGTAGCCGTGTTAGTCTGGATCTGTAAAAAGCAACAAAGAGTCCTGTGGCACCTTATAGACTAACAGACGTATTGGAGCATAAGCTTTCGTGGGTGAATACCCACTTCGTCAGATGCATGTAGTGGAAATTTCCAGAGGCAGGTATAAATATGCAGGCAAGAATCAGTCTAGAGATAACAAGGTTAGTTCAATCAGGGAGGATGAGGCCCTCTTCTAGCAGTTGAGGTGTGAACACCAAGGGAAGAGAAACTGCTTTTGTAGTTGGCTAGCCATTCACAGTCTTTGTTTAATCCTGAGCTGATGGTGTCAAATTTGCAAATGAACTGAAGCTCAGCAGTTTCTCTTTGAAGTCTGGTCCTGAAGTTTTTTTGCTGCAGGATGGCTACCTTTAAATCTACTATTGTGTGTCCAGGGAGATTGAAGTGTTCTCCTACAGGTTTTTGTATATTGCCATTCCTAATATCTGACTTGTGTCCATTTATCCTTTTACGTAGGGACTGTCCAGTTTGGCTGATGTACATAGCAGAGGGGCATTGCTGGCACATGATGGCATATATAACATTGGTGGACGTGCAGGTGAATGTACTGGTGATGTTGTGGCTGATCTGGTTAGGTCCTGTGATGGTGTTGCTGGTGTAGATATGTGGGCAGAGTTGGCATCGAGGTTTGTTGCATGGATTGGTTCCTGAGTTAGAGTTACTATGGTGCGGTGTGTGGTTGTTGGTGAGAATATGCTTACGGTTGGCAGGTTGTCTGTGGGCGAGTACTGGCCTGCCTCCCAAGGCCTGTGAAAGCGAGGGATCGTTGTCCAGGATGGGTTGTAGATCACTGATGATGCATTGGAGAGGTTTTAGCTGGGGACTGTAGGTGATGGCCAGTGGATTTCTGTTGGTTTCTTTCTTGGGCTTGTCTTGCAGAAGGAGGCTTCTGGGTACACGTCTGGCTCTGTTGATTTGTTTCCTTATTTCCTCGTGCGGATATCGTAGTTTTGAGAATGCTTGGTGAAGATCTTGTAGGTGTTGGTCTGTGTCTGAGGGGTTGGAGCAAATACGGTTGTACATCAGCGCTTGGCTGTAGACGATGGATCATGTGGTGTGTCCGGGATGGAAGCTGGAGGCATGAAGGTAGGTATAGCGGTCGGTGGGTTTTCGGTATAGGGTGGTGTTAACGTGACCGTCACTTATTTGTACCGCGGTGTCTAGGAAATGGACCTCCCGTGTAGATTGGTCCAGGCTGAGGTTGATGGTGGGGTGGAAGCTGTTGAAATCGTGGTGGAATTCTTCCAGTTCATTTGCAAATTTGACACCATCAGCTCAGGATTAAACAAAGACTGTGAATGGCTAGCCAACTACAAAAGCAGTTTCTCCTCCCTTGGTGTTCACACCTCAACTGCTAGAAGAGGGCCTCATCCTCCCTGATTGAACTAACCTTGTTATCTCTAGACTGATTCTTGCCTGTATATTTATACCTGCCTCTGGAAATTTCCACTACATGCATCTGATGAAGTGGGTATTCACCCACAAAAGCTTATGCTCCAATACGTCTGTTAGTCTATAAGGTGCCACAGGACTCTTTGTCGCTAGACACACATGAAAGATGTTAGACTGACAGGCCTGAGAGGCTGAAGTCGTCTATCTATCCACAGAACAAGTGCAACACAAACAGCATTTCTGTAGCTTCCCCACACTGAGACACTGATGTGCCTCAAGTGAACAATGGAGAACAGATGTCATCTGCCAAAATGGCCATTTTATTCTTTGCTTCTCCTGGCTAGTCTTGGCTCCAGGACAAATTTTAAGTAGGGCGCTGTCATTTACCTTATCTCTATAGGAGCTCAAAAATCAAGGTACTTTCTCAAGGTCTCCCCTCCTTGCCCCAATACCTCTTGCATCTGATTGGATAATTCCTTAACTCCATGCAGTCAACCACACAGGTGGTCTCATCCAGCGCCCACTGAAGTTGTCAGAAAAACTCCTGTTGATTTCAATGGGTGTTGTACTAGGTCCCAGCATTTGCTGGCTACTCTGTTCTCCTCAAATATGTTTTCTCTATGGGAATTAATAATCTACCTCTAGGTCGCTCAGGTGGTCAAATCATGGAGAACTGCCACTGGAGCTCCATACGTCTGTGCTGCAATTATTAGGAAACATTTTACTCCTCCAGGTTTTTAAGCACCTTGTACACTTTAAGCACCTCGCTGTTTTTGATTAAATATCAAGAACTATCAGCCAATGGTTGACTTGTCCTTACCGTTTGTAAAGGTTTCAACCCACAAATTTATCTGCTCCCTGGTTTCCTCTGCAGCATTCAGAAAATCAGCTGGTTTCAATTCAGCCTGGTATAACTTTTGTATGCAGGATAGGTATTGCTGTACAAAAAGAGAGAATGTCAGAACAATACATCAGAAAACAGGTCTTTTAATAAAAGGTGTTACTAAATAAAATAAAATGTGCCTGTTTTTTAGTTCTGCAACACTGCAAAAGGATTTTTGTACATCCTAGAGACAGTGTGGGAACTAGCAGAATGAACTGGACCAGCTGGGTAAAGCATAAGGATACAGGGCCATGCAGGTTTGGACAGTTTGCATAAAACAGTCAAACACTGAACCTTTTTTGAAGTTCCGCCAGCTGATAAATGACTCTGCCACAGACTCATTGTATGACATTGAGAGAGTCATTTGATCTTTGTGTCTCAGTTCCCCATCTGTGAAATAAGGATAGCGATACTGCTTTTCTCCTACCCCTGTGTCTGTCCTGTCTATTTATAGTGTCAGTTTTAGGGCAGGGACTGTCTTTTACTATTTTTCTACAACATTCTAGCACAACAGGGCCTTGACCTTGGTTAGGGCGCCTAGGTTTTACTACTGTGAAAATAATAATGACTACTCACCAGATTTAAGTAGTTTTGCTGTGGTGAGTCTGGTTTATTGCCTGTTTTCACATGTGATCTTATTATGTAAGGCTCATTTACTATTTATTTTTTAGATGCAATAAACACATATATCCCCCTGACAGCCCAACCACATGAGCAGGCATTTACAGAACATCAGGTTCTTGTTACACAAAGACTTAGGTCACTCTTGAGTAACAAGAATATCTGATTGTCACAGGTCCTCTTGTGGTCCTTAAATGCGTGCTCATACCCTAAAAGGGTGGGGGACCATTCTTAGCTAGTCCACTTCCTATATGTCTCTGGTCACTTCTGTCCCTGTCTAACCTAGTGTGTCAGTGACTGTACATTTATACGTAATTCATGAATGTCTTTGAAGCATTGTCCCTTAATGTTTCGTTTTCCCATCAGCTAAGATAACTAAGGATGACTGCAATGGTACTTCCACATGAAATTTCAGACTAGAAGTAGATTTTGAAAAATGATTTGTGAACAGCTTTTGGGCCTATGAAATTTCAAACAAATCAAACAGCAAGGCCCTGTAAATAACGTGAAATGAACTGGTTAAAAATGTGGCATGAAACTTTGTGGAGGAATAATTCACCCCAGAACATAGTTAGCAATTCTATTGAAGATGCATGAGCCAGAATAATTCTAGCTCACTCTCTCATCTCTGTGTTGCTTCTAGAGTGCTAACAAGAGTAAATAGCATTACAATCTTAATTTTGTCAGTCAAATAAACAGATGCAACTCTGAATATATATCTAAGTATCTGGTGCCACGATTAAACAGTTACTTTTTTGACAATAGCAACCCTCTAAACTTTGTTTTACTGTTGATTTACCAAAGTAATTATATAAGTAATAGTTACAAAGCTGAAGACAAACCTGGGTAATAATAATGTACTGTATAAAACAGCTTTTCAGGGCAAGATCTACATAACACTGTCTCTGTTATATTTTTGTAGAGTCTAGCCCAGTGAGGCCCTGGGGGGCGTACAATACAATAATACAAATAGTAATAGTAAACACTTACAAATTTTTCTTTCAGTGCTGTTCAACACACCTAATTACACTTAGGTTCCAGTGCTCTGTGACCAGGGGAGAAATGAGCACAGCCTGTAACTAAGACTTTAGCTTGAAGTTCTCTTAAACTTTCCATTCTGGAACCAGATGGATTTATTTCAAGATAATTGGCTGTTCTGCCCTACTATTCAGTATCTCCATTGGATCAAATCCACCCTTTGTCCAAGTGGACCCAACTCCCATCCAGGTCAGCAGGAAATGAGACCTCAACTGAACTAAGTTAATCTCTGTCAGTCCTACAATGTCACAGGCCACTAATGTGAACCCCAATGCAACTCACCTGAAGAAACTGGAATGTCTTTTCTCCATACAGTCTGTTGGCAATAGCCAGTTCATAAGAAGTGGTGGGTTCGTTGATTGCGGAGAAGATGTCATGAAACTGGGAATGAATCCCTCCAGGTATATCACACTGGTATATCAGGAACCTTCAAATAACACAAAGTTGCTGTAATTTATTTCTGACCGAAAACGGTTGAGTGACAGAGACATTGTTTGTTTTGTTTTTGTATAATTGTTCTCCTATGAAACCATTTGGATTCAATAACTTAACTAGCTTTGCCTTCTCTGACTTGTTCTTGTTCCTGATAGTCTGGAGATCTATGGAGCAAAAGCCCTATCATAAGGGCTAAGTAATCCATGGCTCTTTTGGGATGTTCCACTTGTTACTTATGGAGCACCACACATGCAAATTTGTTGAACAATGAAAAATGTTCAGGGTAGTACAGTTGCAAATGCTTTCTGTATGTCTGATTTATACATGCACATGTGCTCATGATCATGGTAGGAGCCCACTGAAATAGCAAGATGCAAAATGAACTGATCACTTGTGAATGCGGTTGTGATTATTGCATCCACAAATCAATCATATAATTGTACAACATTTTAGTAAAGAACCCTAACCCTTGCTTTTTGCTACCTTGTATACATTTTTATCCTTCTCCCTATACCGTCTGTCACCCACCACCACAGCATTCTCCCCACTCATTTTGATGTTATAATTCTAATCTGTTAATTTTGAATTCATATGAAAATTCCCCAAAGTTTGTCCAACTCCAACATTTGTTCTAAGATACTGGCCGCTGGGGAGGAAGAGGTCGTCTGCGACTGCTCTCTGAATTGTCATCACTTCTTGTTGCTTCAGAAGAGCTTCCAGTCCCAGTATTTTCATTTTCTCTAAGTTCTCTGAAGTTAAGCACCTGAAGTGGAAATGTAATATTGCAACAGTCATACACTATATTGATTTACTTATGACAATGTGTGAAACTGAACTTGTCACAGAAAATTCAGTTGTCTGTCTTACCTACTGTCCTTTCTACTGGAGATGGACATCATGATGTCAAAAGGCAGGTATTCTCAACTGTTATCAATGGATGCCCCAGTCCATCCATTGACATCAAAATCAGCAAGCCATTTGGTGACTACTACTTAAAATCACCAGACGGGAGAGCTATATTTCTATGATTGTGGAACTCACTTCCTACTTATTCCCATAATATTCAGTTTTTACACCTTTTTACACAATGTTGCAATAGGGCAATTGTAGCGGGGCAGTTACCCTGCTCCAGCTCAGCAAGGGTTAAAAGCCAGCCCTTGAAGAGGGCTGGGGCTGAGACTGAATCAGAAAAGGCTGGGAGGCAGCCAATCAGGGCCAGGCTGGGCACTATAAAAGGGCTGCAGGGCCAGAAGGCAGTAAAGAAAGAAAGAAAGAAAGAAAGAAAGAAAGAAAGAAAGAAAGAAAGAAAGAAAGACGGACCTGGCTGCCTGCCTGGGAGCTCAGGGTACTGGGAGTAGATCAGGGCTGGGGAAAGGCAAGAGGAGCTGGGGAGCTCCACCCTGGCAAATCCCCAGGCCGTGGGCCTTGCTAAAGGCCAAAACCGGTAAAGGGTTGCAGAGGGGCAGCCCGGGGTTAGGCAGAGGCAGCTGGTCCTACCCCCTTGTCAATGATGAATGGCCATTACAGACTGCAGTCTGCCCCAGAGAAAGGGGGCTGGATGATGACTGGAAGTAGCCACTGAGGGGAGACCCAGAGCGTGGGGGTACTGCTGGGGCAGAACCCCGAGATAAAGGGCACCAGGGTACGGGAGGGACATGGGCTTGAGGCAAGCAAGACATCGGCCAGCGGAGGGCGCTCCAGAGGCTGAAGAGCTAATTCTCGAGATGACCAGCAGGAGGTGCCGCGCCATTGAGTCTCGCTTCGCTACAGCAATAAATTCAGTAGGGTTCTGCAGGTGTGCAGTGATCTGCAATAGTGGATCCTATCACAGGATTGGGTCTTGGATAAAAGCTTCTTTTTAAAAAAATCTAAATGTAAGGAACAATCTGAAGACCAATGGAAATGCTTTCAGAGTTTGCTAAGTTTAATTCCAACAAATGCAGTGTTTGTTTGTCAAATATAGAGTTAGTTCCTTCCCATATTTAAGTGGACATGAATTTTGCCGCTGACTTCAGTGCCGGCATCATTGGAACCTGATTTTTTTAAATTGCATTCCCCTTGTAGGCAGATCCCTTTACATCTGCTAACAGTATTGGGTCACACATCTAGCCTTCAAAGCAAAAGATCCATCTGAAAGTTCTAATAATGACAGTTGATGTACTCAAAGACTGATGACACATGATTCATGATTCACCTTAACTAGGGCAATTGCTGCTTGTGCAGGCTTTATTACCCATGGAAAAGGAAACCGCTCTGAGTTACAAGAAAAGAAAAGCCTTGAAGAGCTCAGGTGACATTGCACGTGGGAATGGTCTGCCATTGTTGAACAAAAATTAAGGTATAAAACAAATGACTTATTGATGTCTGGGTGGCAGTATTACCTCTGGCCCCAAGAAGGACCATGCCCAGGGCAGCTGAGATACTCAGAGGAGAATAGATGATATTGTCAGATGGACGATCTTTGTTCAGTACTTTGAAAAAGTCAAGGCAAAATTTGGTAGTTGCTTCACTGATGGAGCTCATTGTGAAAACGAAAAGCTGCCTAAGAAAAAAATAAACCAAATCAATAGAGTTCAAAAGTCTCTTTTCTCAACCTCTTACTGCATCAGAAGGTTTCAGTGGCTTTCTTGCTAGTAATGCACACATGTCTAACCTCAGGGTGGGTATCCACCTAAATAATATAGATGGGGATAATACTCGAGTTTCTGACCCATAAGTTTTGGGAAGAATGGGATACAGGCCTTTAGAAAAAGAATTCCCACTGAGAAAGCAGCCTCATCTCCAGTTTTACACTCAGGAAATTTTCTTCCACTTCTGTGCCTAATGTACAACACCGCAAGAAGTAAACTCTTCTACCAACACAGTTTCTTGGAGCAATGAAGCATATTGATGCATCTCCCCATCTTACTTCAGGGGAGTTACTCATGATTTACAGCAGTATGAGTTCAAAATCAGGCTTCCGGAGAGGGATTATTGTATGGTCCAATTTATGTTCGTATGTGATCAGGGCTACATTAGGCTCTCTTTTGCACCCAGATATATCAAGAGTAACTTCGGAGGAGTTAATCCAGATATACACAGGTGTAAATTAGAACCTAATTTGACCCCTTGTGTCTAGGCAACAACACCAGACAATGGGTAGAAAATGATTTGATTAATATGTGATAAGGTATCACTGAATCATCTTGTTCTATTATAAAAGAAATATACACTATGTAAGATGTGTTTACATCTATTTATTGCAATACATTTTCCAATTGGGGTTGGCTGATAGGAACATTATACTCTAATCTGTCTCCATTAACTCTGAAAAGGGATACCCTTGATTTCTTCCCAGGGAGGTATTCCAAGACTTTCAGAAATAGATAAAAAGACCCGGGTGAAGTTTTTCTGACAAATAGTTTATCTGATAAAAAATATAATCTTGGTTGACCTGAAACTATTCACCAATTTGACACAAATTTACCAAAGGGTTTGGGCCAAAAAAACATTTTCAGATTAGATTTGTTAAGTGGCTGGAGGTGTACTGTTTGTCCCCCTTTATCTTTAGCCCAGTGTATAGGTGGTGGCAATGTCCGGTATAACTTCTGCCCAAAGGAGAGGGTATTCAGCTGGGATGTGGGAGACTGAGGTTCAATTCCCCCCTCTGCCTGATTTGGAACAGTGAGTTGACTTTGAAGCTCTCACTGCTCAGGAGAATACCATGAGGCCTAGGCTATCAGGTAGTCTAGAGTCTCTCCCACTGAAGCTTTTCCACTTTGTGTAAATTAAATTGTCATTGGAGCAGGGACTTGAATGTGAGCCCCCCTCATCTGAGTTGAGATTCTTTACTATGCACGTGGATCATCTAGTGGTTTTCCCCTTCCAAATTCTAATCCACTGTTCCTCTGAAATTGTGTTACACAACATCACCTTTCATTTTGCAAGCAGGAAAAGAGAAATAATTTTTCCACTCTACTTAGCACTGATAAGGCCCCAACTGGAGTATTGTGTCCAGTTCTGGGCACCACTCTTTGGGAAAGATATGGACAAATTGGAGAAAGTCCAGAGAAGAGCAAAAAAAAAGATTAAAAGTCTAGAAAACATGATCTATTAGGAAAGATTGAAAAAGTTGGGTTGTTTAGTCTGGAGAAGAGAAGGCTGAAGGGGGATATGATCACAGCCTTCAAGTACGTAAAAGATTGTTATAATGAGGAGAATGATAAATTGTTCTCCTTAGCCACTGAGGACAGGACAAGAAGTAAGGGACTTAAATTGCAGCAAGGGATATTTATATTTAACATTAGGAAAAACTTCCTAACTGCAAGGAAGACAAGATGGGTGAGATATCCTCTATTATTGGACCAAATTCTGTTGAGAGAGACAGGCTTTCGAGCCACACAGAGCTCTTCTCCAGGTCTGGGAAAGGTCAGGGCCGGCGCAACCCATTAGGCGACCTAGGCAGTTGCCTAGGGCACGGCTATTTTGGGGGCACCGGCGCCGCAGACGCCCGTAGAAATTTGGGGGCGGGACCTTCCGCCGCCGCTGTTGGGGGCGGGATTTCGGGGGCGGGACCTTCTGCCGCCTAGGGCGCCGGCAAAGCTGGCGCCGCTACTGGGAAAGGTTCTCCCAGGATCACAGCAAAATGCAAGGTGGAACAGATCATGGACTGACACCCCATCACTGGAAGTTTTTAAGAACAGGTTAGACAAAAACCTGTCAGGGATGATCTAGAAAATACTCAGTCCTGCCACGGTGCAGGAGACTGGACTAGATGACCTGTTTAGGTCCCTTCCAGTCCTTCATTTCTATGATTATATGATTTTCTTACTTACATATTTTGTTTCCATCTCAGACTCTTTTCAAAAATATGCACAGATTTACTGACGTCTGAGGTTGAGAAGTTATGGAAAAGGTAAGAATATTGCTGAGAATTTCTTTTTCTAATCATCAACAGCTGGCAAATTACACATTTCACAAGAGCTGATGATTATCTGTAGCAATGTGCTATGCTTTGGAAAGTGGTGACACCTGCAACATTTTGTGTAAACTCTGCAAGCCAAATTTTGCTCCTACACTGATATAAATGCATCATAACTTACCTTAAACGAACAGGATATGTGGGCCTCAGTGCTTCTTAAAATCAAGCTGTTTATTTAGGTACCTAAATCTGGGTTTAAGTGATTACCTTTAAGCACCCACGCATCTAAAATTGATGTCAAAGTGCCTTGCCCACAGTCACACCAGAATGTAATGGCAGAGTCAGGAATAGACTCCTGAGCCCGAGCCTTGGGCCTTTTGCACACGATCCTCTGGGGATGTAACATTCTGGACAGCTGGACTAATCCGTGCAATCCTAAAATGGACTGGGTATAGCAAAAGGACTTACAAAAATTCCATTCACAAATCATAACAGTAACTAAAACCGTAAACTTACATAGAAGAAATGCTTACCTGGCTGTAGAGAGGAAGTTTGAAACTTGCTAGATGTTTGGTGTGGTGTCTTGCAAGGTGCTGGAATATAAAGCATTTCCAATGCCCACTGGCATTATCATATGTTGAAATGATTAGATGTACGATTTCTTAAAGGTATCTTGCATAACTAATTAGAATGCAATCCACAGAATATTTTTTGTTAGTCATAAAATATAATTATCATTCTTATACTCCTGGAAAGATAAGACACTATTTGTCAGAGGCTACCTCTGCTGTATATTTTCACTGATCCTCCAACACAAATCTGCCCTAAATCTGGTGTATTCAGCCCCTTGTGAATCCTTCTCCATTGCCATAGAGCCACCGCAGCCATGACTAATGAACAGAGTGCAGCTAGGGAAAAGTGAATGTGAATAACTTTATTCACATGAGAAGGCCCATTAAATTCAGATCAATAAAGTTGTATATGTGCTTAGATTTTTGTAGAATTGGGACCTTAATCTTTATACTTTCACCACTCGCATAAATAATCTCAGAACAGAGATAGGATAATCTAGTGGTGTTTTATTTCATAGATGAGAGATCTGACAAGGCACGGGACTGGATAACAGATTTATCAATTTTAAGGCCACACGGGACCATTATGATCATCTAGCTCAGTGGTTCCCAAACATTGCACCAGGCGACCCACCAACTGCATTTTCTTTACTTTTTTTTACTTTTTTTGGGGTAATCCATTATTACGTATGTGCACCCTCTGCCTGGCTCCACAGCCCTAATCCCAGCCTGGTGTGGAGGGAAGCCCCATCAGGGACAGGATTTGGAGAGAGAGCCTGCCCCAGCTGCTGTGGGGTGAGCAAGGGGCAGGCTTGCTCTCCAAGCCTGCACCCTCCCCCAGGGCTTCCCCTCCACACCGGCTGGGCTGGGAGAGGTATATGTTTGTCTAGGCCAGTTCTGGCCCTGGACGTGATAACCGATCTGTAACCTTCCATGACCCACTGGTGGGTCAGGACCCACCACATGGGAAACACTGATCCAGTTGGACTCCTGCATAACACAGGCCAAAGAACCGCCCCCATTAAACTCTTCATCAAGCCCATAACTTCTGTCTGAGCTGTGTATAGCATATCGTTCAGAAAAACCACCAGTCTTGATTTAAAGATGTCATGTGATGGAGAATCTTACCCATGTAGGTAGATGTAGACTGTGATCAAGTCAATTCTAAACCTTCTCTTGGATAAACTAACCAGGTTGACCTTAAATCTCTCACAATGTGGTATGTCCTCTAGACCTCAAAATATTTTTTGTAGTTCTTTTTTGAACATATTCCAATTTTCAGCATCCCTTTTGAGGTGTGGACTATGCTAGCTGAGCTACTTAAGCTGCTGCACTTCTTACTGTTGCTGCAAGGGCCTGTCCAATTTAACCAAAACTCTAGAATTTTGTTATATTTTGAAGAAATTTAAATGTGTGTATATATATGTATATATATATTACTCTTTCACAATGGGGTATTTACTTTTTAATGTATTTCTAACAAAATGGAGGTCCCTGCTAGGCAAATAATAATGAATCTTGTGTAACAAGTATAATTTGCTAGCCCCCTGGGGCTCAGGAAGGTCAGAAGAAGCTGCATCAGGAAACTCCAGGATAAGGTTTGATGCAGGGAGTCAGAAAACAGCTGGAACTGATTGGCCTCCCAGGGAGCCAGGCTGGGGCAGGTAAATGGAAGAAGAAGTTAGCTTTTGGGATCTGACATTGGCTAGCTAAGAGTACAAACCCGATGGGCTATAGAGGGGCTTTTTCTAAGATGCTCATTAATTTGTTTAAGGTCTGTTTGGAATTTCCTCATATCTTTTCTGTGAAAGAAGGAGGAACTGGAGACTTTATTAAATATTGTGTGGAACTTTTCCCATATCTCTTCCCTGAAGGAAATGGAAGCTAAAGACTTTGTTTAAATCCTGAGGAGAAGGTTGTTGGAATTGTGCTACTTCTCTCTAAAGGAAAGGAGGCTCCAGATATTTTGTTTTCTCAGATTGCTCAGATTTCTCAGATTGTTCAATCTGGAGGCAAGGTAACTTTGTTATTGTTTTATGGATGTTGTGCTGTAATTCTTTCACCATACTAATCATGATAAGGAGAAAGGGGGGTGGTGCTTGGGTGTGTGCCTCTGAATCTGATGAACCTTAGAGACAATCTACAACATCAGAACACCAGGGGAGGCAGGGCAACAGCCTACTTAGAGCCAGTTATTCAAGTCAGGACTTCAGATCCACAAACCACATGATGTGGGATCTTGATCTCCTGAGGGAGTGACTTGAGGTTGACCACAAGGTTTCCCACAGTAGAGGGGACTGGAAGTTATCGAAAGACCAGGACAGCTTGGAGCACCGCCTGCTCACTCTCACCAAGCAGAGGAGAAAGAGATGCCTGTGCTGGTGGAGTGACTTGCAGGAGAAGGGACTTGGAGCCCAGAAATTTCAGAGTGGTGAGGAAACTGAGGCAGGAAATGACATACAAGTGTCCTGTCTTTTGCATGGCTGTGTACCTTGCTTGTGCTGTTGAAAAGTAAGTGTGATTGCAGTGTTGCCAACTTTCACGATATCTCCCTGACTCACAACAGTTGGGCTGGGGTTGCAGCCAGTCTGATGATAACATAAGACACTCCAGCTTTCTGGTGAATGTCAGCTCTGCCTAGGGGGAAAACAGCCAGACTGCTTTCCCCACCAGGGAACAGCAGCAAAGCAGAGCTACTGCATGAATCAGGCAGAGCTCACTTGCCCCTCACCTCAGGAGATGATTCCATTCTCAGAGGGGGAGATGGGGAGGGAGCAGAAAGAGCCCTGCAGCTTGGGGTAGCTCCCCCTCCCCCTGTGAGCAATGGGGATGACCCCTCTGCTCCTCCCCTTTCTCCCTGCAGCACCTGGCCTGGGAAGGGCAGCAGGGGATTAAAGGCCCCCCCAGACCAGCCCCTAGCCTACAAGGGGGAGAAGGGGGACCTGCTGGAAACCCCCTTCCCAGGGAGAGAGGAGTGAAGAGCCCCAGGAGCTGCAGAAAGAGCAGAAGGAAGGTTGGGGGTAAGCAGTTCTGATGGTGGGTGGGGGACAGGCAGTGACAGTTCCTGCAGCAGGGGTGAAAATCACCTTAATAAATATGGGAGTGTTGGCAATGCTATTTCATTCTCTTTCTCACACACACACTGGGGATAAGCAATGGGAGGTCAAATATCAAAAAACAGATTAAAATAAATACAAAATAATCTCCCCCCTTAAAACTCACTGGGGTGTGGGACAGACACATGATTTTTGAGCCTTGGGGGTTGGCAATACTGGATTGGTTTAGAAATCCCTCTGCAAAGTGTCTTATTGGCTTCATCAAGGGTTCCAAGAAGGGTTAAACTGTAAACCAGAGTCCCCACTGGGAGGGTGGACCTGTGGGGAGGGTGAGCTTGCTTGTGGGGATTCAGCAGTGGCCATCTGGCTGAGGCCATTTCCAAGAAGGGGTATCAAGTAGTCTAACCCCAGAGGGATGTTGACTGGGGCTGCCATTGACTAAAAGATTTTACAAAAAACGCCTGCTTTGTGCAGAAAATGTTGACTTTATGTCCTAGCCCAAAACCTAAAATATCTTGGTTTCCAGCTTAAAACTGAAAAACTCATATTCAAAAACCCTGCTGTGGTGCCTCCTTGGAGTTGTAGTGCAGTTGATGAACCAGATGGGAGTCAGTACGGTTCCACAGGATGGAATTGCTGGGGGTTTGGTTTGGGGTTTTTTCTTTTTTTAAGAAAACCTAGCTATGTTTGCACACACAAAGCTATGTTAAAGGAACATTGAGATTGCAAAGTCAAGCACACAAGAGTTAGGAAAGTCCCAAATTAAGATGTCTGTTCTTCATGCTACAGTTTCTAATTACACAATAACATTTTTCCACAGGTCTACTGCCTCATTCAGTGCACAGGATGGACAGCACTAAGTAAATGAGCAGCTATTATGTTTCTGCATTAAATATGTGGCCCCCACCTTTATTTACTGCACACCATTCAAACACAGCACTGAAGACAGAATTATTAATTTCCTTATGCGCTTTTCTGTGGCACTCATCACAGTAGGAGCTGAGTGCATCCCAAATGTTAATGATGCCACAACACCACAGTGAGGTGATCTTCTCCCCATTTTACACTTGAGGTACAGAAGTACTGGGACATCAATGTCAACAGTATGCACAGGTGTGGGAAGTGGGGGGTGCTGCTGGGTGCTGTGGGGCTCCGCGCATAAAACCTGAGGGTGTTTCCCGTGCCTATGCTCTCCGCCCACACTCTGCTTCCCAACCCCTCGTCTCACCCTCGTCCCAGGCCTCTGGTCTCAGGGCCCACCCCACTCCTGTTCCCGTGCTGGTGCTCTGCTCCTGGGGCCCTGGCCGCCGGCCCCAGTCCCTGGCCACTGGCCACGTGCCCAGCTCCACGGCCGGGGCTCTGATCTTGGCCCCACACGTGGGGCCCCAGCTGCCGGCCCCTGCCCGGCCTCCGATCCTGGTCCCCATGCCCGCCCCCCGCTGTGGTCTTGGCCCTCTTACCTCTGTCCGGGTCCCCCCATCCCGGACACACAGCCCTGCTCCCAGCCTCAGGGGTGGGAGGCAGACAGGTAAAGGGACTGGCTTTCAGCAGCCCCACTACTAAAAATGTTCCTGCGCCACTGACAGTATGCATTGAATTGGAGTGCCAAATCTGAAATGCCTATGGCCTGACTTTTCTGTTTTCTTGCTGGGGCCACAGGTTACTAGTACATAACCCATTAGGGAGCTGTGACCGTTTCCACCAGCCCCTTGTGGCCTGTTAGGTTTCATATTCCTTCAAGTGTGTTGGTCTTAAAACCAGTCCCCCCCTTCTTCTTTGTGTTATCACTGATGGTGGGGAATGTCTTCCACCCTTCTTTCAAAATCCTATCATGCATATTCAGCTCATTCCTTATGTGGTAATATCAGGTAACCTCCTATGGCACTTACTCCTTGCAATCTGGCCACTTCTGAAGTATGAATTGTATTACTGTCTGGAGCACCCCATCCTCTTGGTGCTTTGTTGGACTTCCTGGAGCCTCCCATCAGAGATGCAAAGGTATTGTGGCATATTCATTAATCCTATTTTCTATTCCACAGAGCCATTTATGTTACACTAGGCAAGGCTTACTTTCCAGAGTGCATCTGCCACCAGTCGACCCTTTCCTGGGCAGTGCCTTATCCTCACAACACCACGCTGCGGTCTCAATAACACGCATTGTAGACTTTGGTGCACTCAGAAGTGGCTTCTTTATGCTGCTTTCTACTGGCTTCTGATCCAGCTGCACATCTTACATTGTGCCCAAAAGTGAACTGATGGAATTGTTTCTTTCCTAAGAGCACAGCAAGTAGCTCCTTTTCCATCTGAGCATATCCCCTTTCTGTATCTGTCAGGGCTGTAGTAGCAGATGCTATCGGTTTTGTATCCATGCTGCTCCTAGGCCTCCTTCTGAGGCATCATGTTGCAGCGCTAGCTATTCCATGGGGTTTAGTACTTTAGGACTGGTGGCTTACTTTACTCTTTCAAATGCCTGTGTCACATTGTCTGGAGTGGTTCACAACCATGTGTGCCAACCTCAGGGCAGACTGTCAAGAAGCTGGACCGAGACACCAAACTGGTTGGATGTTCTATAATTAGATTTCACAAACCCACTAACAAATGTGAATTCCTAAATCTCTGCAACAGTCTTACCATGGAGTCACAGGCCGTCCTCTTAGGCATTCCGCTCTATCTTGCCACCAAGCAAACTGGATGATGTGGCAGATGGTTGCTATACACCACAGATTACAAAATATTCAGGTTGCTCCCAGTCCCGAGAGACCAGTCACTTACCCCAGGTCAATTTGTACCTTAGATCTTTCACCAAAGACAAACACCAATCCTAGTAATTAACTAAAGACTTATTAACTAAGAAAAGAAATGAGAGGGTTTTTACAAGGTTAAAGCAAGCAAACTTATTTCCTTCTTCCAGAATTCAAGCTAATCGGATGAGCCCTTTTGCATGTAGCCTCTTCATGGGTGTGCAGGGGCAATTAGCAAAGTCTTTGTACTCTGATGTCTCACACTGGCCCATTTAGTTTTGGATAGCCCCTTCTGATGTGCAAGAGGTAAAAACTTTCATAGGGATTGAGCATTTTGCACTAGGTAACCTTTTTTTTCCCTTGTTTGGTGAGTTAGATATTTCAGAACAAACATTTTACACCTTGTAGTGAGGCAGTGTGGTTCCCCGCCGCCCCAGAGAGGGACGAGCCCTTCCGGACACCGAAGTGAACAGAGCTAGAGAGCTCTGAGCCTGCCCGGAAGTATAAAGGCTCGGCCTCAGAACTCACTTGAGAGACAGACGCTGGGGAGGCCAGACACCTCCGGCCCAGGCCGCGACTGGGAAACCCCCGCGGCCCAAGGTGCACCCAAGGACTGGCCTGCCCTGCCCTGGGCCAGCTACCTGGAGGAGTTGCCAGGCCTGCCCCATGTCACTGCTAGGGCCCCAGGCTGGGACGCAGTGGAGTGGGAGGGCCTGCGTCCCCCCAGCCCCTGCCTGAGGGCCAGAGCGCCTGACTCATTGTTGCCTGCCCTGACCTAGGGCCCGGGCTTACTGTGCTTATTTCTGCTTCCAAATGGGCCGCTGAGGGGGACTCCTGTGGCCGGACTAATTCCACAAGACATCAACAGTGTGTAGTGAGACGGTGTGGTTCCCTGCCGCCTCGGAGAGGGACGAGCCCCCGGCTAACCTCCCTACAAACTGTATAGCAAATACTTAAGTATTTCCTTACAGCATGGAAAACAGACATTATAAGAAGGATTAATACATGCAGCAACTTACAAGCATTTCATAAAGTCTAAACACATGTTATAAGTCTAATATCCATCTTAACCATACTAACACACAGGTGAGCTGGTCTGGTTTCCAGTAAGGAATTTCTCAGTGCTCAGCTGAGGCCTAAAGCCTTGGCAAGAACTGGCCCCTGGTTTGCCAGCATCACAGCCTGATTTTGGGTCTCTGATCATTCCCAGGGTGCATCATTATATGTTAACAGTCTCAGAGGATCACAGGCTTCTAACAGGTTGGAACAGAGTCTGGAAAAATCGTTGGCCACCCCTATAAATTGCTGGACTCCCTTTGGTCTGAGCATTTCCTTAGTGGCACTCAAAACGTCTCTCTGTGCGCCACCAAATCCCTCAGAAGTCAAATTCCTGGAGTAAAGAACCTCAATTCTTCTCATTTTCAGCCTGTCTGTATTCAGCCCAATATTGCGCTCCTGGCACCTGTTTAGAAGTTGCTGTGACGGTACCTCCCATAAGGCTTTATGGAAATATGCTTAGAATGTGTTTTATGCTACATATGCCATGTGACATATCTCTGTAAAGGTTATGATCTACTGAATGTATTAATCCTATTTGTATGCATGTATCATTTTTGTATTCGAAGTTATGAATGTTATGAATGTTGGCTGTGTACTGGCTTGATTTCTAAATAACTTTAGTAGAGCATTTGGTCAGTTCCTGGAGAAAGGAATGTTGAAATTAAGTACCTAATCAAGAAACACTTAAAGGACAATGGATCTTGGAATGCTCCAATCCACATAGGAAGTCTACTTGAGGATGTTCAAGGTAGCATGTAAACAATGGATGCTACCTGTAAAAACTGTGAGTCATGCATGGACATGTGACTTGCCCAGGTGACTCCTAAACTCCATCTTGGAACTGGACTTTGCATAGGATTGAGGGAGGGGTCTCCACCCACAAGAGAGAGTCTATTTAAACCCCTGGGAGACCCCTCCATTTTGTCTTCATCTGGCTAAAGAGAGAGCCTCTCCACCCCCCAGGATACTTGAAAGAAACTGGCACAAAGGACAGTGTGCAAGGAGTGTGAGTGATTGCTGGACCCAGGCTAAAAGAAGATTAGTCTGTAAAAGGGAGCATTCTGGAACTGGTGAGGATCTTATCTGTATTCAGTTTGATTAGACATAGATTTGCGCATTTTATTTTATTTTCCTTGGTGACTTACTTTGTTCTGTCTGTTACTACTTGGAACCACTTAAATCCTACTTTCTGTATTTAATAAAATCACTTTTTACTTATTAATTGACCCAGAGTATGTATTAATACCTGGGGGAGCAAACAGCCGTGCATATCTCTCTATCAGTGTTATAGAGGGCGAACAATTTATGAGTTTACCCTGCATAAGCTTTATACAGGGTAAAACAGATTTATTTGGGTTTAGACCCCATTGGGAGTTGGGCATCTGAGTGTTAAAGACAGGAACACTTCTGTTAGCTGCTTTCAGGTAAACCTGCAGCTTTGGGGCAAGTAATTCAGACCCTGGGTCTTTGTTGGAGCAGACGGGAGTGTCTGGCTCAGCAAGACAGGGTGCTGGGGCCCCGAACTGGCAGGGAAGGCAGGGGTCTAAGTAGTCTTGGCACATCAGGTGGCAGCTCCCAGGGGGTTTCTGTGATCTAACCCGTCACAGTTGCCATAGCTTAGTATCGAGGATTTGGATTGCCTCTTCCTTGATATCTCCTTCCTCTGCAATAAGAATGTTGTCAACTATACTCTTGAGGTGCCCAGTTCAATTTACAGTGGAACACTTCTGGGGCCAAGCTGATGCCCATAAGCTTTTGTACCCACACCACCTGCCAAAAAGTGTGACACAGGTTGTCAGGTGGCTGGATGGCTCGTCTAGCTCAGTACACCAGAACCCATTCTTGACATCACAAGCAGTGAATACATTTGCCCTGGATACATCATGTAGTATGTCCTCAGTCATTGGGAATGGCTAGTGACTTGTTTTCAATGGTTTGGGGTCCATGCAGATCCTCAGTTTACCTTTTGGTTTTCTCACTATGACTAGACGGCTTATCCACTTTGTGCTAGTTTCTGTGGGTGTAACGATGCCTGTTCTTTGCAGGTTTGTCAGATCCTTCTTCAGTGGTTTCACCAGAGGCAGTGAAACTCTGCATTTCGGTAGTTTCCTGGGCTGCATGTGGGGATGTATTTCTAACTTCCACTTGCCCTCTCGGTGTCCATCTCCTTGCATTACATCCTTACATTCTGTTAGAATGCTGGACAGGGCGCATGGTGACTGGTATCCCTCCTCTCTCTGGTGTTGTACTTACACTGCCCAGCTGTCCAGCAGTGGGTGGTGCTCCTGTGTGTCAACTACTATAAGTTCCAAGCTGTCGCTTGTTTTTTGGGTTTCTAATCAACCATCTAATCAACCCACAGTATTCTTGCCGGCAAGTTAAAGAAGTATGGGCTGGATGAATGGACTATAAGGTGGATAGAAAGCTGGCTAGATCGTCGGGCTCAACGGGTAGTGATCAACGGCTCCATGTCTAGTTGGCAGCCGGTTTCAAGTGGAGTGCCCCAAGGGTCGGTCCTGGGGCCGATTTTGTTCAATATCTTCATTAATGATCTGGAGGATGGCGTGGACTGCACTCTCAGCAAATTTGCAGATGACACTAAACTGGGAGGAGTGGTAGATACGCTGGAGGGTAGGGATAGGATACAGAGGGACCTAGACAAATTAGAGGATTGGGCCAAAAGAAACCTGATGAGGTTCAACAAGGACAAGTGCAGAGTCCTGCACTTAGGACGGAAGAATCCCATGCACTGTTACAGACTAGGGACCGAGTGGCTAGGCAGCAGTTCTGCAGAAAAGGACCTAGGGGTTACGGTGGACGAGAAGCTGGATATGAGTCAACAGTGTGCCCTTGTTGCCAAGAAGGCTAACGGCATTTTGGGCTGTATAAGTAGGGGCATTGCCAGCAGATCGAGGGACGTGATCGTTCCCCTCTATTCGACATTGGTGAGGCCTCACCTGGAGTACTGTGTCCAGTTTTGGGCCCCACACTACAAGAAGGATGTGGAAAAATTGGAAAGAGTCCAGCGGAGGGCAACAAAAATGATTAGGGGGCTGGAGCACATGAGTTATGAGGAGAGGCTGAGGGAACTGGGATTGTTTAGTCTGCAGAAGAGAAGAATGAGGGGGGATTTGATAGCTGCTTTCAACTACCTGAAAGGGGGTTCCAAAGAGGATGGATCTAGACTGTTCACAGTGGTACCAGATGACAGAACAAGGAGTAATGGTCTCAAGTTGCAGTGGGGGAGGTTTAGATTGGATATTAGGAAAAACTTTTTCACTAGGAGGGTGGTGAAGCACTGGAATGGGTTACCTAGGGAGGTGGTGGAATCTCCTTCCTTAGAGGTTTTTAAGGTCAGGCTTGACAAAGCCCTGGCTGTGATGATTTAGTAGGGATTAGGTCCTGCTTTGAGCAGGGGGTTGGACTAGATGACCTCCTGAGGTCCCTTCCAACCCTGATATTCTATGATGCTATGATTCTATGATCTGTATTTTCCCACTGGCCTCCAAATGGTTTTATTGTACATAGCCATGTCTGGTCACCTTTCTCCAGGCTAATAGTGCTGTTTATCAGGTTAGGTAAGCACATTGCTCAGAGCTGGGGCTGCTAGTCTGATAGAAGAGTAGAGTGGAAGAGGAGTCTGGGAGGGGAGGAAGATGGCACATCGATGACCAGTATTGTGTAGGGCACTGTCCATGTAGCACACAGAAACCCTGGCAGGAGAGAGACTATAAAGAGACCTGGCAGGAGGGCCAAGTCATGAGAAAAGAGGCTCCCCCAAGGCTGTAGCAGTTGTCAGAAAGGGGTGCTACATGATGAGCTACTACACAACACCCAGCCACCAGGGTGCACCTGCGGTGAGTGCAACTTTTACACAATGCTGTAACTGCAGCAACATTTCCAGCCATGTGCACACAGACTGGCTTCCTGGTGCTGGCTCCAAACTCTTCCCTCCCAGTTCCATGCAGATTGCTACAAGCCCTAATTTATGGACAGGAGGCTGCTTCCTTGTTTCTCACCTCATATATGAGAAATGCTCAGTACCTTGTAGATTAGAACTTCTTTCTTTTAAGCATTTCTCAGGCCGGGCTGCACAGCGGAGGGGGGGGGGGGGAAGTGGGGCAATTTGCCCCAGGCCCCGGGCCCCACAGGGGCCCCCACGAGAATTTCGGAGGCCCCCGCCTCCACCTTCGCCCATCCCCCGGCGCCTCAGCGCACCGCGTCCAGGAGCGGGGCCTGAGCTCCTCCCGCTCAGAGCCGCGTGGTAAGGGGGCGGGACTCCGAGCTCCGGGCCGAGAGGCGGGAGCTCAGCTCCCGTGGAGCCACGCCGCTGCAGCGCTGTCCAGGGCCACTTCTGGACGCGGCGCGCTGAGGCTCTGGGAGAGGGGGGAGGCGGGAGTAAGCAGCATGGTAAGCCCCTCTGAGCCGGACACCACCCTGCGCCCCCCCCACAACCCTCACCCCCAGCTCTGAGCCCAGCCCCTCTGAGCCGGACACCCCCCTGACCCCACCATCCCCACAGCCCTGACCCCCAGCTCTGAGCCCAGCCCCTCTGAGCTGGACACCACCCTGCGCCCCCCCACAGCCCTCACCCCCAGCTCTGAGCCCAGCCCCTCTGAGCTGGACACCCCCCTGACTCCATGCCCCCCCGACAGCCCTGACCCCCAGCTCCGAGCCCAGCCCCTCTGTGCTGGACATCCCCCCCTCCCCCCCTCCCCACAGCCCAGACCCCCAGCTCCGAGCCCAGCCCCTCTGAGCCGGGCACCCCCGACCCCATCCCCCCACAGCCCTGACCCCTAGCTCTGAGCCCAGCCCCTCTGAGCTGGGCACCCCCGACCCCATCCCTCGCAGCCCTGACCCCCAGCTCTGAGCCCAGCCCCTGTGAGCCGGGCACCCCCCGACCCAGAGCCCAGCTCCCCACCCAGCCCTCGGCAACAGCAGTGCCACCCCCAGGCAGCGACAGCCCATTGGCACCAACCATCACCATCACCCAGCGACAGCCCATTATGTAATTGCAAATGTATACATACCATTAAAGCATTTAATGTTTTTAAATAATGTATTTT
This sequence comes from Platysternon megacephalum, assembly GCA_003942145.1. Taxonomy (NCBI): domain Eukaryota; kingdom Metazoa; phylum Chordata; order Testudines; family Platysternidae; genus Platysternon; species Platysternon megacephalum. The sequence continues at coordinate 286,380 of QXTE01000023.1, forward strand.
GTGTATTTTCAAATTATTAAAAATTAATTTTTGAATGTATTTCACTGGTTATTTTTTACATTTCCAAATACATGATACTATAGTATTGCAACTTTTTTTTATGGAAGGGGCCCCTGAAATTGGTTTGCCCCAGGCCCCCTGAATCTTCTGGGCGGCCCTGGACTTGAGGGTTGATGTGTGTTGATCACTACTTGTGCAGCGAGAACAAGGCCTGAGGGGTGCCCGGCTCAGAGGGGCTGGGCTCGGAGCTGGGGATCAGGGCTGTGGGAGGGGGGGTCCGGCTCAGAGGGGCTGGGCTCAGAGCTGGGGGTCAGGGCTGTGGGGGGGTGGGGTCAGGGGGGTGTCCGGCTCAGAGGGGCTGGGCTCGGAGCTGGGGGTCAGGGCTGAGGGGGGGTGTCCGGCTCAGAGGGGCTTAACATGCTCCCCCCTCCCCCAGAACCTCAGCGCGCCGCGTCCAGAAGCGGCCTTGGACAGCGCTGCAGTGGCGTGGCTCCACGGGAGCTGAGCTCCCGCCACTCGGCCCGGAGCTTGGAGCCCCGCCCCCTTACCACGCGGCTCTGAGCGGGAGGAGCTCAGGCCCCGCTCCTGGACGCGGTGCACTGAGGCACCGGGGAATGGGGCAAGGCAGAGGCGGGGGCCTCCGACATTCTCGTCGGGGCCCCTGCAGGGCCTGGGGCAAATTGCCCCACTTGCCCCCCCCTCTGGGCGGCCCTGCTCAAGTCCTCAGAGCGTTCCCTGCAGTGTCTGGTCCCTGACCCACTGAAAACTCACAGAATTACCAGGCCTGCCGTTCCCAAAGAAACATTACACGCTAGCTTGTAAGATTCAATTCAGGATCATCACTTTACTTATCACCACAGCACTTAGATATGTTTATAGTGAAAAGAAGAATACGTTTATTATCAAAGACTAGAGATTCAAGTAACAGTCAGCAAGAATTTTGGAATCAAATGGTTACATATAAAGCAAAATAACGCTCTTTCTATAGACTAGCTAAACTTAACTAACAGGTTGACCTGCTGATAAAGTAACTTATCTCACCCAAAGTTCTCTCCAGTGTTTTCAGCCCAGCCTGGCTGAGATCCCACTTTCATGAAGCAAATCTGCTGTCCATTTGCTTCCTAGCTGAGGGATGCCTGGATATCTTCTTTGCCCCCCAAATATAGTAGAGCAAACCTTTGAGGTGCACCTCAAGATAAGGTTCTCCCTCCCTGCTCCTTTCTTTCTTTCTTTTAGTTCCTTTCTGAAGTTCTCACAATCCTTCATTTGCATTCAATTCAGACTGGTGATAGGAGACCCATTGTGAATGAGACAACACTCCTGTTTTTTACCTTTGCTGGTGACCAACCCCTAGACACAGACTTTAAGAACATATGTTCCGTATACATACACCACTCCTTACATAGTATCCTTACATACATTTCATAACAATATTGATGAAGAGTGTAATACCTACTCTTATTTCTGACCTCGCGTGACATTCTTTTGATCAAGAATCAGGAGAACCCTGGAGCCCTCTGCACCCCCTTGCCAGCTGGTATTAAGAGGTTCTTGGGTCACAGCAACATTTGTGTTAATTATCAATGCAGGTGTCAGGAAGTACAAAGTTCCCACAGCATCCCTAATTTACACCCTGTCTGTAGGAGTTGATCAGTGTACAGTGTTAACTTTATATTCAAGTACTAAGAAGTCAGACTCTGTTTTCCAGCTCTCCCTTCTCCCTCTGTTCCATATCATGTTGTGCAGTGCCTTCCTCCACAGTAGTCCTACTCACTTCAGCAGGATTCCTTATAAAGTAAGCACAACTCTCTGTGAGTACAGGTGGCAGAAGGGCAATAACAATAACTGAGAACAATGAGCCTGATTCTTCACCATTACATTGCTGCAACTCTGGGCCAGGTTCTCCACTGCAAGTGTTTGGTCAATGTTTGTGTCGATACCCATTCAGTTCAGGATGATTAAGAAAATTCATAGCTCTTTACTTCACTACTGATTATCAAAGCTTTGATTCAACGTGATTCCTATTGAGCTGGGACTTAGCAGAGGTGCCCTTCCTCAGGTGCTGAGAGAGTGGGACATTCTTTAAGTAGGAACCAGAAGCAAGCTTGTGAGAGAAACAACAGACAATGTAAGATTAGTTCATCAAAAGAATGTCACGTGAGTCCTGCCATGAGTATATAACTGTGGCGTCACTGGCTAGATACAGTGGAAGGAAAAGAGAAAAATGAAGAAAATAAACATTTGCATTGTATTTTCCATATCATGGTTCCATGGTCCAGAATCTCATTCATGTTCATTGGAAATTTTCTTAGGGAGAAGAAAATCTACCATAGAAGAGAATGCATTCAGTTTTTTGGTGTCTGATAAAGAAGAGGAAAGGGTGATCAGCCACAAACTCTACATGTTGTCTGACTGAGGTCACACCTATGCCAATTCCAGTTGCAGCTGCTGCCTCAGTGCCCTCTTCATTGACCTCTATATAAGCTTTATGGACAGCTTCACTGACAGACAGGCCACCTGCTTCTGCTATTCCAGATAAATCTGATTCATAGCTAAACACATCGGTTATTCCTAAAGCTTTTAAATATTCGGTGAGTTGAGCGCTTGTCTCGATTTTGAACTGAGGAAGAGACACCTCCATTTCATCTTCTTTCATATAATAGGGGCTGATCCAAGTTGTTAATTTCTCATAGGTAAGTTCATTTTCCAGCTACAGGTATAAAGATACATGGGAATCAGAATCTTGTAGTTACACATAAAAATCAACAAGACACGGAACTGTGTGAGAAGGTTGGAAAAGTGACTTTCATTCACACTGTGGTAACCATGGCAGGAATGATTCTTAGAATGCTACTGAGGTCAATAGCATGAAGTTCACTATGAGTATGTCTACAAAGGGAATAAAAAACCCCCAAACCCATGGTTGGCCCGTGTCTGCTGACCCAGGATCACAAGGCTCAGGCTCCAGGGCTGAAAATTTGCTGTGTGGACATTTGGGCTCAGGCTCTAGCCCAAGCCCTGAGACCCTCCGCCCTCAGTGTCCCAGAGCTTCGACTCCAGACTGAGCCTCAATGTCTGCACAGCACTTTTTAGTCCCTCAGCCCACAGGGCTTTTATCTCCCTGTAGCTGTACCCTAAAGATTTCCAAATAAGTGTTTGCAAAAAAAGAAAACAAGATTCTATAACCATTGTAATTATAATGACGACAATACTGGGTCACCAATGGGAGTCAATGGTGAAACTTTTAACTTCAGTGCTCTGACTTATACCATTAAAGCTAAAGGACTTGATCCTGCACCAGTGAAGTCAATGGGTGTTTTTTGCAATTGAATTGTATGGGAGAAGGGTTAGGGAGCTGGATCAGATGTTAAGTCTGGCAGCAATATGTGGCAGACAGCCTCTGTGGATCTGCCAATGTGTTACCTATATTGTTTGCATTTATTATTCATTCTTTTTTATACTAGTCTGTGTGGGTATTAACTGTTTAGAAAGATTGATAATACAAAAATGCAGCAATTAGCTATTAATTACATTGTCACCGTGCCCTGTTTGGAGAATAAAATGGCTGGCTAATTGTTTGTTTTCTGAAAATTCAATAGACACAGGAACAGCATAAGCAGCCTGCCTTCAGATTTACTATTCAACATGCTGCATACTCTGCAACAAGGAGGAGGAAAGGTAATTTTCTCCTATACTGTCTGTCCAGGTGATGAGATACACAAGACATTGCCATGTTCATATTCTGGTTATAAGGTTATCATCTCATCATAGGTAACTTTACCTGTGTTAGACCCGTGTAGTCTTTTGGCAGCAGTATATACATACTCAGGTCACCATCCTTGTACGGGAGTTCAAGCACCTGACAATCATGCTCCTCTATTGTAGCTATTTTATACTCGCCCTTACGGTACATCATCTGCACAGGTATGCTTGTAGTCTGAAAGCAATGACAATTAGTAACAAATGAAATACATACAATGTATCCTCCTGTATTTAAATGTTTTTCCTTGTATTACATCTTCACTTGGATCTAAATGCTGCAGTGGTTGTTTAGGGCCAGATTNTCTGCCAATGTGTTACCTATATTGTTTGCATTTATTATTCATTCTTTTTTAGACTAGTCTGTGTGGGTATTAACTGTTTAGAAAGGTTGATAATACAAAAATGTAGTAATTAGCTATTAATTACATTGTCACCGTGCCCTGTTTGGAGAATAAAATGGCTGGCTAATTGTTTGTTTTCTAAAAATTCAATAGACCTAGGAACAGCATAAGCAGCCTGCCTTCAGATTTACTATTCAACATGCTGCATACTCTGCAACAAGGAGGAGGAAAGGTAATTTTCTCCTATACTGTCTGTCCAGGTGATGAGATACACAAGACATTGCCATGTTCATATTCTGGTTATAAGGTTATCATCTCATCATAGGTAACTTTACCTGTGTTAGACCCGTGTAGTCTTTTGGCAGCAGTATATACATACTCAGGTCACCATCCTTGTACGGGAGTTCAAGCACCTGACAATCATGCTCCTCTATTGTAGCTATTTTATACTCGCCCTTACGGTACATCATCTGCACAGGTATGCTTGTAGTCTGAAAGCAATGACAATTAGTAACAAATGAAATACATACAATGTATCCTCCTGTATTTAAATGTTTTTCCTTGTATTACATCTTCACTTGGACCTAAATGCTGCAGTGGTTGTTTAGGGCCAGATTAGCACCTTCTAAAGACAAGTATAAAGTCCTCTTGAACCTCTTCAAACATCTCACAACAGTTTTTTCTCCCTCTCTGCATCTAGGGAAAGGGGTCAGTGTGAGGTATAGGAACATGGAGACTAGGAAACCCCATAAAGCCTATCCATCCCCATGATCCAGGATTCCACGATGCTGCTTCTCCCCTGCCCCTTTAAAGCTGAGATACCATTTATCATTTCCCTGTGCCTGCACAAAGGCGCACCCACCCCAAGATGAATAGAAGGTTTAGAAGAACAGTTAATGCTATTTCCTAGGACCAACAATTTCAGAAGTTGCCACTGATAGTGTGCATCACAGTTTGGTTGTCCGGCTTGAGAACCATGTTAAGGGCATTAAAACTACAGGTTTTCATCTTTCATTTAATTTAAATTTCAATATAATAGCACGTTCTCAGGTCAAATTGACCCAGAAATTTACAAAACCTAAAAGCAACAGTCATCCACAAAACAACGTAATGGAAACAAATTCCACTAAGAACAATTTTCCTTTAGCTAAATAAATGTCTCCCTCGCAACGTTGCCAACGTATTTTTGCTACATTGTGCTAATGTGTGACTAATAGAAGGTGAAACGGAATTGAAGCAAATACGAAGCTGGCTATATTACATTCATTGCCCACACGACATGTGGTGGAATAGCACAGGGACAGTGTACAGACTGTAAACTAAAAAAACCCTCACACTGTCAATATTTAATCTTAATGAGAAAAATGAGGAGGGAGATCTATCTGGTGACAGAATGTGGAAACTGAACACAGACTAAAGGATCTCTTGGTGGCAGTCATTGTAAACAGGGCAGCAGAACAACTCATTGTAGGTCTGAATACAAGCAAACCAGTTAAAAGTCTATGTAGAAAATTATTAGATGCCAGACTGTGGACTGCTCCAAACTAGGTATGTAGTGGGGGAAGGTACAAGATGCATCTTTATGCTAGGCCTCTGCTCAGGGGCCTGTCAGTCTTTGCTCTTCTGAGTGCAAAACTGTACAAGGGTAGTGAACCTAACTGCACCAGCAACCCCAAAGGGGATGGGGAGCACAGGCACTGATTCCATGGGAGCTCCTGGGCTGGAGCACCCATGGAAAAAAATTAGCAAGTGCTTAGCACCCACCAGCAGACACTTCTCCCCAGCACCTCCGAGCCACGGTCAGCCCCACTGATCAGGGGCGGCTCCAGGCACCAGCGCAGCAAGCGCGTGCCTGGGGCAGCAAGCCGTGGGGGGCGGCGTGTCGGTCGCTGTGAGGGCGGCAGTCAGTCAGGCCGGTCCCGCGGCTTTGGCAGCAATTCGGCGGCGGGTACGCCGAAGGCATGGGACGGGCAGATCACCCGCAGAAAATACGCCAAATCCGCGGGACCAGCGGACCGCCCGCAGGCACGTCGCCAAAGGCCACCTGACTGCCGTGCTTGGGGCGGCAAAAAACATAGAACCGCCCCTGCCACTGATCAACTCCTCCCCCTCCCTCTGAGCACCTCCTGCATGCTGTGGAACAGCTGTTTGCAGTATGCAGGAGGCTCTGGGAGGGAGGGGAAGGGGTGGGGATGGGGCGTGCTCGGGAGAGGGACAGGAAGAGGTGGGCTGGGGCCTTGGGGGAAGGGGTGGAGTTGGAGGGAGATGGGGGCAGAGCAAGGACGGAAAGAAGTGGGGTAGGGGTGGGGGCTTGCAAGAAGAGGTGGAGTGGGGGCAGGCCTCGGGCAGAGGGGGGTTTAAGCAGAGGGGCGTAGAGAGGAACTTGGTGCCTATGATGGGGAGAAAGCGGGGTTATGTCCTGAACACTTCCATTCCTGTTGGAAGAGCTGACAGGCCACAGAGGGGGCAGAGGTTGCAGCTTCTTATACACTGGCTTCCCCTGTGCCCCAGGTGGCTTTGTGAGGCATTGTACCTGTGTCAGGCATGATGCAATCTCCTAGCAGAAGCTTTGGAAAAAATCCCTCTCCACCCCCAGAGCAGGTCCCTAGGCCATAATGGAGCCCTACATTTAAAGGGCCATGTCCCCCAGGGTGCCTCATAGTCAGCCAAGCATGTGAAGTAATAGGAGCAATGATGTGATGTGTACTTCTGTAATCTACCTCGTTAATCTGAAAAGGTCTTTCTTCTGTGTTTTCTTTCTTAAATTCCACTGCCCATTGCCCTTTGAAGTAGACAGCATTCACGAGAACTAACATAGTCTGAGCAGAAAGAGTGCCTGGGGCAAAGAGATCCTTGATTTTACCTTAAAGAAAGGGAGGAAAATTAGTTTGTTTTGGCAGATCAGTAACTTTAGTTCCAGTTATCTGTTGTAATAACATTGATGTTTAGTGCTTGTATGTACCTGGGTGTAAGAATATATACGTGATACTGGACACACATGAAAAATGTTTGACTGACAGCCCTGAGAAGCTGAAGTCCTCTATCTATTCACAGAACTAGTGGAAACCAAGCAGTGTTACTATGATTTTCCCCAAGCTGACCCACTGATGTGCCTCAAGTGTACAATGGAGAGTAGATGTCTCCTAAAATGGCCATTTTATTCTTTATTTCTCCTGACTAGTCTTGGCTCCAGGTCAAATTTTAAGTAGGGTGCTGTCATTTACCTTATCTGTAGAGGAGCTCATAAATCAAGGTACTTTCAGAAGTTCCCCACTACTTTCCCCCAATACCTCTTGCATCTGATTGGATAGTTCCTTAAACTCCATGCAATCAGACACACAGGTGGTCTCATCCAACACCCACTGAAGTTGTCAGAAGAATTCCTATTGATTTCAATGGGTGTTGTACTAGGGTCCACTGGCTACTCTGTTCTCCTCAAATATGTTTTCTCTGTGGGAATTAGTGATCTAGCTCTACATCACTCAAGTGGTCAAATTGTGGAGGGCTGCCACTGCAGCCCCATACTGGGCATGCTCCAATTATGAGGAAACATTTTTCTCCTCCAGGTTCTTGAACACCTTGTACACTTTAAGCGATTAAATATCAAGTAATAGCAGCCAGTGGCTGACCTGTCCTTACCGTTTGTAAAGGTTTCAACCCACAAATTTATCTGTTCTCTGGTTTCCTCTGCAGCATTCTGAAAATCAGCTGGTTCCAATTCTGCCTGGTATAACTTTTGTATGCAGGATAGGTATTGCTGTACGATAAGAGAGAATGTCAGAACAATACATCAGAAAACAGGTCTCTCTCTTTTTTTTTAGACTGTGCGCTAAATAAAATAAAATGTTCCTGTTTTTTAGTTCTGCAACACGGCAAAGGTGTTTTTGTATATCCTAAAGATAGGGTGGACTAGCAGAATGAACTGGACCAGTTGGGTATAGCATAGGCAAAGGGCTTGATAGGTTTGGAGAGTTTGGATAAAACAGTCTGTGACGGGGTGAACTCACCTTGCACTGGATGGGGAAGAGTTAACTCTTCACTGTGGGCTGAGGAAGCCATGCCCCCACATCCCTACTGGGCATGCTCCAGATGCAGCACTAGTATAAAAGGGAGCACCCCAGTTCAGTCTGTGCTGACTTCCGGGGAGGAAGGATGCTCCTTGTTGGCTCCAGCCCAGGAGCAGATGGAACCCCTGACAGTGGAAGCTGGAGCCATGGAGACTCAGACCGGCGCCCAAGTGCATGTGGACATCCGAGAGGGATCTGCGTCACACAAAACCGCGCACACCGAAAAGCCAGGAGACCCCGAAAATCAGGGCCAGATTTCCAATTAGGCACATTAGGCACATGCCTAGGGGCACCAGTGTTCTAGGGGCACCTTACCTCTCTAAAATTGTGTGCGTTTGAAATTTCACACAAATCAAATGATGAGACCTTGTAAATAACATGAAATGAATTGGTTAAAAAGGTAGCATGAAACTTTCTGGAGGAATAATTCATCCCAGAACATAGTTAGCAATTCTATTGAAGATGCATGAGCCAGAATAATTCTAGCTCACTTTCCCATCACTGTGTTACTTCTAGAGTGCTAACAAGAATAGAGCGCATTAAATCTTAACTTTGTCAGTCAAATAAGCAGATATAACTCCGAATATATCTCTGTTGAGTAAGCTGGTGCCACAATTAAATAGTTTTTTTTATTATAGCCACCCTTTGAACTTTATTTTGCTGTTGATATATGGAAGTAATTTAATAGTTACAAAGCTGAAGAAAAACATGGGTAACAGTGAACTGTATAAAACAGCTTTTGAGGGACAGGCTTACATAACATTGTCTCTTTATTATATTTTGTACAGTGTCTAGCCCAATGAGACCCTGGCCTCTCTAGGCACTGCCAAAATACAAATAGTGATAGTAAACACTTAGAAATTATGCTTTCGATGCTGTTCAACACACCTAATTACAATGCTCCTGTGACCAGGTTCCAATGCCCGTGTGACCAGGGGGAAATGAGCAGAGCCTGTAACTAAGGCTTTAAAGTTATCTTAAACATTCTATTCTGGAACCACATGATTTATTTTAAGATGATTGGCTGTTCTGCCCTACTATTCAGTACCTCCATGGGATCAACTCCACCCCTTGTCTAAGTGGACACACCTCCCATCAAGTCAGCAGGAAATGGGACCTCAACTGAACTAAGCCCATGTAGTTCATCCCTATCTGTCCTACAATGTCACATGCCATTAATGTGAATCTCAGTGCAACTCACCTGAAGAAAACTGAATGTCTGTTCTCCATACAGTCTGTTGGCAATAGCCAGCTCATAAGAAGTGGTAGGTTCATTGATTGCTGATAAAATGTCATGAAACTGGGAATGAATCCCTCCAGGTATATCACACTGATCATCAGGAACCTTCAAATAACACAAAGTTGCTGTAGTTTATTTCTGACTGAAGAAGGCTGGGAGTGACAGACACTGGTTATTTTTTGTTGTTGTTTTGTTTTGTTTTTAATAATTGTTCTCCTATTAAACCATTCCGATTCAATAACTAAACTAGCTTTGCCTTCTCTGACTTGTTCTTGTTCCTGATAGTGCAGATCTGTGGCGCAAAAGCCCTGTTATAAGGACTAAGTAATTCATGGTTCTTTCGGGATGTTCCACTCGTTACTTATGGAGCACCACACATGAAAATTTGTTGAACAATGAAAAATGTTCAGGGTAGAAGAGTTTCAAATGCTTTCTGTATGTCTGATTTATACATGCAAATGTGCTCACAATCATGGTAGAAGTTCATTAAAATAACAAGATGCAAACTGAACTCATCACATGTAAATGAGATTATGACTATTGCATCCACAAATCAAGCATATAATTGTACAATATTTTCAATAAAAAACCCTAAACCTTACTCTTTGCTATCTTGTATACATTTTTATCCTTCTCCCTATACCTTCTGTCACCCACCATCACAGCATTCTCCCCCATTTTTATGTTATAATTAAAATCTGACAATTTTGAATTTTCATTCAAATTCCCCAAAGTTTCTCCAACTCCAACATTTGTTCTAAGATACCAGCAGCCGGTGATGAAGAGGTCGTCTGTGTCTTCTCTCTGAATTGTCATCACTTCTTGTTGCTTCAGAAGAGCTTCTTGTTCCTGGATTTTCAGGTTCTGCAAATTCAAGGAAGTGAAGTGCCTGAAGTAGAAATGTAACATTGCAACAGTCATACACTGTATTGATTTACTTATGACAATCTGTGAAACTAAACTTGTCACAGAAAATTCAGTTGTCTGTCTTACCTACTGTCCTTTCTACTGGAGATGGATATCACGCTTTCAAAAGTATTCTCAACTTTTATCACTGGATGCTCCAGTCCATCCATTGACATCAAAATCAGCAAGCCATTTGGTGACTACTACTTAAAATCACTAGGAGGGAGAGCTATATTTCTATGATTGTGGTAATCACTTCCTACTTATTCCCATAATATTTAGTTTTTACACCTTTTTACACAATGTTGCAATAGGGCAATAAATTCAGTAGGGTTCTGCAGGCATGCAGGGCTCTGTAATAGTGGATCCTATCACAGGATTGGGACTTGGATAAAAGCTTATTTTTTTCAAAACCTAAATGAAAGGAACAATCTGAAGATCAATGGAAATGCTTTCATAGTTTGCTAGGTTTAATTCCAACAAATGCAGTGTTTGTTTGTCAAATATAGAGTTAGTTGCTGCCCATATTTAAGTGGACATGAGTTTTGCCATTGACTTCTGTGCTGGCATCATTGGAACCTGTGTGGGTTTTTTAAATTTCATTCCTCTCGTCTGCAGATCCCTTTACATCTGCTAACTGTATTGGGTCACACTTCTAGCCTTCAAAGCAAAATATTCATCTCAAAGCTCAAATGATGACAGTTGATTTATTCAAAGACTCATGATACATGATTCTTGATTAGTACTAACTCCTGTGCAATCCAAGCTTGAGCAGTACAAATAATTTTCCAATGGAAAAAGTTGACTCACACGGGCTCATCCGAAATAAGTTAATACTTTTGCCAAACTAGATGTTCAATTTATTTTTTTATAACTATGACCCAAAATTGTGACACTTCAGCACTAATAAGTCTGATGCTCAGCACGTTCATAGTAAGCAACTAAAAAGGACTGCATCTGAGATACACACATTTCTGAAATAACCATTTACTCTACGTATCTCTCTTTTGGTACAATGCAGAACACAAAAATGTCACCAAAACAAAATAAATTAAAATGCCTTTAAAACCAGAGACACCAGGCAGTGCACAATACCGTTACAACAGAAATGTATGTGTAAAGTGAATGTGAGGGGCTGGAAACATTTCTATGGGCCAAATTAGACCAGCCTAGGCAGAAGGTAAGTGAAGCTGCACCATAGGCCATAGTCTCACAAACAATAACACACCCAAGTACCATTATACACTACTCATATACGTAATGACACTCATGTATGGAGCAGTTTGAAGGATCAAGGCTTGAGGGGAAAAAACCTCTTGCACTTGGACTGGAAATGTTATTTCCAGTTTATAATAATGTTCTCAGCCTGCAGCTTCTGCCAGGCACCTTTTCAACTCCATAAAGTTTAATTCCATTCAATACAAAAGTGCCTTTGAGACCTTAACTAGGGCAATTGCTACTTTTGCAGGATATATTACACATGGAAAAGGAAAATGCTCTGCGTTAAATTAAGAGCCTTGAGGAGCTAGGGTGACATTGCACATGGGAATGGTCTGCCATATGAAGGAATAAAACAAATGACTTATTATTGCCTACCGTTTCTATCTGGGTGGCAGTATTACCTCTGGCCCCATAAAGGACCATGCCCAGGGCAGCTGAGATACTCAGAGGAGAATAGATGATATTGTCAGATGGACGATCTTTGTTCAGTTCTTTGAAAAAGTCAAGGCAAAATTTTGTAATTGCTTCACTGACGGAGCTCATTGTGAAAATGAAAAGCTGCTGAGGAAAAAAATAAACCAAATCAATAGAGTTCAAAAGTCTCTTTTCTCAACCTATTACTGCATCAGAAGGTTTCAGTGGCTTTCTTGCTAGTTATACATACGTGTCTAGCCTCAGGGTGGAAATGGGCATAAGTTTTGGGAAGATTGCAATACAGACTTTTAGAAAGACAATTCCCATTAAGAAAACAGTCTCATCTCTAATTCTCCACTCAGAAAATTGAGACTACCCTTTTTCTTCCACTTCTGCGGCTAATGTACAAAGCTACAATGAGTAAAATCTTCTAACACAATTTCTTAGAGCAATGAAACACGCTGATGCATCTCCCCATCTGACTTCAGGGGAGTTACTCATGATTTACAGCAGTATGAGTTCAAAATCAGGCTTCCTGAGAGTGATTCTTGGATGCTCCAATTTCTGTTTGTATGTGATCAGGGCCACATTAGGCTCTCTTTTGCACCCAGATATATCAAGAGTAACTTCGGAGGAGTTAATCCAGATATACACAGGTGTAAATGAGAGCCTAATTTGACCCCTGGTGTCTAGGTAACAACAACAGACAATGGGTAGAAAATGATTTGATTAATATGTGGTAAGATATGACTGAATCAGCTTATTCTATTATAAAAGAAATATACACTATGTAAGATACGTGAACGTCTATTTATTGCAATACATTTTCCCATTGGGATTGACTGATAGGAACATTATACTCTAATCTGTCTCCATTAACTCTGAAAAGGGATACCCTTGATATCTTCCCAGGGAGCTATTTCAAGACTTTCACAAATTGATCAAAAAGAAGTGGGTGAAGTTTTTCTGACAAATAGTTTATCTGCTAAAAATGTAATCCTGGTTGACCTGAAACTATTTGTGAATTTGACACAAATTTACCAGAGTTTGGGCCAAAAAAACATTTTCAGGTTAGATTCGTTAAGTGGTTGGTGGTGTCCTCCTTGCCCCTCTAATAGCTTTAACCCAGTATATAGGTTGTGGTGCTCTCCCTTTTGCCCAAAGATTAGGGCATTCACCTGAATGTGGGAGACCCAGGTTCAATTCTCCCCTCTCCCTGGTTTGGAACAGAGAGTTCAATTTGAATCTCTCACCAATCAGGAGATAGCCTAGTCGTTGTGGCAATCAGGTACTCTGGAGTGAGTCTCTCCCACTGAAGCTGTTCCACTTTGGATAAATTAAATAGTCATTGGAGCAGGGACTTGAATGTGAGTCCCCCTTTCTTCTTCACTACACAAGTGGATGATGTAGTGGTTTTCCCCTTCCAAATTCTAATCCACTCTTCCTCTGAAATTGTGTTATACAACATCACCTTTCATTTTGTAAGAAAGACATGAGAAATAATTTTTCCACTCTACTCAACACTCAGAAGGCCCCAACTGGAGTATTGTGTCCAGTTCTGAGCACCACACTTTGGGAAAGATATGGACAAATTGGAGAAAGTCCAGAGAAGAGCAAAAAAAAAAAAAGATTAAACATCTAGAAAACATGATCTATGAGGGAAGATTGAAAAAGTTGTGTTGTTTAGTGTGGAGAAGAGAATACTGAGGGGGGACATGATCACAGTCTTCAAGTACGTAAAAGGTGGTTATAAGGAGGAGAGTGATAAATTGTTCTCTTTAGCCACTGAGGACTTGACAAGAAGTAATGGACTTAAATGGCAGCAAGGGAGATTTAGATTTAACATTAGGAAAAATTTCCTAACTCAAGGATATTAGAGAGACAAGGTGGGCAAGGTAATATCTTTTATTGGACCAACTTCTGTTGGTGAGCGAGACAGGCTTTTGAGCCACACAGAACTCTTCTTCGGGTCTGGGAAAGTTCTCCCAGCATCACAGCAAAATGCAAGGTGGAACTGATTGTGGACTGACACCCCATCACTGAGTTTTTAAGAACGGGTTAAGCAAACACCTGTCAGGGATGACCTAGATAATACTTAGTTCTGCCTCGGGGCAGGAGACTGGACTAGATGACCTGTTCAGTTCTCTTCCAGTCCTTCATTGTATGATTGTCTTACTTCAAATATTTTGTTTCCATCTCAGACTCTTTTCAAAAATATGCACAGATTTACTGATGTCTGAAATTGAGAAGAAAAGTCTGTGTATTATTGTTAGTACAACATGCTTTGTTATGGAAAAAGTAAGAAGATTGCTGAGAATTTTTTTTCCTAATCGAAACCTGGCAAATTACAGATTTCACAAGAGTTGATGGTTTTATGTAGCAATGTGATATGCTTTGGAAAGTGGTGACACCTGCAACATTTTGTGTAAACTTTGCAAGCCACATTTTGCTCTTACACTGATATAAATGCATCGTAACTTACCTTAAACCAACAGGATGTATGGGCCTCAGTGCTTCTGAAAATCATGCTGTTTATTTAGGTACCTAAATCTGGGTTTAAGTGATTACCTTTAAGCACCCATCTCTGGAATATAATGGCAGAGTCAGGAATAGACTCCTGAGCCCCAGCCTTGCACCATTGGCACACGCTCCACTGGGAATGTAAAATTCTGGACCGCTGGACTAATCCGTGCAATCCTAAAATGGACTGGGTATCGCAAAAGGATTTACAAATATTCCCTTCACAAATCATAACAGTAACTAAAACTGTAAACTTACACAGAAGAAATGCTTACCTGGCTGTAGAGAAGAAGTTTGAAACTTGCTAGATGTTTGGTGTGGTGTCTTGCAAGGTGCTGTACTATAAAGCATTTGCAACGCCCACTGGCACTATCAGATGTCGAAATTATTAGACCAATTATCTTGCATAACTAATTAGAATGCAATCCACAGAATATTTTTTGTTAGTCATAAAATATAATTATCATTCTTATACTCCTTGAAAGATAAGACACTATTTGTCAGAGGCTACCTCTGCTGTATATTTTCACTGATCCTCCAACACAAATCTGCCCTAAATCTAGTGTATTCAGCCCCTTGTGAATCCTTCTCCATTGCCATAGAGCCACCACAGCCATGACTAATGGACGGAGTGCGGCTAGGGAAAAGTGAATGTGAATAACTTTAATCACATGAGAAGGCCCATTAAATTCACATTAATAAAGTTGTATATGTGGTCAGTAGCGGCGCCAGCTCCTCCGGCGCCCTAGGCGGCGGAAGGTCCCGCCCCCAAATTTCCACGGGCGGCGGGGGCGCAGGCGCCCCCAAAATAGCAGCACCCTAGGTGACCGCCTAGGTTGCCTAATGGGTTGCGCCGGCCCTGTATGTGCTTAAATTTTTGTAGGATTGGGACCTTAATTTTATACTTTCACCAATCGCATAAATAATCTCAGAACAGAGATAGGATAATCTAGTGGTGTTTTATTTCATAGCTGAGAGATCTGACAAGGCACGGGACTGGATAACAGATTTATCAATTTTAAGGCCACACGGGACCATTATGATCATCTAGCTCAGTGGTTCCCAAACATTGCACCAGGCGACCCACCAACAGGGATAGGATTTGGAGAGAAGCCTGCTCCAGCTGCTGTGGGGTGAGCAAGGGGCGGGCTTGCTCTCCAAGCCTGCACCCTCCCCCAGGGCTTCCCCTCCACACCGGCTGGGCTGGGAGAGGTATATGTTTGTCTAGGCCAATTCTGGCCCTGGACATGATAACCGATCTGTAACCTTCCATGACCCACTGGTGGGTCAGGACCCACCATATGAAAAACACTGATCTAGTTGGACTCCTGCATAACACAGGCCAAAGAACCGCCCCCATTAAACTCTTCATCAAGCCCATAACTTCTGTCTGAGCTGTGTATAGCATATCATTCAGAAAAACCACCAGTCTTGATTTAAAGATGTCATGTGATGGAGAATCTTACCCATGTAGGTAGATGTAGACTGTGATCAAGTCAATTCTAAACCTTCTCTTGGATAAACTAACCAGGTTGACCTTAAATCTCTCACAATGTGGTATGTCCTCTAGACCTCAAAATATTTTTTGTAGTTCTTTTTTGAACATATTCCAATTTTCAGCATCCCTTTTGAGGTGTGGACTATGCTAGCTGAGCTACTTAAGCTGCTGCACTTCTTACTGTTGCTGCAAGGGCCTGTCCAATTTAACCAAAACTCTAGAATTTTGTTATATTTTGAAGAAATTTAAATGTGTGTATATATATGTATATATATATTACTCTTTCACAATGGGGTATTTACTTTTTAATGTATTTCTAACAAAATGGAGGTCCCTGCTAGGCAAATAATAATGAATCTTGTGTAACAAGTATAATTTGCTAGCCCCCTGGGGCTCAGGAAGGTCAGAAGAAGCTGCATCAGGAAACTCCAGGATAAGGTTTGATGCAGGGAGTCAGAAAACAGCTGGAACTGATTGGCCTCCCAGGGAGCCAGGCTGGGGCAGGTAAATGGAAGAAGAAGTTAGCTTTTGGGATCTGACATTGGCTAGCTAAGAGTACAAACCCGATGGGCTATAGAGGGGCTTTTTCTAAGATGCTCATTAATTTGTTTAAGGTCTGTTTGGAATTTCCTCATATCTTTTCTGTGAAAGAAGGAGGAACTGGAGACTTTATTAAATATTGTGTGGAACTTTTCCCATATCTCTTCCCTGAAGGAAATGGAAGCTAAAGACTTTGTTTAAATCCTGAGGAGAAGGTTGTTGGAATTGTGCTACTTCTCTCTAAAGGAAAGGAGGCTCCAGATATTTTGTTTTCTCAGATTGCTCAGATTTCTCAGATTGTTCAATCTGGAGGCAAGGTAACTTTGTTATTGTTTTATGGATGTTGTGCTGTAATTCTTTCACCATACTAATCATGATAAGGAGAAAGGGGGGTGGTGCTTGGGTGTGTGCCTCTGAATCTGATGAACCTTAGAGACAATCTACAACATCAGAACACCAGGGGAGGCAGGGCAACAGCCTACTTAGAGCCAGTTATTCAAGTCAGGACTTCAGATCCACAAACCACATGATGTGGGATCTTGATCTCCTGAGGGAGTGACTTGAGGTTGACCACAAGGTTTCCCACAGTAGAGGGGACTGGAAGTTATCGAAAGACCAGGACAGCTTGGAGCACCGCCTGCTCACTCTCACCAAGCAGAGGAGAAAGAGATGCCTGTGCTGGTGGAGTGACTTGCAGGAGAAGGGACTTGGAGCCCAGAAATTTCAGAGTGGTGAGGAAACTGAGGCAGGAAATGACATACAAGTGTCCTGTCTTTTGCATGGCTGTGTACCTTGCTTGTGCTGTTGAAAAGTAAGTGTGATTGCAGTGTTGCCAACTTTCACGATATCTCCCTGACTCACAACAGTTGGGCTGGGGTTGCAGCCAGTCTGATGATAACATAAGACACTCCAGCTTTCTGGTGAATGTCAGCTCTGCCTAGGGGGAAAACAGCCAGACTGCTTTCCCCACCAGGGAACAGCAGCAAAGCAGAGCTACTGCATGAATCAGGCAGAGCTCACTTGCCCCTCACCTCAGGAGATGATTCCATTCTCAGAGGGGGAGATGGGGAGGGAGCAGAAAGAGCCCTGCAGCTTGGGGTAGCTCCCCCTCCCCCTGTGAGCAATGGGGATGACCCCTCTGCTCCTCCCCTTTCTCCCTGCAGCACCTGGCCTGGGAAGGGCAGCAGGGGATTAAAGGCCCCCCCAGACCAGCCCCTAGCCTACAAGGGGGAGAAGGGGGACCTGCTGGAAACCCCCTTCCCAGGGAGAGAGGAGTGAAGAGCCCCAGGAGCTGCAGAAAGAGCAGAAGGAAGGTTGGGGGTAAGCAGTTCTGATGGTGGGTGGGGGACAGGCAGGGACAGTTCCCGCAGCAGGGGTGAAAATCACCTTAATAAATATGGGAGTGTTGGCAATGCTATTTCATTCTCTCTTTCTCTCTCTCTCTCACACACACACACACACACACACACACACACACACACTGGGGATAAGCAATGGGAGGTCAAATATCAAATAACAGATTAAAATAAATACAAAATAATCTCCCCCCTTAAAACTCACTGGGGTGTGGGACAGACACATGATTTTTGAGCTTTGGGGGTTGGCAATACTGGATTGGTTTAGAAATCCCTCTGCAAAGTGTCCTATTGGCTTCATCAAGGGTTCCAAGAAGGGTTAAACTGTAAACCAGAGTGCCCACTGGGAGGGTGGACCTGTGGGGAGGGTGAGCTTGCTTGTGGGGATTCAGCAGTGGCCATCTGGCTGAGGCCATTTCCAAGAAGGGGTATCAAGTAGTCTAACCCCAGAGGGATGTTGACTGGGGCTGCCATTGACTAAAAGATTTTACAAAAAACGCCTGCTTTGTGCAGAAAATGTTGACTTTATGTCCTAGCCCAAAACCTAAAATATCTTGGTTTCCAGCTTAAAACTGAAAAACTCATATTCAAAAACCCTGCTGTGGTGCCGCCTCGGAGTTGTAGTGCGGTTGATGAACCAGATGGGAGTCAGTACGGTTCCACAGGATGGAATTGCTGGGGGTTTGGGTTTTTTTTTTTTTTTTTTTTTTTAAGAAAACCTAGCTATGTTTGCACACACAAAGCTATGTTAAAGGAACATTGAGATTGCAAAGTCAAGCACACAAGAGTTAGGAAAGTCCCAAATTAAGATGTCTGTTCTTCATGCTACAGTTTCTAATTACACAATAACATTTTTCCACAGGTCTACTGCCTCATTCAGTGCACAGGATGGACAGCACTAAGTAAATGAGCAGCTATTATGTTTCTGCATTAAATATGTGGCCCCCACCTTTATTTACTGCACACCATTCAAACACAGCACTGAAGACAGAATTATTAATTTCCTTATGCGCTTTTCTGTGGCACTCATCACAGTAGGAGCTGAGTGCATCCCAAATGTTAATGATGCCACAACACCACAGTGAGGTGATCTTCTCCCCATTTTACACTTGAGGTACAGAAGTACTGGGACATCAATGTCAACAGTATGCACAGGTGTGGGAAGTGGGGGGTGCTGCTGGGTGCTGTGGGGCTCCGCGCATAAAACCTGAGGGTGTTTCCCGTGCCTATGCTCTCCGCCCAAACTCTGCTTCCCAACCCCTCGTCTCACCCTCGTCCCAGGCCTCTGGTCTCAGGGCCCACCCCACTCCTGTTCCCGTGCTGGTGCTCTGCTCCTGGGGCCCTGGCCGCCGGCCCCAGTCCCTGGCCACTGGCCACGTGCCCAGCTCCACGGCCCGGGCTCTGATCTTGGCCCCACACGTGGGGCCCCAGCTGCCGGCCCCTGCCCGGCCTCCGATCCTGGTCCCCATGCCCGCCCCCCGCTGTGGTCTTGGCCCTCTTACCTCTGTCCGGGTCCCCCCATCCCGGAGACACAGCCCTGCTCCCAGCCTCGGGGTGGGAGGCAGACAGGTAAAGGGACTGGCTTTCAGCAGCCCCACTACTAAAAATGTTCCTGCGCCACTGACAGTATGCATTGAATTGGAGTGCCAAATCTGAAATGCCTATGGCCTGACTTTTCTGTTTACTTGCTGGGGCCACAGGTTACTAGTACATAACCCACTAGGGAGCTGTGACTGTTTCCACCAGCCCCTTGTGGCCTGTTAGGTTTCATATTCCTTCAAGTGTGTTGGTCTTAAAACCAGTCCCCCCCTTCTTTGTGTTATCACTGATGGTGGGGAATGTCTTCCACCCTTCTTTCAAAATCCTATCATGCATATTCAGCTCATCCCTTATGTGGTAATATCAGGTAACCTCCTATGGCACTTACTCCTTGCAATCTGGCCAGTTCTGAAGTATGAATTGTATTACTGTCTGGCGCACCCCATCCTCTTGGTGCTTTGTTGGACTTCCTGGAGCCTCCCATCAGAGATGCAAAGGTATTGTGGCATATTCATTAATCCTATTTTCTATTCCACAGAGCCATTTATGTTACGCTAGGCAAGGCTTACTTTCCAGAGTGCATCTGCCACCAGTAGACCCTTTCCTGGGCAGTGCCTTATCCTCACAACACCACGCTGCGGTCTCAATAACACGCATTGTAGACTTTGGTGCACTCAGAAGTGGCTTCTTTATGCTGCTTTCTACTGGCTTCTGATCCAGCTGCACATCTTACATTGTGCCCAAAAGTGAACTGATGGAATTGTTTCTTTCCTAAGAGCACAGCAAGTAGCTCCTTTTCCATCTGAGCATATCCCCTTTCTGTATCTGTCAGGGCTGTAGTAGCAGATGCTATCGGTTTTGTATCCATGCTGCTCCTAGGCCTCCTTCTGAGGCATCATGTTGCAGCGCTAGCTATTCCATGGGGTTTAGTACTTTAGGACTGGTGGCTTACTTTACTCTTTCAAATGCCTGTGTCACATTGTCTGGAGTGGTTCACAACCATGTGTGCCAACCTCAGGGCAGACTGTCAAGAAGCTGGACCGAGACACCAAACTGGTTGGATGTTCTATAATTAGATTTCACAAACCCACTAACAAATGTGAATTCCTAAATCTCTGCAACAGTCTTACCATGGAGTCACAGGCCGTCCTCTTAGGCATTCCGCTCTATCTTGCCACCAAGCAAACTGGATGATGTGGCAGATGGTTGCTATACACCACAGATTACAAAATATTCAGGTTGCTCCCAGTCCCGAGAGACCAGTCACTTACCCCAGGTCAATTTGTACCTTAGATCTTTCACCAAAGACAAACACCAATCCTAGTAATTAACTAAAGACTTATTAACTAAGAAAAGAAATGAGAGGGTTTTTACAAGGTTAAAGCAAGCAAACTTATTTCCTTCTTCCAGAATTCAAGCTAATCGGATGAGCCCTTTTGCATGTAGCCTCTTCATGGGTGTGCAGGGGCAATTAGCAAAGTCTTTGTACTCTGATGTCTCACACTGGCCCATTTAGTTTTGGATAGCCCCTTCTGATGTGCAAGAGGTAAAAACTTTCATAGGGATTGAGCATTTTGCACTAGGTAACCTTTTTTTCCCCTTGTTTGGTGAGTTAGATATTTCAGAGCAAACATTCTACACCTTGTAGTGAGGCAGTGTGGTTCCCCGCCGCCCCAGAGAGGGACGAGCCCTTCCGGACACCGAAGTGAACAGAGCTAGAGAGCTCTGAGCCTGCCCGGAAGTATAAAGGCTCGGCCTCAGAACTCACTTGAGAGACAGACGCTGGGGAGGCCAGACACCTCCGGCCCAGGCCGCGACTGGGAAACCCCCGCGGCCCAAGGTGCACCCAAGGACTGGCCTGCCCTGCCCTGGGCCAGCTACCTGGAGGAGTTGCCAGGCCTGCCCCATGTCACTGCTAGGGCCCCAGGCTGGGACGCAGTGGAGTGGGAGGGCCTGCATCCCCCCAGCCCCTGCCTGAGGGCCAGAGCGCCTGACTCATTGTTGCCTTCCCTGACCTAGGGCCCGGGCTTACTGTGCTTATTTCTGCTTCCAAATGGGCCGCTGAGGGGGACTCCTGTGGCCGGACTAATTCCACAAGACATCAACAGTGTGTAGTGAGACGGTGTGGTTCCCTGCCGCCCCGGAGAGGGACGAGCCCCTGGCTAACCTCCCTACAAACTGTATAGCAAATACTTAAGTATTTCCCTACAGCATGGAAAACAGACATTATAAGAAGGATTAATACATGCAGCAACTTACAAGCATTTCATAAAGTCTAAACACATGTTATAAGTCTAATATCCATCTTAACCATACTAACACACAGGTGAGCTGGTCTGGTTTCCAGTAAGGAATTTCTCAGTGCTCAGCTGAGGCCTAAAGCCTTGGCAAGAACTGGCCCCTGGTTTGCCAGCATCACAGCCTGATTTTGGGTCTCTGATCATTCCCAGGGTGCATCATTATATGTTAACAGTCTCAGAGGATCACAGGCTTCTAACAGGTTGGAACAGAGTCTGGAAAAATCGTTGGCCATCCCTATAAATTGCTGGACTCCCTTTGGTCTGAGCATTTCCTTAGTGGCACTAAAGGGACTTGGAGCAGCGGGTATGCCGAAGCCGCGGGACCGGCGGACCTCCCGCAGGCAAGCCGCCGAATCCGCGTTACCAGCCAGACCTCCCGCAGGTGCGCCGCCGAAAGCCGCCTGACTGCCATGCTTGGGGCAGCAAAATACATAGAGCCGCCCCTGGCTGGATAAACCACTAACAATATACTGCCAACACTCTGCACAGATAGATTAGATGCCTAATAATAAATATTAAGCAGTGGCATGGTGCACTTAATTCATGTCTGTTAGTTGATAATTGTTGCCTTCCAAAGAATTACCATTGCAGAGTGAAACTTCACTGTAAATATAGTGAAGCTTTTTTTTATAGGCCCAATCTAGCTCTCATGGAAAGACTCCCATTGACCGGAGTGAATATTGGGTCAAGACCAATAGGTAAGATGAAATTCCATTGAAATGTACCAATTTCACTCCTTTCTAGGCCAAATCCTGGCAGCCTTTTATAAAGATTTTTCTCTAGCTGAGGTCCCTGGAAGTTGCCTAATGACTGGAGAATTTGGGTCTAGGATTTTAATGGGTTCCAATCTACATGAATATCAGGCCAATGATTTTTTAACTGATGTATAACTTCCATCATTAGTGTTCATACCTGCCTGTTTTATTACTGTCTCTGTGAATGTAAGAGACAATACCAAATCAAAACCACGACTAGTGATTTTCATTTTCCTTCAAAGTTGCCTGGCAATAGTGCACATGAATGTGATAATGGTAACAAGCATTGTGGGGTGGCTCTTATACAGAGCGAAACATAGAGAAACAGTTTGACATGGACTTAAAATGACAAATGCTCCTTAGATACAGTATACTAAGTGCTTGTTGATCATGACGTAGTGGACTATTTCCTCTATTTTTTTTCCTGGCCTCCTTTCTGGACTTTTGACTTTCATGTCTCTGGCAATAAACATACCCCTGGAAGGATGGTTTGGGGATTATGATATGGGACTGGAATACAGGTGATCTGGGTTAAATTTCCTGTATATTCTTAATCTCTGTCTCTGTTCCCCATCTGTAGAGCAGAGATGACACTTCCATTCTCCCACCCTGTGTTTGTCTTGCAATTCCTGCCCTGAAGAACTTATCTTCTATAATGTGTACAGATGGGGCTCTGTGACAGGGCACTGTTAGTAGCACCCTGGTCACGGAGGTTGCTGCAGCACTGGGAAGAGCATAGGCTTAATTGAAGCCAATTAATTGATTTCTGCTGGGGATTGCTGACACTGGGATGGCAATTGCTGGACTAATCATAGAATCATAGACTTTAAGGTCAGAGGGGACCATTATGATCATCTAGTCTGACCTCCTGCACAATGCAGGCCACAGAATCTCACCCACCCACTCCTGTATCAAACCTGTGTCTGAGCCACTGAAGCCCTCAAATCATGGTTTAAAGACTTCAAGGTGCAGAGAATCTTCCAGCAAGTGACCTGTGCCCCATGCTGCAGAGGAAGGCGAAAAACCCCTAGGGCATCTGCCAATCTGCCCTGGAGGAAAATTCCTTCACGATCCCAAATATGGCGATCAGCTAAACCCTGAGCATGTGGGCAAGACTCACCAGCCAGAAACCCAGGAAATAATTCTCTGTAGTAACTCAGATCCCACCCCATCTAACATCCCATCACAAGCCATTGGGCATATTTACCCAAAGACTAATTAATTGCCAAAATTAGGCTATCCCATTATACCATCCCCTCCATAAACTTATCAAGCTTAGTCTTGAAGCCAGATATGTCTTTTGACCCCACTACTCCCCTTGGAAGGCTGTTCCAGAACTTCACTCCTCTGATGGTTAGAAACCTTCGTCTAATTTCAAGTCTAAACTTCCTGATAGCCAGTTTATATCCATTTGTTCTTGTGACCACATTGGTACTGAGCTTAAATAATTCCTCTCCCTCCCTGGTATTTATTCCACTGATATATTTATAGAGAGCAATCATATCTCCCCTCAGCCTTCTTTTGGTTAGGCTAAACAAGCCAAGCTCTTTGAGTCTCCTTTCATATGACAGGTTTTCCATTCCTCGGATCATCCTAATAGCCCTTCTCTGTACCTGTTCCAGTTTGAATTCATCCTTCTTAAACATGGGAGACCAGAACTGCACACAGTATTCCAGATGAGGTCTCACCAGTGCCTTGTATAACGGTACTAACACCTCCTTATCTCTACTGGAAATACCTCGCCTGTTGCATCCCAAGACCGCATTAGCTTTTTTCACGGCCATATCACATTGGCGGCTCATAGTCATCCTGTGATCAACCAATACTCCGAGGTCCTTCTCCTCCTTTGTTACTTCTAACTGATGCCTCCCCAGCTTATAACAATAGTTCTTGTTATTAATCCCTAAATGCATGACCTTGCACTTTTCACTATTAAATTTGATCCTATTAATATTACTCCAGTTTAAAAGGTCATCCCGATCTTCCTGTATGATATCCCGGTCCTTCTCTGTATTGGCAATACCTCCCAGCTTTGTGTCATCCGCAAACTTTATTAGCACATTCCCACTTTTTGTGCCAAGGTCAGTAATAAAAAGATTAAATAAGATTGGTCCCAAAACCGATCCCTGAGGAACTCCACTAGTAACCTCCCTCCAG
This sequence comes from Platysternon megacephalum, assembly GCA_003942145.1. NCBI lineage: Eukaryota > Metazoa > Chordata > Testudines > Platysternidae > Platysternon > Platysternon megacephalum. The sequence goes on from QXTE01000023.1 coordinate 310,995, forward strand.
CCTGACAATTCACCTTTCAGTACAACCCATTGTAGTCTCCCCTTTAACCAGTTCCTTATCAACCTTTCAATTTTCATATTGATCCCCATCTTTTCCAATTTAGCTAATAATTCCCCATGTGGAACCGTATCAAATGCCTTACTGAAATCGAGGTAAATTAGATCCACTGCATTTCCTTTGTCTAAAAAAATCTGTTACCTTCTCAAAGAAGGAGATCAGGTTGGTTTGGCACGATCTACCTTTTGTAAAACCATGTTGTATTTTGTCCCAATTACCATTGACCTCAATGTCCTTGACTACTTTTTCCTTCAAAATGTTTTCTAAGACCTTGCATACTACAGATGTCAAATTGACAAGCCTGTAGTTGCCCGGATCACTTTTTTTCCCTTTCTTAAAAATAGGAACTATGTTAGCACTTCTCCAGTCATACGGTACAACCCCTGAGTTTACAGATTCATTAAAAATTCTTGCTAATGGGCTTGCAATTTCATGTGCCAGTTCCTTTATTATTCTTGGATGAAGATTATCTGGGCCCCCTGATTTCATCCCATTAAGCTGTTCGAGTTTGGCTTCTACCTCGGATGTGGTAATATCTACCTCCATATCCTCATTCCTATTTGTCATCCTACCATTATCCCTAAGCTCCTCATTAGCCTCATTAAATACTGAGGCAAAATATTTGTTTAGATATTGGGCCATGCCTAGATTAACCTTAACCTCCACTCCATCCTCAGTGTTTAGCGGTCCCACTTCTTTCTTTGTTTTCTTCCTATTTAGATGGCTATAGAACCTTTTACTATTGGTTTTAATTCCCTTTGCAAGGTCCAACTCTACATGGCTTTTGGCCTTTCTAACTTTATCCCTACATGTTGTGACCTCAATAAGGTAGCTTTCCTTGCTGATCACTCCCATCTTCCATTCCTTGTAGGCTTTCTGCTTTTTCTTAATCACCTCTCTGAGATGCTTGCTCATCCAGCTTGGTCTACAACTCCTGCCTATGAATTTTTTCCCCTTTCTTGGGATGCAGGCTTCTGATAGTTTCTGCAACTTTGTCTTGAAGCAATTCCAGGCCTCCTCCGCCTTTAGATCCCCAAGTTCTTCAGTCCAATCCACTTCCCTAACTAATTTCCTTAATTCTTTAAAGTTAGCTCTTTTGAAATCAAAAACCCTAGTCACAGATCTATTTTTGTTTATCCTTCCATTTAGTTTAAACTGAATTAGCTCATGATTGCTTGAACCAAGGTTGTCCCCTACAACCATTTCTTCTATGAGGTCCTCACTACTCACCAAAACCAAATCTAAAATGGCATCCCCTCTTGTTGGTTCAGCAACTACTTGGTGAAGGAATCCATCAGCTATTGCATCTAGGAAAATCTGAGCCCTATTATTATTACTAGCACTTGTCCTCCACTCTATATCTGGGAAGTTAAAGTCTCCCATGATCACACAATTCCCATTAGTATTTACTTCATTATAAACATTAAAAAGGTCTCTATCCATATCCAAATTGGATCCCGGCCGTCTATAGCACACCCCAAGCACTATCTCAGGGGAGGCTCTAGTAGCTTTCTTCCCCAATGTGATTTTTGCCCAGACAGACTCCGTCTTATCCATTCCATCCCTTCTTATTTCTTTACAGTCTACCTCATCATTGATAGACAATGCTACTCCACCACCTTTGCCTTTATTTCTGTCTTTCCTAAACAGCACATACCCTTCAATACCTGTACTCCAGTCATGACTGCTATTCCACCATGTTTCTGTTATCCCTATAATATTCGGTTTCACTTCCTGCACCAGTAACTCTAGTTTCTCCATTTTGTTACCTAGGCTCCTCGCATTGGTGTACAAACATCTTAAATAAATAAATGGAGATTACCTATCTCATAGAGTTGGAAGGGACCCTGAAAGGTCATTGAGTCCAGCCCCCTGCCTTCACTAGCAGGACCAATTTTGCCCCAGATCCCCAAGTGGCCCCCTCAAGGATTGAACTCACAACCCTGGGTTTAGCAAGCCAATGCTCAAACCACTGAGCTATCCCTCCCCCCCAAATCTTAATTTTTGCTGTTTGGCTTCACTCACATTCTTTACACGATTAGGCCCAGACATTCTACCGCTAGTATCACCTATTAGAATTGTATCTACAGTACCCTTCCTCCGTATGTCCATTCTCCCACCCACGACAGTATCCTTTCTTGCTTCGTTTTCTTCCCTCTCAATGTTAAAATCCGGCATGGAGATTACCCGGACATCTCCCAACCATCTCCCCCCAATTCCTAGTTTCAAGCTCTCTTAATCAGTTGTGCCAGCCTCCATCCTAGAGGTCTATTTCCCTCCTTACTCAGGTGAAGTCCATCCCGAGAGAACAGTCCTCTGTCCATGCATGCCTCCCAGTGGCCATACATCCCAAAGCCCTCCTTATAGCACCACTGCCTGAGCCATCTGTTGATCGCCATAATCTTGTCACACCTTTGTTGCCCTTCTCTAGGAACAGGCAGAATCCCACTGAAGATCACCTGAGTCTTGATTTCCTTAAGTGTCTTCCCCAGCCTGGCATAGTCTCCCTTGATACGTTCCAGCGATAATCTAGCCGTATCATTCGTTCCCACATGAAGGACAATCAGCGGATTCTTTCTTATCTTCTATAATGTGTACAGATGGGGCTATGTGACAGGGACAGGGCCGGCGCAACCCATTAGGCAACCTAGGCGGTCGCCTAGGGCGCTGCTATTTTGGGGGCGCCTGCGCCCCGGCCGCCCGTAGAAATTTGGGGGTGGGACCTTCCGCTGCCGCTGTTGGGGGCGGCATTTCGGGGGCGGGACCTTCCGCCGCCTAGGGCGCCGGAAGAGCTGGCGCCGCTACTGGACAGGGCACTGTTAGTAGCACCCTGGTCACGGAGGTTGCTACAGCACTGGGAAGAGCATAGGCTTAATTGAAGCCAATTAATTGATTTCTGCTGGGGATTGCTGACACTGGGATGGCAATTGCTGGACTAATGGGGCAATGGGCTCAGTAACTGAAAGGCTATAAGTGGGAGGGACAGGAAGAGGAAGCTTGACCCTTTTGACCCTTTCAGTCACTTCTAACCCTATGATTCTAAGTTCAGAGGGTGAGTTTGGAGTGAGGAGTGATGGCTGCATGGAAGCTTTCTCTTGCAGTAAGCCTGCCGTACACTGTTATACTTTGTAAGGAAATAATAAATACATAAGTGATGAAAGGGTAACAGCCTAGTGTGTGTTTGTGATTGTGAGACCACATGAACTGGGCAGGCAGTGTGGCACACTGGGTAGCCACTAATCTGTCCTGTGATAGGAGCTGCAGTTGTGATATGGGGACTATGTGCTGCTATAATACAAAACAATACTCCAGCTATGTGACAAAATTCAGATATCATGTAGATAAGACACCCAAGTCACACTGCATCACTCTCCTGTGTAAACCTTTGTAAACTGAAATGTTGTGGGTTTATGCCCAAAAAAAGGGGGAGGGAGGAGGCTTTATGTGCAATTAATTTTTAATATAGTGTAAAATAGCACAAAGACAAATCAAGCATCCGTTATCACAGGGAAGGCGATGCATTTATCGGCACATACATGGTTATTTGCTGTAGGGAAATATTTCTTATTTGAACATGAATGAGAAAAGAGAATTGACAGGATTGAACTGTCATCTGAGTCAAGTTCAGACTTAGCACACAGCTGTAGAAAGTGGGGTAGGGAGAAATGTGACCCTTCTCTACCATTTTTCTACTCCTGATATTGGGCTGGCCAGGGCCCCAAACAGCCCCTATGATGATTTAATGCATCCTAATCACTGTTCTAATTTGGAATGGCTGCAGTAACAACTGTGACACAGGGACCAGGATCAGTGGAGCACTAGTCACTTTTCCTTTCTCTGACCCCACCATGTTCTCTAGGGAGATGTATACATACAGCTGACTTGGGCTCAGGCTGTGGGGCTAAAATTTGCTGTGTAGACATTTAGGCTCAGGGACTCTTCCCCGCTCATGGGGTCCCAGAGCTTGGGCTCCAGCCCAAGCCTAAAAATCTACACAGCAGTTTTAGAGTCCCGCGAACCTCAGTCAGCTGATTCGGGCCAGACTGGAGTGTTTAATTGCTGTGTAGACGTATCCTATGTGGACGAGGGAGGGAGAAGGTGACATAGGGCCAGATACCTACCAACAGGAGTCCTTGGCTATGCTTTCAGAGCAACTGTGTGGCTGCTTTGCAATTGAGTGTTCTTAGTTGGGACCAAGAATCTGGCTGACGATGTTAAAGACCTAGTTCAAAGATGGCACATGAGCTGCAATTGGGTAGTATGTAGGTTGGTTAAAAGTATAGTAACAGAGTAAGACTCCATTATAACTGCACTGATCAGAAGCATGAAGGTGCTATGCCAAGTACTTCTTGAGTTTGAGCTCAGTCTGAACTGCTGACCTATGTTAGTGAAAGGGATTCTGCTTTGTGGGAGTGGCCTGTGCCCCTGATATGGACCCTAATTGTCTCCTCTCTATGGAAAGGGTCTAAAAAGCTATCACCAAAATTCCTAGCTTGTTATTTCAAAGGATTATAAAAGCACTAAGAAAATAAACCTGTCCTAGTATTTCAGGGTAGAAGAATATAATATAATCTATCTGTGCTTGCTGAGGTTGAAAATTGCCTTGATTTCAAGGAGAGCAGAGTTTTCCAAGGAAGAGTATGGTATTGGTGGGATTGTGCTGGATAAAGAAAAGGAAAGGATGGTCAGCCATAAACAGATCACCAGATAGATGGGATCTGTTAACAACAACACTTCCTGTAGCAGCTGCTGCCAAAGTGCCTTCCTCATTAACTTCCACATAGGCCTTGTGGACAACCTTTGACAGAAACAGCTTCTGTGAGGGAGCCATTCCAGAGAGATCAGCTTTTGATTCCTTAAAGACATCAATCATCCCCATCTCTTGTAAAGGTAAGTTGAGCTCAAACTTGTCTTCAAGTTTGAACCGGGGCAAATACACCTCCACTTCTCTCTCTCTCATACTTTCCAAGGAAGTCCAGTGTGTTAATTTCTCATAAGTCATTGCCCTTTCAACCTATAGGGTCCAAAAGAGAGACCAAGATAAATGACAAAGGAACTGAGAAGTTCTGAAAATTTCAGATCTTTATCCAAGTTTAATTCAGATAAAAAGGAGAACCAAAGTTCGGGCTACTTCACAGATATTCAGTGGTATAATGTCTTTACCTGTTCCAGACCAGTGGTGTCATCGGGTAGCAGTATGATCATATTCAGTGATTTTCCAGCATATGGGATCGTAAGAATCTGAGCATCTATCTCCTGTATGTGGGCAATTTTAAATCTGTCTTTCTGATACATCATCTGCACAGATTTGCTCTCATTCTGTTTAAAAGAAAATGATACATAAATACAACTGACAGTGCCCTCCTGCATTTGAACAAAAGACAATGTGAAGTGTTCACAGGAACACTGATTGCAAATAGGATAAATATTTTATAAGTCATTTATATTAGTAAATGAGAAACTATAAATCAAGATATATCAGAGTATTGCTCAAGCTAGTGTTTAAAATGCGATTATCATTTGAAAAACAGAAGGTGCTGAAAACTGAACAAAACGAGGGAATGTAGTAGATTAATACCAGGGACTTTCACACCTAAAGATCTGGGGCCTGATGTGGATCTCAAACACTGCTGTAAATCAGGATAGCCTCTACTGAAGTCAGTACTGATCTGGTGTGAGAGTCAACTCACAAAAAATCAGGCAGCTGAGTTCCAGTGCAAAGGCCAAATTCTGCTTTCAGTGCATTGATGTAATTCCACTTGTAATTGACTTCAGTGGAATTACTCCAGATTTAAAGTGGTGTAATGGAGAGAAGAAGTTGGACCTAACATAGACCATAGACAAGTGGTCTGGCAATGTTAACTTAGGGTAAAATGTTCAAAAGCTGCTAAGTGACTTAGGCTCCTAAGTCCCATTTTAAAGCATTACATAGTGCCTTAATATCATTGAAAGTCAGTGGGACTGTTGAATTGATATCAAGGACTGAAAGATATAAATGTTTATTAACTCTTCACTGTCCAACAGTGATACATCATTTTCTGCAGATGCCTTGGATTTACTCTGTTCCTTGACAATCACCCAAAAACATTCATTGTAAAGTTGAAAGTTTATTGATTAAACACAAGAAGGAATGCGACATTAAAACAAGCATTTATAGTGAAACTGGAATTGAGTGATTATGCAAAACAAACTTAACTAAAACCCATTAAAGTTTGTTTCCTTTTGCAGGAGGCGAAATATCAGTCTCCCATGTTTCAGCAACCGTCCTTTGATTAAAAAGAAAGGGTTACTTTTACTCTCCGCCCCGATGTGTGAAGGTTATTCACTTCTCTTTTTTTAACCAACACACAAAGTGGAGGAGAAACAGGATGGAAACGGTGGGAGAAACACAGGCTCTTACTTTCTTCTTTCCGGATGGCTGCTCCACCCTCACTCTCCCCCGAGGCCCAGCCCCACTCTGTCCCTTCCTCCAAGCCCCCACCCTTGGTCCGCCTCTTCCCACCCCAGCTCTGCCTCCTCTCCCCCAGCATCTCCTGCCCGCCACCAAACAGCTGATCAGTGGGTGGCTGGTGGGTGCAGAGCACCCACTATTTTGTTTCCATGGGTGCTCCAGCCCCGGAGCACCCACGGAGTTGGTGCCTATGGGGGGGAAATACAGCTTTTGTTGATGTTTTTGGAGCACTGGATGGCTGTTCAGTTACAAATAGATGCTTTGGCTGGCAAGTTGACCATGACACCTATTGCTTCGACTCTGAGTCACATTCCAGTCAGGGACATCGTCTGATTGGGCCTTTTCATCTTAGACAGGGCAGGATTGTGGTCATGTCATCAACTGCACTGCATCAGCACCTGGAGATTTCCAATTTAATGAAAAGCTGAGAGCGTGAGAGAGAGAGGAAGGAAGCGAGGCAGAAAATAACACACCAGGAAAAGAGGCAGAAGAGGATCTTATGTGCCTCTGTGGTGCTGGCAACTAAGTATCCCCACCGATGGGCCGAGGACTGGAGGTCATTTGTTTTTCAGGACACAAGCAAAAAACAAAGTTCCCTGAACAAGAGCAGGGTCTAATGGTCTTCTCTTTGGGATGAAAATCTTTCAAGCTGGTCTGTTCCTTCTTTCTTTGGGTCAAGGGAGATGAGATGAGACAAGGTGGGATGCAAGGTAGGAAGGGAGATGAGATTTCTCCCCCCCCCCCCCCCCCCCCCCCCCCCCCCCAAGTCTCCCTTTAAGAACCACAAATAAGGGGAAAGTGGGCAGCATCGTTTATCCCCTCATTTTTTGTCCACCAATTAGGCCTAATATCCACCATGCCAATTCTGCTTCATTAACTTCTGACTCCACGTCATCTGTTTTTTACCAAGCATGATTTCAACAATCTTTGAAGCATATCAGCAGGCCTTTTTGTTTGGACTAATCCAGTTTCTCTGTCTGGTTCTCTTGCATGTGTTTGTTTTCAACAATGAATGTCACGATTTGACCTATTTTCCATGGTTAATTTCCTAGCAGGCAAAAAGTTATAAGGTATTGTGACATCTTATGAACTTTCTTATGCTCTTTACAATTGAGCTTACAATTGGGGTAAATTTCAGGCACAGTAATCACAACAGGATGTAAGCTTCAAAATCACTGGGGTGCTTTTACCTAGGGATTATGAACACAATCCTTCTCTTATTGGTGTAAATCAAGAGACACTCTATTGAGGTCAGTGAGCCTGGTTCTGTTCTTTCTTCCACTGGTGTAAGTAGGAGTAACAACACTGAAGTCCGTTAAAACTGGTGTAAGTGGGAGGAGAATCAGGTCTACTGGAGTTATGCTGGTATAAAACCAGCATACGTGTGATCAGTACTCAAGTGGCAAGATCAAGGAAAATACACACACCCCGACTGGTTCAGTTCACCTTCCTGCTATCTTTCAAACATTTTAGGTCATTGGAACTACTTGGCATCAATAAAACAACACAGGAGAGGTGAAAATCATTGCTAACGAGTCATTTAAATAACATCTCTATGGCACTGTTCGGTAAAGGAGAATTGTAGTGTTGCTGAAAACCGTAGAATAGAAGCTTTTTGGAAGGGAGACTTCCCCCCCTCCCCATTCTGCCTGTGACACAGCTTCTTCAGAGGGCCCACACAGGAAGAGATCTGGGATGACTTAGGTTGGAAAAAAATGCTGATGTCTGACAAGCCGTACAAGTGTAGCCTCCCGGGTTTTATGAACCGTGCAACCAAACCATAGTTTGTCTCCTAGAATCATGAGCACTTCAACTCAGGAAGCTCCCCCATTTGTTTGTACCTTGCCCTGTACAAAGACAGAGCTTAATTACAATTATTTATTATTCCTCTTCCCCCTGCATGAAGAAGATATGGCTTTAAACTGCTAACCCCCTCTGAAGTTCACTGCTTATGCAAATAGAGTTGCTCATTTTAACAAATGGGATTTCAATACCTTGCTGACTTTTTTCCCAACATTTGTTGGGAATTCACTTTCACAATTTCTCCTCATCTCTGTGGACTTCTGTATGATGTAGCAGTTCAGCAACCAACACCCATGTCCGGACTACAATCATATCTAGGTTTTCTGGCAGTCATTCATTCAGATCATTCATCTTCTAGAAGTTACCATCTTTAATTGGCATCTCATCCTTTTTTATATCTTTGTTTAGGTTGTTGCTCAAGTCTTATTTTAGGTGTAACCAATTTGCTCAGAGAGGAATCTTTAAGGTGACACCCTCTTTTATTGGTCAATAAAATTCCCCTCCCTGCTAATCTGTATTAAAATAAAAAGGTGTAGCTGAGATTTGTATGGGATATGGTGCTCACAAATGCACTGACTGTTCTCAGCTATAGAACAGACTCTTTTTCCATATTCTGAAGAAAATAGTAAAAGCTTCAGATATAAATGAACCCATTAGATATTGTAGCAACACCATCTTGCTAGTCTCTTAACCCTGCCAAGGGGAGGGTGGGAATAGAGGTTGCTGACCTTTTTTGTTTTTTGTTTTTAATGAGTGAAGAACGGGACTCTCAACAAAAATCTGCATGTTTTATTACTGCAGAAATTCAGGTCTCGTCTTATCTATTTTGTTTTTCCTGAAAGAACTCATGGATGAGAACTGGTAAGATGCTGGCACAGTAGATAGCAAGCAAGCAAAATTGGATTAAGTGAGAGAAATGACTGTTTATTTCTGATAACATCAGTTGGACTCAAATGCTGCAAAAATATTTTTGTAAAGATTCAACATGTCCCACCTCTTTTGAACTGGCACCTGAGGCCTCTAAGACCTCAGCTAAACAGGGAAAGCCAGCTTTGACATTCCCTGAAATCCTATGGCAAACAAAGAAAAAAAGTAACATTTTTTTGGACAAGATAAAAAAAGCAAACACAAACCTGTTTTTTGTTTTTGTTTTTCCTTTGCTGTTTGCCTTTGAATGTGAAGGATAATAGGCATTTTGTTGCAATTTCATTTTTAAATTCCCAAAACTTACGCTTTTTGTTAAAGTATAATGAACACTTAATAAAATCTGACACAATTGCCTTAAGATTGTGAGAAATCTGAACTTCAGACTTTCTTGTTTGTCTGACAGATATGTGTGACATCACTAGTACCATAAACAAATACATGTCTAAACCCCGACCTCCCTTCCCTAGGTTTCTGCCACTTATCTGGTATTACTAGCACCTGCAGGACTGGGCTTAAGATTCTGAAGTTGAAGCTCAAATTTTCTGCACGTGCTCAACTTTAGTCACATGAGTCAACAGACCTATGCTGAAATTACTTACATGTGTAAGTCTTTCCAGGATCATGGCCTAAGGGAAGTGCTGTTGTAGTTAAAAATAAAGAAATCTGTGTCCTGGTGTTTATGCCATGTTCCAAGTATGTAGCATACTAAGCATCTAATCTTGCTACAGTTTTGCTCTTGTTTTCTTCATTCACTTTGAGATCACTGGCCTCTACTGAAAAACAGCCCTGACATCTTTCATACAGTAGAAGAGTCAGGTTATGCTTAATATATACCCACATTTTGCTTGTAAGGTTGATAGGATGCCAATGTCTATAGGTCCATACCTAAGTTGTGCCCCGCAGTGACTTTGTTGAAGGTGTCTAAGATAAAACAAAGCTAAAAATATAGAATTCTGCTATAGTACCTGGTTTATCCTAAAGTCTCTTGGCATTGTGAGTTTTTCTTCAAACTTGTATTCCCAGGTTGCTTTGAAGTAGATTGCATTCACTAGCACCAGCACAGCGGTTGGGTCAATAACACCAGGAACAAAGAGTTCCCTGATTTTACCTTAAAAACAGAGAAAAGCAAGCTACATGTAAATTATTATTAGAGACAGATGGATCTAGCTGAATTTTCATATATCAATATTTATTTATTTGCAAGGTTAATTTAACATGGGGAACATCTAGTGCTTGGCTCTGCAAATTAAATCTTTCTGTTTATCCACAGAAAAGGGATGAAATAGCCAGCTGCATTGTAAGCTTCTCTATGCACTGCTACTAATATGACTCAGCCCTGATTTAGAAGGATTAAGTAGATAGTTCACTAAACCCATCACATTCAACGAGGGTATAGACATTCACCCCTGTGCAGGGGGCCAGCACCATTTCAGTTGCGTTTTTTTAGTCAAATATGGACAGAATGGCTCCGGGGATTTGAAATAATCTGTGTAGTTTTTTACTTCCATTCTGAGGTCTGAAGTTGGAGTTAACTGGTGCACAGCCCTTGGGCTGGTTCTCTGTACAAGCATGCATTTCCAGCATTGTGAGGCTGCTTTTGAAATGTGGACCTCAGGTTCTGATACTAGGAACCTGACTGAAAACAACAACTCTTTCCACATGGGTCATTGGACAGTCATCAGCTGATAACTTCTTATTCACAACTGACTTGTTTACAGAGACAAAGACAAATCTTTCACTTAGAGAAAAAGCTCTACCACTCAAAACCAGTCCCCTGAGCCATTCTGTCCACATTCAGCTTGAAATTTCAAAGCTTGATTATCTTTGGCTAGGTGAGACTGCAGCCTAGGTAAAGGGAATGTGCCATATATTTTGTTCAAGCCAGTGTGCAAGAGATCATTACTCATGTTTGGGTTCTTAAAGGAGATGGCAACAGAAAATGTATTACTCATGATGTGACCCTCCCTGGCAGTTAGGACATCATCCACGCCCTGGACATTGCTCTATAGGCTCTGCTTCCCACATGATCAGACTCTTGATCTGTCTTCTCCCATTCCCTGGCTTTGCTCCACCTCACAGCTACACCCACAGCTTCTGTTGCCCCATTTGTTGCCCCAGCACTGTGGACCCATATTCTTGACATCAACCAGGATATGAAGGCAATGTTATAAAAATGAGGATGTGATAGCAAATTCATATTTTTAATTTAAAAATATTTTAGACGAGGACTTATATACACACACATACACGTGGAAAACCTTTTGCTTTCAAATCCTGGTTCTTGTTTTGTTGAAACAGTGAGAAAAGCCAATGACAATCGGACCTATGCTTTCTTACCTTGTGTCTTGCTTTCAACCCAGGAATTTATTGTCTGTCTGGCTGCTTCTGTAGCACTTTTAAAATCAACTGTTTGCAGCATTGCTCCATATAATTCCTTAGTGCATTCTAAATATTGCTGTACAGTAAAATAAAGATCATTAATTAATGTTAGAATCCATAAATCAGATCCTCCATAAGAAACTGGGTGACTCAAGCCAATTAGAAAAAAAAGCCATGCTCTTTTACAATTTGTTCAGGACTGAATTTGATGGGGAAACTAAAGTTTGGCACTGACATCAAGTACTAGAAGTTTATTCATTGAGTGTTTGGACAGAGCTAATTGCCTTATAGTACAATCATGAACTGGACCCTTATTACATTGGTGATTTTTCATGGAGAATTACTTACCTACAATAAATGTAAAAATAAGGATTAGATAAGACATAGAAAGTTACTGTTATTACTTATGTTGAGCATCTGGTGCATTCAGCCCACTAACATGTAGTTGAACAAAAAGAGAAAAGTCTCCTGACCATGAAGGAAGATTTCCCAAGGCCACAAAGAGGAGTTAGGCAGCCAACTCCCACCAAAAAGTCTTGTTGAGTTGGCAACCCTGAATCTCTGGTATAAAGGTGAGCTTTGCCTCAATTCTCACATATAACAAACACCGGTAACGTACCTGGTGAAGATTATATCCTTTTTGTGCAAACAGACTGTTGGCCAGACTCAATACATAGCTCTTGTTGAGATTTTTCAGTTGGGAAAGGAGTGTCTGGAACTCTGTGTGGATTCCTCCAACCAAGTCACATCGTGAAGGAGAAGGCTTCAAACAAGGTAGAAATAAAGACGCTTCATTTTCTCTTTGTTAAATTTGTATAAAAGTTAAAAAACAGGACTGATACTCAAACATCCGTATAATGTAACTATCTCTATCGGTGCGAGGTAGCATGAATATAAATAGCAGCATAACCATGGTAGCACAGCTAGCAGCAACAAGTACAAGCCTACCTGAAACTGGTGGCAATGTCCTCAGAATGGCTCAGCAGTGCCTCCACTGCCCCTACCCCTACTACTGCAGCTACACTGCTAGTTATACTCACGCTAGCTCCACTGAGAGCTAGCATGAGTAATTGTACACAAGCAGGGGAATTGCTCCCCTGGCTCTTAGTATAGAGTATGTGTCCGTGTGTGTGTGTGTCCGTGTCCGTGTCCCCATTGATTTCTCCAGGATTGGGCCCTTAATCAATCAATCATGACCTCCAGATCAAGTATTTTCTAGTATACTAGTGGCCTTCTGCCTGTGATCATGACTCCTCTAATGGCTGTCACTGGCCATTATACAGCCTGCAGCTCCCCTTACAGCTATGAAAACGCTACTCTATCTTGTTCGGAAGAGGTACCTTTGGGAAGTGAGGAAGTTGATGATATTGCCCTTCATTGAGAGATTCTGGCTCAGCTTTTGTTGTCCCACTTTCAGAGACAGGCCCAGTTCCGAGGTTTGCACTTCCTGCAGCTCTATTCAAATGAAGAACCTGTGGTTGAAATTGTAATATTACTGCAGCTGTACGTGGCATAAATGCATTCCACAGAAAGGCTTTTTCTTATCTTAAGATGTTTGTTACACTAGATACTAATCACAGCTGAGCAGGAAACAGTTTTCCTGTCCTGACAAAATATTTGAGATTTTGAGAAGTTTTCCAGTCCCAAATTGGGATAAAATGTCTAAATCTAAAATTTTTGAACCCACAAGCAAAAAAAAAAAAAATCATTTTGGGTCAATCAAAACATTTTGTTCTGATGATTTTGAAACACTTCAATTTCTACTTTAAATTTTTTAACTATAAGTAGATTGTTTCTAAATTAGTCATTTTGAACAGGAAAACAACATTTTCATTTTGAAAATGTTCAAGGTGTGAATCTCAATTGAGATTGACACTTGAATTCAGAAAGAAGAGGCGGTATTAGCCCCTTTCTGGGGAAGACTGGAACTCCATCCCTGTTTTAACATAAGCATATTCAGTATAGCTGTCAAGGCCATTGGGTGGGTGAAAAGGGAGCAAGCTCTGCCCTGAGAACGTGTTCGTGCAGCAGTCAGGTTCTGCACATGGTAACCTAAGAATATCAATCATAGAAATGTAGGGCTGGAAGGGACCTCAAGAGGTCATCTAGTCCAGTGTTTCGCAACAACCTATCCATGGACCGGCACCAGTCCTTGAAATCTCCGTGACACAGTTTAGGAAGGCAGCAAGCTGATCCCTGGTATCAAAAAGGTTGAGAAACACTGATCTTGTCCAGCCTTTTGTCCAGTCTTTCAGAAGATTTCGACCAAATGTTTTTGGTTTTTCAGCAGCTTTTGGCCAAAACATTTTGGTTTTTGGATGAAAAGGAAAACTTTTTTGACAGAGGAAAAAAATCCAGATTTCTGACCAGCTCTTACAACTTTGCTAGTGGACAGGAAATTTGAAGGACATTCTGAGAGTATGAGTCGTACGCAGTGTTCAAACTTGGAAAAATAAAGAGGCAGTGGCAAACTAAACTCTGACTTTCTGATGAGCAGTGAAAAAGTAAGGTTTATATTCAAGGGCCTGATTTTCAGAGAAGTAGACCTTCTGCAGCTCCCTTTGACTTCAAAAGGAGTTGTGGGGCTCAGCACTTCAGAAAATTAAACCCCAAAATGTCAACATTGCGCAGCTGAGCTAACGCCTCACTAAAATGAACAGGACAGTTCACACCTCTCAGAACAATTGCTCCAGGCTTTCTGCAGACATCTCTGCACTGGTTATATTTCCAGTTTCAAGGATTTCTTGACAAACATAACTACTAGAAACATTATTTTTAAAATGGAGCCCAAGATATGGTGGCAAGGGAATGGTGGCACACTGCCATACCACCATGTGACTTAAGTCCTGCCTCTAACGCCGCTGAATCCTAATTGTATCATTAGTCAGACACTACAGGCAGGTGATAGAAATCATGATGCAGCAATTTTGAAAACAGTGTTTCTTTTCTTAATTCTGCATTATCCCTGGCAAATGCACTTTTTTTATAAAATTATCACATAGTTTGTCATTACTTTTAATGTTTTCATTAACAGCAAAAAGCATGTAAAATATAAAAGCATGTGCACGTGTTTTGTTGACACTTACCTCTTGCATCTCAGTAGCAGTGTTACCTCTGGAACCCAACAGGACCATGACCAGGCCAGTAGAGATACTCATAGGGGAGAAGAAGATGTTTTTGTTTGCAGCATTTTTGTTCAGTTCATTGTAAAGATCAAGGCCCATTTCAGTAATTGCTTGAGAAATGGAGCCCATTGTGAAGTCACAGTGGGCTAGAAACAAAAAGAAGAGAACCAAATCTGAATAATTTACTTTGCTCAACTGTGTGAGACTAAAGCCTGGGTTCAGCTGAAATTACTGTATTTGATTGCTAACCAACAGAAGCTTAGGTGCTCCTGAGCCAAGGAGGCTACTACTGATCATCACCAACCATCTTGTATAGCCATGAGACATCTTCTTTCCACTCTTCTCCACTTTCCAAGGTACAGCTCCTGACTGTGCCCAGCTTAACAGCAAGAATGCAGCTTGCCTGGGCAATGATACTAGATCCAGTACTGAACATGCTCTGATTTCCTAACGTAGGACTGGATTCTTTTCTGCCTTATTGAATGGTCTGCAGTGTTGTTGTAGCCGTGTCAGTCCCAGGATATTAGAGAGACAAGGTGGGTGGGATAATATATTTTATTGGACCCCCTTCTGTTGGTGAGAGCACCTGAACACGAGCTCTGTGTCAGCTCAAGAGCGTGTCACTCTCACCAATAGAATATTTAGTCCAATAAAAGATATTTCCTCCCCCACCCTGTCTTACTGAATGATCGCTAAGCAAGTAAGAACTTTGAAAAAGCCCTGCCTAAAATTGTTTGCTTTGCTCTTTCATGATGGGCAGGTCATGTTTTTGAGAGTGGATCACTATTAGACTACTCTGGACTAGTTAAAACAGCACTAGGAGAGAATAACCTAATTACAAACTAGTTATAACCTATCTCTCCCTTATAACTATGAATAGTTAGTCACAAGGTAAGGGAAAATAAATAGGTTTGTTACTATCTCTAGCAATCATAATTATAGGCTAAGTAGCCATGCAATAGACTTACAAAAATCACTATATTTATTACAGGATGAAACACTCAATGGAAAAAATATGAACTATAACTTGGTCCTTAATGAAAACTATACTATATACAGAAATGTGAATAGCTTGCCGGGTCCCTCATTCTAGTGTGTCCTCCTCTATTCTGTCTAACTAAATGATCAGGACATGCCTTTCAGGCAGGCTTGTTCACCTGATCTGCACCATGGAAAAGATGAGCTTATTTCAGATCCCAGCTCCATTGAGCGAGAGCCAGGGAAGGAAACAGATGTCTCTTGCTTGCTGTAGGCCACTGGCCCTGAGATTGAGCTGGGTAGCGCCCGGCCCCCAGAAGAGACCGAGTCCGGAGAGGAGCTGCTGAGATTGCCAGCGGCCGACTACCCCGACTATCCCTGGCCACCGGAACCCCTCCCTGGATTGTGATAGGAAGTAGCCCGGCGAAACTAGACTTTAGTCCGGTTTTGCTGTCAGTGCTCGGTCGGCGTGTTTCGGTGGAATCCCCACTGACCCAGTGGCGGAGGGGCCCTTGGCTGGGACCCAGTGGAGTCCCCACCCTCTCCCCACCTTAGGCTGAATGGCCTGTTTGCTGCTTTGCCCTGCCTGAGGGCCAGAGCCCCCCTAGGGTGTTGGCTGCTCTGCCCTGCCTGAGGGCCTGTGCCCAAGCCCCATAGATCACAGCCCTTGGGCTGGGTGCTAGGAGAGATGCCAACC
Organism: Platysternon megacephalum; assembly: GCA_003942145.1. NCBI lineage: Eukaryota > Metazoa > Chordata > Testudines > Platysternidae > Platysternon > Platysternon megacephalum. The sequence continues at coordinate 327,412 of QXTE01000023.1, forward strand.
TAGTCTGAGCATAATTGCATATTTAATAAGATTTAAAGCAAGTTTGAACCTATTGTGCACAGTGCCTTATGGCAGTTTGCATTGCATCAATCTGCTCTCACTAAGCCACTTTTAATGCTCCATTGTTTCTCATAAAGAAAAGAAGGGGGGTATTTGGTGGACACAAAAATATAGGTATGCTTCCTATTCTAAGGAGTGTGAAAAGCACATATAAAAGGCTCTCTTCACATGAGAGTTGTGGTGGGTGAAAGGGATGCATATATATATGTGCAAGTATTCACCATTGTGAAAGTAGAATGAATTATATTGTAAAAATAGAATGGATTAAAGAAATGCTGTATGTTCCTTTAAGCAGGAATGAGGAATGTTGAAATATAGTTGTCAGGAAGAGAAACATTAAGATATAGAACAATGAGTCGCACCTAAGTTAATGGTGAGACATTAACAGGAGATTGCTAAGAGTTAATAAGGAAATAAGATATGTGTGTCTGGCCCCAGGAAAACTTACCAGTTTTGCTTCCTTTGTTTTCTTGTTAAGTTCACTCACCCCCCTTTTATCTGTATAAATAAGACAGTCTGAGTCTTACATGGTGCTCACATTATCTGAATGTATTAGTGGAGCACTGCGCTAATAAAACAGAGTGGTCTTTAACTAAATTGTGAGTCCTGATTCTAACTTTGACAATTTGGAGGTTCCACCGAGATGGCAACCGTCTTCACTGGGGCCGTGTGATTCCTGACCGCTTTTGTAGGATGACCGTGGCAGCCGGCACCTGGGCATTTGGCCCGAGCGGTCCTCCTCCTGAACGGAAGGGCGCACGACCACAGTGAGGTCTACGCCATCGAACCTGTTGGTTCCCACTCTGTTCTGGTAGGGATCCCGGGATCTGACATCAGGAATCTGGTCAGGTAATTATTTCTGTGTTTTGTCCGGACTGAGGACTGTCCTGTCTCTGTGTCTATCCGTCCTCCTGTGGAGTGTTTGAGTCTGGGTGCCGTCTCCGTCCGGGGATCGGCCGACCAAGGGGTTCCTGTCCCCGCGGTCTGAGTGAGTGAAATCTGCACAATCGCAGCCGCACCGCACCTTGGGTGAAACCCTTGGTGTGAAAGCAAGGGCGACTGAGGCAGTAGCCTGTGGGCTCCTTTTGTGTGTTGCACCGGGCATCGCTCTGACGAACCCGAATTTCCTTCTTGTGTGATTGGTGTGTGTAAAGTCCTCCTGTATGGGTAACCAGACGTCTAAGTCGGGACAGTTCCCTAAAGGAACGCCGGCTCATTTTATGTATTTTAGGAAGGGTCCGGACTCCTGTAAATTTCTGGAAAAATGGTCTAGGNGACTGAGGCAGTAGGATGTGGGCTCCTTTTGTGTGTTGCACTGGGCATCGCTCTGACGAACCCGAATTTCCTTCTTGTGTGATTGGTGTGTGTAAAGTCCTCCTGTATGGGTAACCAGACGTCTAAGTCAGGACAGTTCCCTAAAGGAACGCCAGCTCATTTTATGTATTTTAGGAAGGGTCTGGACTCCTGTACATTTCTGGAAAAATGGTCTAGGTCAGGGGTCGGCAACCTTTCAGAAGTGGTGTGCCGAGTCTTCATTTATTCACTCTAATTTAAGGTTTTGCATGCCAGTCATACATTTTAATGTTTTTATAAGGCGTCTTTCTATAAGTCTATAATATATATCTAAACTATTGTTGTATGTAAAGTAAATAAGGTTTTTAAAATGTTTAAGAAGCTTCATTTAAAATTAAATTAAAATGCAGAGCCCCCCCGGACCGGTGGCCAGGACCCAGGCAGTGTGAGTGCCACTGAAAATCAGCTCGCGTGCCACCTTCGGCACACGTGCCATAGGTTGCCTACCCCTGGTCTAGGTTAACTCAGAGGGATCCCAAAACTCAGTGGCCACTGTTAGGATCTTGGGACAAAGACCGAGTGGACGTCTTAAAAGACAAACTCAGCCAACCTAAAACTAAATTGGCCAGAGGAGAGGTTGATTGTTTCATGCAGTGGTGGGAAGAGGCAAATCGTAGGTGGACAGAATCGAAACTTGCCTCTCTTAAAGATTCAAATGATAAGTTAAAAGCTTTATTGGAAACCTCCTCTCCCACCACCAGACCGAGCGCTCCCCTTTACCCCGTTCTCCGAGCAGATCCCCCTTCATACTCCTGTCTCTCTGTGGAAAAAAAAAGATGAAGAAAACTCCTTGTTAGATTCTGGGGACGATGATGAGGAAGACGCATTAATTGGCTTGGCAGCCTTGCGTCAGATCAATAGACTGTCACCAGATTCCCACTTTTCCCAAGCATTAGCCCGAGACCTTGCTGACCTTGTTTTTCCGTCCGGGTCCACACTAGTCCAATATGTTCATGATCTACTCCTCTGTTCCCCTTCATTGTCTGCCTCAGAAACTGATTCTTTAGTGCTCCTGACTGCCCTAGCAAAAAAAGGGTCACAAGGCTTCTCACTCTAAACCAGTGGTCCCCAACGTGGTGCCTGCGGGCGCCATGGCACCTGCCGGGGCATTTATGTGCGCCCGCCTACTGACAAGGGAGCACTTCCGCCGGACAACCCGCCGCTGAGGAGCACGGCCGCCGGACTACCAGCCGCCGAAATGCCGCCAAGAAGCGGCAACGCCAAGAAGCGTCACCGCCGAAATGCTGCTGCTTCTCCGCGGCATTTCGGCGGCGACGCTTCTTGATGACGCCACTTCTCGATGACACCGCTTCTCGGCAGCATTTCAGCAGCTGGTCGTCCGGCACCCGCCACACTCTTCTGGGAACATGAATATGCTATGGCAACAGAAAGGTTGGGGACCACTGCTCTAAACTACAGCTCTGTCAAGCCTCTGTCACATACCTTGGTTTTCTCCTCTCCCTGGGTTCCCGTACACTTTCTCCCACCCGCGTCCAGGCTATCCTCAGCTTTCCCCGACCCCGCTCCGCACACCAGGTCTGAAAGTTTTTGGGCATGGCTGGATTTTGCAGGCAATGGATTCCCCAATANTTAACTCAGAGGGATCCCAAAACTCAGTGGCCACTGTTAGGATCTTGGGACAAAGACCGAGTGGACGTCTTAAAAGACAAACTCAGCCAACCTAAAACTAAATTGGCCAGAGGAGAGGTTGATTGTTTCATGCAGTGGTGGGAAGAGGCAAATCGTAGGTGGACAGAATCGAAACTTGCCTCTCTTAAAGATTCAAATGATAAGTTAAAAGCTTTATTGGAAACCTCCTCTCCCACCACCAGACCGAGCGCTCCCCTTTACCCCATTCTCCGAGCAGATCCCCCTTCATACTCCTGTCTCTCTGTGGAAAAAAAAAGATGAAGAAAACTCCTTGTTAGATTCTGGGGACGATGATGAGGAAGACGCATTAATTGGCTTGGCAGCCTTGCGTCAGATCAATAGACTGTCACCAGATTCCCACTTTTCCCAAGCATTAGCCCGAGACCTTGCTGACCTTGTTTTTCCGTCCGGGTCCACACTAGTCCAATATGTTCATGATCTACTCCTCTGTTCCCCTTCATTGTCTGCCTCAGAAACTGATTCTTTAGTGCTCCTGACTGCCCTAGCAAAAAAAGGGTCACAAGGCTTCTCACTCTAAACCAGTGGTCCCCAACGTGGTGCCTGCGGGCGCCATGGCACCTGCCGGGGCATTTATGTGCGCCCGCCTACTGACAAGGGAGCACTTCCGCCGGACAACCCGCCGCTGAGGAGCACGGCCGCCGGACTACCAGCCGCCGAAATGCCGCCAAGAAGCGGCAACGCCAAGAAGCGTCACCGCCGAAATGCTGCTGCTTCTCCGCGGCATTTCGGCGGCGACGCTTCTTGATGACGCCACTTCTCGATGACACCGCTTCTCGGCAGCATTTCAGCAGCTGGTCGTCCGGCACCCGCCACACTCTTCTGGGAACATGAATATGCTATGGCAACAGAAAGGTTGGGGACCACTGCTCTAAACTACAGCTCTGTCAAGCCTCTGTCACATACCTTGGTTTTCTCCTCTCCCTGGGTTCCCGTACACTTTCTCCCACCCGCGTCCAGGCTATCCTCAGCTTTCCCCGACCCCGCTCCGCACACCAGGTCTGAAAGTTTTTGGGCATGGCTGGATTTTGCAGGCAATGGATTCCCCAATATGCCTCCCTTGCAAAACCTCTCCAGGAACTCACTCGAGTCTCTGTGCCTGACCCCATGCCGTGGCCCCCTGAGGCCGACTCTGCCTTTGTTTCCCTCAAACAGGGTTTGGCTTCTGCCCCCGCTTTAGGGCTGCCTGACTATTCTAAGCCTTTTACCCTTTTCTGCCATGAACAATCTGGGTGTGCACTTGGAGTTCTCACTCAGGTGCACGGAGATAAGAACCGCCCAGTGGCTTATTTCTCTGCCACTTTGGACCCTGTGGCCCAAGGCTTGCCCCCCTGCCTGCGTGCTGTGGCTGCCGCAGCGGGCCTAGTCAAAATGTCTGAATCCCTTGTCCTCCGCTCTCTTCTTACCCTCATGGTACCTCACTCTGTGGAAAACCTGCTGTTACAACGTAACACAGGCCACCTCTCCTCCGCTCGCCTTACCAGGTATGAACTTTTACTGCTGTCGGCTTCGTATATCACCATAAAGTGTTGTTCTCAGTTAAACCCTGCCACTCTCCTTCCCTTGTCTAATGACGGTGATCCCCACGACCGCCTTGCAACTGTCTCTGCTGTCACCATCCCGCGCCCTGACCTCTCTGATGCCCCTCTCCCTAACTCTGACCTTGTTTTGTTTACTGATGGTTCCTGTTTTTGAGACAACCAAGGTCATCTCCTTGCAGGATACGCTGTAGTGTCGCTCTCTGAAACCCTAGAAGTTGCGCCTTTACCTTCTGTAACCTCAGCGCAAGTTGCCGAATTAGTTGCCCTCACCCGTGCCTGCTTTTTGGCGGAGGGACGCTCCGCCACCATTTACACTGACTCCCGCTATGCTTTTGGGTTTGTACATGACTTTGGCACCCTCTGGCAAGCTCGGGGTTGCCTTACCTCCGCCGGTACCCCTATTAAGAGTGGCCCCCTTTTCACTCTACCCATCTCTGGCTGACCTGCTACACGGTGTTTCGCATGTCGGAAAGGAGGGGATGGTCTCTGCTGTAACTAAGGCAGGATGGTGGGACCCCCATTTCAGCTCTTTTGCAGCCCGCTACTGTGCTGCCTGTACCACTTGCCAAAGCCATAATATTGGTAAATCTGTAAAAGTGGCTCAGGGATTCTGGGGCCGCCTGCCCCAAGCACCATTCTTGCATTGGCAACTTGATTTTGTACAAATGCCTAAGTGTCAACGATATGAATTTATTTTGGTTATGGTATGTTTATTTTCTGGTTGGATTGAAGCCTTTCCTTGTCGCAAGGCTGACTCACTGTCTGTTGCTAAATGTTTGTGTAACTTTAGCGCCCTCGTGGCCAAGATGGAGCCTGCTCTGCAGGCAGCTCTGGCCAAGAGGAGGCGCGCGCAGGAATGCAGCAGGAGAAATCCCTTCCACCCCAGGGGCACCTGTTCCAAACCCCCCAGAGTGAACACACACCCACAGGAAAAGTACAATGGATATAACAAAGGGAAATATTTATTTACAGAGGGATGAGAGGAGAAATACAACAAGGGGAAATACAGGGGGAGCAGTAACACAGGGTTGCATTCAAACCCAGGCCCCACGGGCCCAGTGGTAGCACAGTGTGGAAGGGCAGACACTGAGCAATGTGTCTGCACAGAGTTCAGGAGTCCTCAGCAAAGTTCCAGTCCAGTGCTGAGTCTTGAGTGCTCCTGGTCGTCTTCGGCGCCAGTGAACTTTCCCCCAACAAACCCCTCCGGTGCCCTCTTCTGCGGCTCTCTGCAAAGCCACACAGAGCGACCCCCTCCCCACTTAACTAGCTACAGCCGCCCTCCTTGTTCCCAATGCAGAGTCCCAAGCCCCAGTACTCACAGCCCCATGCAGCTCTGGGCAGCCGTGATACTGGGTCCAGCTCCGGCCTGTCCTTCTCGGGCGATTCCTCCCTGGCACAGTGCTCCCCCGACTCCTGTCCTGGGCTGTCCCCGATCGGCCCTGTCCTTCCCAGGCTTCCGGCAGGTTCTCTCTGCTCCCTTTTTCAGGGCCTGCAGGCTGCCTCCCTCTCTCCCTGGAGCTCCAGCGCTGCCCCCTGGAGTTTCCCTCCTTTTTTCTTACTCTCCCCCTCCCCCCTAGGAAAAAAGATTTAAAGGGGCCATGCTCTCTAAACCTCAAAGGTCAAATCATATTATGCCTGCCAAGGGAATTCCTGCCACTCTGTCCAGTGACCGGGGTACACATTTTACCGGACAAATCGTTCAACACCTGGATCGTATATTACATATCACACACCTGTTGCACTGTCCCTACCACCCACAAAGTACAGGTGCTGTGGAAAGGCGAAATGGTGTACTTAAGAATAAGCTTGCTAAGATTTGTGACTCCACAGGGTTAAGCTGGCCAGCAGCTTTACCACTAGCCCTTATGGAAATGCGATCCACTCCATCCCAAAGGCATAAATTGAGTCCTTTTAAAATTGTTATGGGACGCCCTATGCGAGCTATGGCTACCATTACTCCAGTTCCAGACTTGAACTTGACTCACAGTACGCTCCTTCAATATTGCAAGGGATTAATGCAAGCCGTAAGTCACTTCCATTCACAGGTTCGAGCCGCCTGGCCGATGGAACCCACCTCTCACGCTTGCCACGACCTCGAGCCAGGTGATGGGTACGGCACCATCATCAAAAACACGCCTCAGAATCCCGGTGGAAGGGTCCTCATCAGGTACTGCTTACTACCCAGACAGCTGTTAAACTATCTGGCATCGCAGCGTGGATACATGCTTCGCAGTGTAAAAAGACACCCTCCCCGGCGAACCAATCATCACCTCAGAACCGCGCAGAGTCCATTTTGACTCCAGAAGAAGACGTAGAGGAACAGCCTGCAATACCTTACAATCTACGCTCTCATAAGGGTTGCCAGAAGCAGACGACGACCTAAAGCAAGGCCCAAGAAGGAGCAGTAGCGAGCCTAGCGCCTGGTGCCTGGTGGACATAAAACTGTGACTGCGGTTCCCTCAGTTGAGGTTGTCAGAACCAGAAGGGCCTTGCCTCCAACATGCGCCTCTGGTGGTGCCTGTTCCTCGGCTGCTGGTGTCTTAAGGTCTGGGGATCCCACAATGACAATTCTTTTATCCAGCAGCAAGTGTGGATAGCTCAGACCCTTAATATTTCTAATTGCTGGGTCTGCAGCCACATCCCAGCCCATTCTCAAGCTGGTGTTCCTGTCCTGGCAATCCCACTCAATTCCCCAGACCACACTGGAGGACCTCGTCTGTTTAACAAAACATGGAACAACAATGACACTTGGGAAGCAGTGGGAATAAATGTATCTAAATGGATAAGTGTGGTGGAGGGAAAAGGTCATTGGTGTTGGGTGTGTAATGGGACAAGGCTGGACCTGGGAAAAAGCCGTTGCCTTCAGCATATTGTGGCCAATGGTGTATGGGATTATTCGAACAAAACTAAAGAGTGGCGGTCCGGGTATGAGGATATCAATTTTTTCTCGACCTGGGATCAAACAGAAAAATCAATCTCATGTTCCCCCTACAATAATCTTAGTGAAAACAATACAATCTTTCAATGCCATGCAAATAATACCACTCCTCGTAAGGAGAATTACCCTGTGCCCTTTGGAGGATATTACTCCTCCTTTGCAGGCACCTATATGACAAATGGGTGCAACCGACCCTTCCCAGCCTTAATAGGTCATCATTGGGTTTGTGGGACCAAAGATTATACTGTGTTACCAGCTAACTGGTCACGTATCTGTTATCCCGCCCGACTCTTCACACAATTCCGAGTGCTAGGGTCCTTCCCACGAGAACGCCTCCGTAATTTCAGGCAAAGAAGAAGGGACTTACCAGATGCCCGATGGTATGTAAATAATATAAGCCCCTTAACCTGGGAAGAGGCCATTGGCGGTTCCCTTATCCCACTTGGGGGAGTAATACACCATGCAAAAAGGCTCCTGAGGTTACAAGCAGTAGTTGAAATAATGGCAAATGAAACCGAAGAAAGTTTAAAAACCCTGGCCAGAGAAACAGGGGCGATCCGACAGATGGCCCTCCAAAACTGTCAGGCATTGGACATAGTGCTGGCGGCCAAAGGAGGGACCTGTGCTCTCATTGGAAAAGAATGTTGTGTGTATATACCGGACGACACCAATGAGGTAATAGATTGCGCTAGCCACTTAGAACAAATCGCATATCTTCCCCATGAAGAGCCGAGTTCTTTATGGAAGTGGCTAAGTAACCTGTTCAATTTCTCTGGCATAGGAAACTGGTTGTTTCAGGGAGCCCTGACTATCCTGTTTGGAATCCTAATGATTTTTGTATGTTTTCAGTTAATCTCCTGTTGTATCCAGAATTGTGCAAGGCAGGTCACCCAGGTGACTGCCCCAAAACAGAGTGCTAATATGATGATTTTGAATATCGCTGATGAACAAAGAGATAAAGAACGGTTAATATGTGGAACCCAGTAATTGTTGGTCATTGCGTAGCTTGACCAAAAGGAGGGATTGTGAAAGTAGAATGAATTATATTGTAAAAATAGAATGGATTAAAGAAATGCTGTATGTTCCTTTAAGCAGGAATGAGGAATGTTGAAATATAGTTGTCAGGAAGAGAAACATTAAGATATAGAACAATGA
>QXTE01000023.1:339191-407464 GCA_003942145.1 Platysternon megacephalum
GATCAGATCCAGTATCTCGCGTGTGGTCCATGCTGGTGCTCGTTTGCGGTTCTCGGACTGCATGGCTACCTGTGCTGTTCAGCTCTGTGTGGTCACCTGTGCTCACCAGGCTGGGCAGACAGGAAATGAAATTCAAAAGTTCGCGGGGCTTTTCCTGTCCAACTGCCCAGAGCATCCGAGTTTCGATTGCTGTCCAGAGCGGTCACAATGGTGCACTGTGGGATAGCTCCCGGAGGGCAATACCTTCGAATTCCGTCCACACTAACCCTAATTCGAACCGGCAATGTCGATTTCAGCGCTACTCCCCTCGTCGGAGAGGAGTACAGAAACCGATTTTAAGAGCACTTTAAATCGAATTAAATGGCCTCATTGTGTGGACGGGTACAAGGTTAATTCGGTATAACGCTGCTAAATTCGAACTAAAATCGTAGTGTAGACCAGGCCTAAGAGTTAATAAGGAAATAAGATGTGTGTCTGGCCCAGGAAAACTTATCAGTTTTGCTTCCTTTGTTTTCTTGTTAAGTTCACCCCCCCCTTTTATCTGTATAAATAAGACAGTCTGAGTCTTACATGGTGCTCACATTATCTGAATGTATTAGCGGGGCGCTGCGCTAATAAAACAGAGTGGTCTTTAACTAAATTGTGAGTCCTGATTCTAACTTTGACACCCATGAGTTATGCCTCACCTTGCATCCTCAAAATTTTAGCAGCCTGAATTTTTCAGAGGCTTTGTGAAATCTTGAAAAGCCCTCTTTGTGCAAAATCTCAATAAGACTTGTTTATTTTTGTTATTAGGATTGTATAAATTCAAGGAGGAGAAGAGATTTAATATATCTACCTAACTAGCTATGATTATGGGCATCTGCTGTCATGTGTATTTTCAAGTTTCACCTCTGCTAAATTAACCTATTGACCCCTTTTTCATCCAGGGAAATAGAGATTCAGCTAGATTAAGGCCAAATTTTTTAAAAGCGGCAACTAACTCTGAGTGCTTCAAGTTTTGAGTGTCCAACCTGAGACATGCTGGGTCTGTTTTCCACCATCCACAGCCCAGAGGTGTTAAGTGTCTACTGCTCCAACTGACTCAACTGGCATTCTGGCTGCTCAATTACGGAAAATCGGGCCCAAGATGTCGCAAGACGAGCACCCAAAACTAAGGACTTGTCTACACTTAAAACACTACAGCGCTTTGGTGTGACACTACCTATGCTGACAAGGGCTTCTCCCATTGGTATAAGTAATCCACCTCCCCAAAAGGCAGTAGGTAAAATCTGCACCCTGAGAGACATAAATGCACCGACCTATCCCGAGTGTAGACAACACTAGGTCAATGGAAGAATTTTTCCATTCACCTAGCTACCACCTCTAGGAGAGGTAGATTACCTACACCTGTGGGAGAAGCCATCCCATCAGCATAGGTAGTGTCTACCCCAGGGGTTCTCAAACTGGGGGTCAGGACCCCTCAGGGGGTCGTGAGGTTATTACATGGGGGGGTCACGAGCTGTCAGCCTCCACCCCAAACTCTGCTTTGCATCCAGCATTTATAATGGTGTTAAATATATTTAAAAGTGTTTTTAATTTATAAGGGGGGGGGTCGCACTCAGAGGTTTGCTATGTGAAAGGTGTCACTAGTACAAAAGTTTGAGAACCACTGGTCTACCCTGAAACACTACAGCAGCACATCTGCAGCCAGGGCCGGCTCTAGGTTTTTTGCCGCCCCAAGCAAAAAAAGTTTGGCTGCCCCCCACCCCAGCCCTGGGCTCCCCGCCCCCCGCACCCTCCTGCTGCCCCAGCCCTGGGCTCTCACCCCCACACACACACCAGTGCTCTCCCCCACCTGCACCCCCTGCCTCTCCAGCACTGGGCTCTTCCCCCCCCCCTTCTGCCACCCCACCTCTAGGCTCTCCCGCACCCCCTGCCACCCCAGCTCTGGGCTCCCCCTCACCAGTGCTGCTGACTCTGCCCACTCCCCCCTCGCCTCCAGCCAGTCTGGCGCTGGCAGGGTCGGGGTAAGCAGTGGGGCTCCCGGGCCGCACCTCAGCTCAGGGTCCCTCCAGCTGTGGCTCCCGCCTCCAGGACCGGCTGGGACCCAAGAGGGCTGAGCCGGGGGACCTCCTGGCAGGGGGCTGAGGAGCCGGGGCAGGGCAGCCCCAGAGGGAGTGGAGCCCGGAGAGTGGGATGCGGGCCCCGCAAGGCAGCGCCCTGCCGTCTATGTCCCCGCTGCTGCTGCTGCTGCTGCCCTGCCACAGCCCCTGGGCGGCTCAGGCCGCTTCGCCCAGCCCTGGCTGCGGCGCTGGGGGGCGGCTGCCCTGCAGCCCCTGCAGGCAACTCCGTGCACCCTGCGGGGTGGCACCCAGTCCAAGTGTCCTGCGCTCGGAGCCCACCCGGCCCAGCCACAAGGTGCGGACGCTGCTCCCTGACACGAACCGCAGCGGCCCCAGGGCACCCCCTGCACAGGACGCGCTGCTGCTGCCAGGGCTGGCTCTAGGCAAAAAAGAAGAAGAAGGAAAAAAAAAAAGGATGGCCGAAATGCCGCCCCTGAAAATGTGCCGCCCCGAGCACCTGCTTGGTTTGCTGATACCTAGAGCCAGCCCTGTCTGCAGCCCCCCCACTGTAGCGTTTTAAGTTAAGATATATCCCTAAACTCAGACAAAACTGTGAAGAATGGTGACTAATTGATTTGTCTGGGAGACAATATAATCTGATTAAACAAAGGGATCATTCACCAGACTCCAATTCTAATCCTGGTGCTGACACAATGCAGCAGATCCTCAGATAATTTACACCATCTTTCTCTATTGACTTCAATGGAGCTGTGACAATTTATACCAGCAGAGAATCTGCGCCTGAGTTTGTGTTATCTTGGGCATGTTAATTAATCTCTCCGAACCTTCATTTTCACAGCAGGAAAATGGGGAATGTGAATGATTACCTACTTCATAATTAAATATTAGCAGAGCATTAAAAGAAGAGGGAATAAAACTCAAGATCTTGTGGCTCCCAGTTCTCTGTTTAATCCATAAGCCTCTGTGGCATTGGAAGGGGCTCTTTTTCATCCATATCCTTCTGAGTGGGAATTTGAGAAAAAGTGACTGTTTTCTTTTTCAAACATATTTCTCTGAAACAGTATTTCACCCAACTTCATTCCTTTCAAATTGGTTCAATTCGTGGAAGTTTTGCAAACTAGAAAGCAGGTGAACTACGTTTGAAAAGCTGTCATGATAAATGTTCTGCCCAGCTCTAGTTACAACACAGCAAAGCTCAGAGTGAAGGAATCCTGAGCCCCAACACACATTATAGGGTCACAGTGCTGGTTACTGTTGGGAGCAGGAGTGGAATATGAGTTGTGCACCCCTACTTCCCCTCTGTGTTGGTTTTGGGCCAGATAGATTCCAACTGTGAGAATCATGTCACTAACACTCCCATTTTTAAGGACTTCAGCACAAACCTGCTTGTCTTGTTTATAAGCTTTATCCCATTAAATAGAACTAAGGGCATGAGCAAAGCAAGCAGGGTTCAGCCATCAAAGCTGCCTTTAAAGAGACCTATCACGGGTTTCTCGTTTGTTGTGCTCATGTTGCTGTACAGGATTTCACTGAGAGACAGCATAATCCAGTGGGTGTGGCACTGTGCTTAGAGTCAGGAAACTTGGATTCTCATCCCAGCTCTACCATTACCTTTATGAGTGGCCTTGGGCAAGACACTTAACCTCTGTCTCTCAATTTCCCCATTTGTAAAATGAAATAATGCTGATTATCCTCTTTGGTAAAGCAGTTGGCAGTGCTCCACTCAGGGCCGGCGCTTCCATTAGGCGACCTAGGCGGTTGCCTAGGGCACTGCTATTTTGGGGGCGCATGCGCCCCCGCCGCCCGTAGAAATTTGGGGGCGGGACCTTCCGCCGCCGCTGTTGGGGGCGGGATTTCGGGGGCGGGACCTTCCGCCGCCTAGGGCGCCGGCAAAGCTGGCGCCGCTACTGGCTCCACTAATTAGTAGCTAGTGCCTTGGGAATGCATCCCTTCCGCTACTTTCTGACCCTATTGTTCCTTAATGAAGATCTTTTATATCTGTGTATTCACCTACATCTATCCTGAGCTCTGTGTGCTTTTTACCAAACATTAAAGCATAATCCAAATATCAAAGCCAACATCAAATATTTCCAGAGCCAACATTAACCTCCCAACCAATACTGAAAAACTAAAGATACTCAACTCTCCCACCTGTCACCTCTAGCTCTCCAAAAGCCAAAGAGAGGAAATAGGATTTGCATTGTGCCATTCAAGTGAACGGACTTGAGTTATTTTATCCAAGGGCCTCCACTAATTACAACTTCAGCAGTATCACATGCAGATACATACATATGTCACCACAGATTTTATCACACAACATACACTTCTAAGAATTTTGAACTTATCTCCTCCATGTTCAGATTTTTCACGGTGCTTTTGTTGCCTAGTTCTCCAAAAGATGAACAACCTAAAAGATCAAACCGTTTGTCCCCTCTGAAACATTGTTTATTTTGCAAACATACAGAATTCTTTAATTTTAAAAGTTTGCTTTTAAAACAGTCTTCTTCACCAGTCACAGTTCATAGTTAAAAAACAAAATTGTTTAAAAATTGTTTACCTTCTTGTCTGCTTCTTGTCTTCTTGTCTGCTGAGTAAGTGAGCTCCGAGCAGCTTTCTGTGGCTGCTAGAATATAAAAGTCTCTGCCACTCCCCCTGCATAATGTTCCACCCACTCGCTGCAGTGGTGATGAAATCATTATAATTTAGTCATGTCAAAGTCCCATCATCTTGTAGTTTCTTGCAGCGTTTTGGAGGCACATAGTGTCCAACTATCTGCAATTAGAGTTTTATTTTGACTATTTTGCCTGACAAGTCTAACAGTCTATATCTGTTGCCAACATCTCCTGATCACAAAACCAAGATTCTCTTCACATTGAAACTCAGGATCCAGACCTGCAATGAGCTCAGTGAAGGTGGATCCCTCAGGGGCACCCCTTTGAAGTCAAGGGGGTTCTGCATGTGCACAGAAATCTATCCAGGGAGAGCTCATTTCAGGATTGAGGCCTGAGGGAGGTATTATCTTCAGAGACTACTTGCTTGGAATTCAGTCTAATTGCAGTAATAGAGGAAACAATTGAGATGTGTTACTTTTCCATTGCCTAGGCCCATCTCTCTTTTTATTTTATTTTATTTTATTTTATTTTATTTGAAGATAATACAGAAAGCTAGTTTTAATTTGTATTAAGATTTTAATCAAGAAGAGAAAATTGCCTCCTTGAACAATAAAAAAAAATCCAAAGTCGGGACAGCTTTTAAATCTTAGTTACAAGTAAAAATAGATCAGGAGTGGCAACTCGGGTGTGTTTCTAAAAGCTGGACATTTTTTCTGAGCTGTAGCTCCCCCTGCAACAAAACCTGATTAAAAATCACCTTCTCCCTGACTCCAGTAGCAACATTAGAAAAGGGAAAGAAAAATCTGATGGGTACCAGTGACAGCTCCTCTGCATAATTCTGCTGACTACCATCTTATCTATGGCTATCCCAGTGAGTGAGAACATTGTACATTCCACCACTCAAGAACAGGCAACTCTGTAGTGGAACATGGCAGGTAATTAGCCAAGACTGACTTTAAGGACATCCAATTTATAAGGTCCCCTCCACTGGTCACATGGGCCAGCACAGTCCTCTGAGATTCTGGACATACAAGTGCAGCTAGTTTCTCCTCATTAGAGCCACAAACCCATCCGGCAGCTACAGAAGGTTTGAGGAAGCTCACTGGAGAGGCAGTTCAGCTATCAAGCACCCATCACAGGCAACTGGACTTCCAAGATTTACTGATGTGGGGGCCAACAATGGAGCAACAGGCGATGGCTGGTGGAAGGGCAAACACTCCCTTTCCCGTGGCTTTCTAGAAGCCCATCTCTAGAAGGAAACTCCCAGAATTTCAAACCTGAGCAATCACTATCTTCGCTGCTGCTATCGGGTAGGTCTGCAGGCAAGTGAAGGAAGGGAAGGAGTTTGTGGGGAATGTCATGAGAGGGTTGTTTGGGGAGGACCTGGGAAAATGTGTGTAGACTTTATGGGGAGAGATGGCAGCTGTAGCAGGAAAAGGACAAAGGCTGAAGGATAGCAAGGTGGTATTGAGGGGGAAAAGAAGTTTCAGAGTAGAGGATTCAGACAAAACAGGATTAGAGAATTGGGAGAGCTGAGGGGATGTGTTTAAGAAGCAGTGGATAGATTAATGGACAAAATAGGGTTAGTATGAGGGCCAGGGAGGAAATGTGGACTATGAAGAAAAAGGGAAAGAGATAGGGGAATGATGGGAATGTAATGAGGAAAGGGGAAAACTGATGGGGGAGACAAGGGGAAAAGGTATAGGAGACTCAATGGCAGAAGGAATTAGGTGGAAAGAATGGGCAGTGAAAGAGGACCAAAGGAGAAAGAAAGATGCACGTGGGGTGAGAAAAAGGAAAGAGCAATAGGGAGAGACTCAAAGTAAAATAGTATAAGAGGACAAAATGGAGAAATATAGCAAGAAAAAAGAGAATGGCCGTGAAATAAGAAAAATGTTATGTAAAAGGACAGAAAGAAGGAACCAAAGAAATCGGGAAGGGAAGAGGAAAAACAAGAACATAAACTTTTCTCTTTTAATTATATTTTGCATGTGTTGTGAATCCTTTTTGTTGATGGGCAGTGGAGAATCAGGAGCCCAGATAACCAGAGTATCATGGCCATGAAAGCAGGAAATAAAAAAGTTTGTGGAATCAATAGGGGAGCAGGTGGAGGAGAGTCTAGCTTTACATTATTAATTTTGGACTGTTTTTGGATATCCCTTAAACATTGCCCCCTAAAGCCAGCTTTGGGCTTGAGAGAAAGAAGGAAAAGCTGAGTACAAGGAGAGTTGCAAGCTTTTCACAATGAGCATAATTGCACATTTCATAAAACATGAAATGAGTTCTGGAACCTATGATGTATAATTCCTCAAAGCAGGGTGTGTCACATCATTTTTCAGTCATATGCTGCTAATCTTTTTAATAGAAAGAAGAGATGGATGCAACTCTATACAACATCTTATCCAAATTAATTTGCAGAACTTAGGGAGGCAGACTGGAACTACCCAGTTTAGAAATTTTGCCTGGACACAGTGGGTGACATCCTGACTCTACTGAGGTCAACGTGGGTTTTGCCATTGACTTAGTGGGGCCAGGATTTCACCTCGGAGATAAAACTCCAACAGATTAATATTACTGTATCACCAAAAAGACCCAGTCAGAGATCTGTTGTGTTAGGTGCCAAACACACATGGTCCCTGCTCTAAGGAGCTTACAACCTAATGAACAACATCAGGACCTGAGCAAACTTTCTGCTGGAACACAGGCCTTCCTGTCAGATTCCAGTCAGTGAGCAGCAGCTGGTAAAGCTTACAAGAGGGAGTCTTGCCCACTTGGGACTTGATTTAAAGCCCATTCAACAGGAGGCTTTTCTCTGACTTCCAAATGCTCACTCCGTGGCAGAGCAAATACAATGATGGTGGTAATTTGTTTATTTGTTTCTCTTCTTGTTGTTATGAAAAGCCTCCGCTCAAATGCGATTGTAAGATCTGTAGCCTGTACCATTAAGTTCTGCAACCTTTTTGCAGAAACCTTTTTGCAAACTTTGTAATTTCAGTTGTGGTTAATATAGCCTTTTAAGTTTTGTAACCCTTACTATCTCTGTAATCTTCTCAAGTTACCACTTGTATGACCCTCCAAGCTTTGTAATATTCAAAGAAAGTGTGAACAAGGGAGTGAATGTGAGACTGGGTGGAGAGGAACTGCAAGGAGACAGGAGACAGGTGTGTCTGATGTAATCTGCCCTGAGAAGGCAATCACGAAGTGCTGAAAAGAAAAGAAGAACCTGGTATGCATGAGCAAGGAGCAAGGACTGGGAATGCTTCTCGGTGACGGACACAGAAGAGAAACTCAGGGGTTGGCTACACTGGCAGATGTACAGCGCTGTGAGTTAAACCTGCCTCCGTACAGCTGAATAGGGAAAGCGCTGCAGTCTGTCCACACTGACAGCTGACAGCGCACTGTCGTGGCCACATTTGCGGCACGTGCAGCGGCATTGGGAGCAGCGCATTATGGACAGCTATCCCACAGAGCACCTCTTCCCATTTTGGTGCCGTGACTTGTGGGAAGGGGGCGGGGAGTGCGGGGCATTCTGGGTCCTGTCCCAACGCCCCGTGATGCATCGCTTCACATCCCAGCAATCCCTGTGTTTCCGTCCACATTTGGCGCTAATAGGTGCCATCTTTTAACGGCTTTTGTGCAGCGTGAGCTGTATGTTCCGTTTCGGTCTGCGGGAAATGGAGCCCGAACTGCTGAGGAGTATGCTGACGAGTCTCGCCTTCGCGTCACGTTTAGCAGTCGAGCTATTCCTTAGGATCCGAAGTGACAGCGAGGAGTCCGACGAGGATTCCAACGATGATAGCGAGTCACGTAACACGTACGACACGAAATTGCTTGTCTCATTCACGGACATGCTCAGCACCGTGGAACGCCACTTCTGGGCTCGGGAAACAAGCACTGAGTGGTGGGATCACATCGTCCTGCAAGTCTGGGATGACGAGCAGTGGCTGCAGAACTTTCGGATGAGAAAAGCCACTTTCATGGGACTGTGTGAGGAGCTCGCCCCCACCCTGCGGTGCAAGGACACGAGATTGAGAGCTGCCCTGCCAGTGGAGAAGCGGGTGGCTATTGCAATCTGGAAGCTGGCAACTCCAGACAGCTACCGATCGGTCGCGAACCAGTTTGGAGTGGGAAAGTCGACCGTTGGAATCGTGCTGATGCAAGTTTCCAGGGCCATTAATAAAATCCTGCTCAGAAGAACCGTGACTCCGGGTAACGTGCAGGAGATTGTGGATGGCTTTGCACAAATGGGTTTCCCTAACTGTGGAGGGGCAATAGATGGGACGCAAATTCCTATTCTGGCCCCGGAGCACCTAGCCTCCGAGTACGTTAATCGGAAGGGGTATTTCTCTATGGTACTCCAGGCGGTAGTGGATCACCATGGGCGTTTCATTGACATTAATACAGGGTGGCCCGGAAAGGTGCATGATGCACGGATCTTTCGGAACACTGGTGTGTTCAGGAAGCTGGAGGCCGGGACTTTTTTCCCCGATAGGAAGATCACAGTAGGGGAAGTCGAAATGCCCATTGTGATCCTTGGAGACCCCGCTTACCCACTAATGCCATGGCTCATGAAACCCTACACAGGGTGCCTTGACAGTAGCAAGGAACGGTTCAACTACAGGCTGAGCCGCTGCCAAATGACTGTGGAGTGTGCTTTTGGCCGTTTAAAGGGCCGCTGGCGATCTCTGTATGGGAAGCTGGACTTGGCCGAAAACAGCATCCCTGCGGTTATATCCGCGTGCTGTACCCTCCATAATATTTGTGAAGGGAGGGGTGAAAGATTCAGTCAGGCATGGACCTCCGATGTTCAACACCTGGAGGCTGAATTTGCACAGCCAGAGAGCAGGGCTATTAGATGGGACAAGCACGGGTCTGCTAGGATTAGGGATGCCTTGAGGGAGCAATTTGAGGCTGAAAGCCAGCAGTAATGTCTGGTGCCCTGTGGTTACAATGTTGGTAAGAATCTGTGTTTGCTTCACTGATTTGCAGTGCCTGGTTCCTGGGCTAAGGGATCTTTTACTTTATGCAATAATAAAGAATGTTTTCAAAACCAAAATATCCATTTATTGAAAAGAAAATAAATTTATTGAAAGAAACACAACTGTTTGGGAATCAAGAAAGGGCGGTGGGATGGGATAGGGAACGGTACAATCAAAGATTTGCGTATGTCCTGTCTGCAGTGCTGTGCATTGAGTGCTGCACTTCAGGATGTCTATACTGCATGGTGATGGGGGTTGAGTGCAGGGGGTAAGAGTCGTAGTTTTCAGGGCTGGGTGGTGAAGATACCGGTGTTGGAGGCAGCAGTTGGCGGTAAGAACCCGCACGTTGGGGAAAGTGGGTTGGAGGTGACATGGGGGCACAAGGTAAAGAGTTTTGGGGCAAGGGCTGCAGGGGGGGGCGTACGCGGTAGTGCTCCGCCTGCATGGCTACGAGCTCCTGGATAGAGTCTGCTTGGCGCTCCATTATGGTTATCAGCCGATCCGTGCTTTGCTGCCGGTGCTGCGTGGCCTGCCGCCGGTGCGCTGCATTTTCCTGGCGGATCCTGCTTTCTCTCTCCCTCCACTCCTGGGCTTTTTGATTTTCTTTAACAGACTGCTGCATCACTTGGTGCAGCATGTCTTCCTTGCTTTTCCGCGTCTCTTCCGGAGTCTTTGCAGTCTTTGAGCCGGTGAAAACACAGACGGCGCATGTCTCAAGGTTGCATCTGTAAAGGCAAAATGCAACACTTAACAGAGGCAGCATTGTTTAAACCAGACAGAGTAATCATTCCCCCGCACTCGAGGAGGGCACACACAGTGTATACAATAGCATAATTTTCCCATCCCAAAGAGAGCGGACATAACCCACAGGAGCCCCAAAATGGTGAGTAAGGGGGACTGATTGTTTCTGCACTGTCTTCTGGGTTTCTGTGCCTTGGGGAGAGCCAACAGCTGCAGGGGGCACCTACACTGAACACTGTCCCAACATTTTCCACAGGAGTGCATCCTGGAAGATATCTCACTGCTGAGGGTGACCTGGGAAGCAAGGGAGGGTCTTCTACTGCAATGCGGCTTCCGCCCTGGCCCATATGCAGCTTCACTGTGTGCAGCAATGGTCCCCCCGCCCCTCGTGGCACAGTGGCGCGGACACGTTAGCCTGACTGGGACAAGGACCACAGTGGCTCTCCCAAGAAATCCGCGCAAGCGCATTGCCCACATTCTGGATGAGACTTTCGAAGAGATTACCGCGACCGATTACCGCGATGTGATAGACCACATCAATGCGCTATTCCACATCTAAGCATGCATGCATGCAGCCATAACCCTCCTCTCCCGAAAAACTTCCTTCCCCAAAAATGAAGCCGCTTACCGGGAACACGCTCTTCAGTTTGTCCTCCACCAAGTACCGGCCGCTGCGACTGGCTAGCTTCCTCCTGGCTCGAGAAGAGCTCCTGGCTGCATGCCTCCAGGGATTCCGGGGTGTCTCCCACCGCCCCAGCACCCTCATTCCCGCTTTCCTCATTGTCCTCCTCCTCCACCTCCTCCACCACCCGCTCTGAAGTGTCCATGGTGGTGCTCGGCATGGAGGTGGGGTCACCCCCAAGTATCGCATCCAGCTCTTTATAGAATCTGCAGGTCGTGGGGGGAGCACCCGAGCGGCTGTTTGCCTCGCGGGCTTTGCGATAGGCATTCCGCAGCTCCTTCACCTTAATCCTGCACTGCAGAGCGTCCCGGTCATGGCCCCTTTCAATCATGGCCCTTGATATCTGCCCGTAGGTATCGTAATTCCTACGGCT
The DNA here is from genome assembly GCA_003942145.1 of Platysternon megacephalum. Taxonomy (NCBI): domain Eukaryota; kingdom Metazoa; phylum Chordata; order Testudines; family Platysternidae; genus Platysternon; species Platysternon megacephalum. The sequence goes on from QXTE01000023.1 coordinate 350,645, forward strand.
GGAGCGCAGCTGGGACTGGACAGCTTCCTCCCCCCAAACACTGATGAGGTCCAGCAACTCGCCATTGCTCCATGCTGGGGCTCGCCTGGCGCGTGGAGGCATGGTCACCTGGAAAGATTCGCTGATAGCACTCCACACCTGGCTGGCTGAGCAAACAGGAAGGGGATTTTTCAAATTCCCGGGGAATATAAAGGGTGGGTCTGACGGTTGGTCACCTGAGGCCAGGGCAGTAGAGTTCGAACTGATGACCAGAGTGGCTAGAACAGGCATTGTGGGATATTGCCGAATACTTCTGGAGGCCAATCAGTGCGCATTGGGCGGCTACACTGGCACCGCAGCGCAGCAGCAGCAGCGCAATTCTCCTTATTCCTCTGGGGGAGGTGGAGTACAAGCAGCGCTGTATCTGCGGAGATACAGCGCTGTACGTGCCTTGCCAGTGTGGACGGGTAGTGAGTTACAGCGCTGTGCGCGGCTTTAGTGCGCTGTAACTTGCCAGTGTAGCCAAGCCCTCAGTGTACGTGACAGGAGCTGCCCAGTTCCAATAAAAAAGGAAACAGCCACACAAGCTGTCTGGTGTGCGGGACCTGCTCAGCAGCCTGGATTCGTGACCGCAAGCGGACACACCATGCTTCGGCTTCTCGGTCTCCATGCTGACTCCGGTAACTCTCCGCCTGTGTAAGTGTGTGGGTGCATGAGGGTATGAATGCAGTGAATGTGTGTGTATGAATAAGCTCCATCTCTTTTCTATCTGTTCAGCGGCATCGTAATAAAACTAATACAAGTGTGACCCTGGGTTGGTTTTTAGGGAAACAGGTAACACTTGTCAGCCCCACATAGTCACCAGCCAGGTGCATTCTTCCCATCTTGTGCAGCATCACCAGGAATAAAAACTCTGCAGATCCAGTGCTGCCTTCAATAATGTCTGAGTGCAGCTCCATTGCCATGAATGTCTTTGTTTGCATATGGGTGTAGCTAGGGCATCATTCAGCAGAATCTCTATTATTGGGTGTGGTGCACAAGATGAAAAGAACTCAGCATGACTCTTGGATCTTGGGGTGAGTTTGCAGGGCTGGCAGCTGGTGAAAACAATAATCTCTTTGCTTGCAAACTGAGAAAACCAGATGTGGAAATCAGTGAGCCTTCTGGATATGGAACTGAGAGGTCGCTTGAAGTCACTTTTTAGGGGAGAATCAAATTTAAGAGTGGGCTGGAGAACATAGAACAGGATCCATGAAGCATCTTCCTGTATCATCACAGGTTCCCTCCCTCCACTCCTGGGGTCTCCAGAGATCCCCAGGAATTGGAGAGTAAAGGGGGTAGATGCTGGGAGAAGTTGGGGGAGGAGAAGGAGGAGCAAAGAAATTCAGAGCAGGGAGACATACGCTCTTACTATTTGTAAACTCTTTGGGTTCCGGACCATGTTTTTGTTCTGTGTTTTTGCACCTAGCACAATGGGATGCTGGTCCGTGACTAAGGCTCCTAGGTGCTATGGTGATACAAATAATAGTATTAGTAATAGCAACCTGTGGGAAGACCCTCAGGGAGAATTTGAGAAGGAGGGAAAAGGAGGGAAAGAGAGAAACAGCAAAAAGATGGAAGGAAAGCAACATGGAGCAGGGAAACAGACAGAAACAGAAGAAGCAAAGGAAGGGAGAAGACAATATGATTCCACAGGGTGACCCAAAAAAGTGGAGGTAAATATGAAAGCAGAGGGATGAGAAGAAAGCATATGCTGCTTTTCAAAAGAAGTAGGCTGTAAACTTCTTAAAGCCCTTAGGAAAAATCCTTGGTGCAAAAACAACACAACTTAGGCAGTAGGGTCATCAGGAACAAAAAAAAAAAGCTGGATGGCTGATGTCACTATGGGGCAGAATTACAACTGACCTTAACTGTGGATTCCATATTTCAAATCTTTGGGTTCTTTTGAGTTTAACCTTCACTCTGAATAATCTAACGGTTGCTTCTTTATTAATGATAAAGGCAATGTTCTGCTAAGCCTTTTCTTACCATTGCACTACCTATATTTACATTGCACTCCAGCCTAGCACGCATCTTTGTCTTGGAATACATCCTGTGCTGGTTATCTGACTCCTTGCTTATACAAACTATGTCTAAGCAGGGTCTGAATGAGCTCTCCCCTGACATCTAGTGATGAACTGGGGGAAAAGACTTTAGGAACCAACCTTGTTTGCATAGACATGCCTACTCTGCCTAGGTGCTCAGCATCATGGAGCAGATTTGCCCAAATGATCACTTTTGACTGGTGTTGGATTGCAAGTCACTTTGGTGTTGAGTGCAGGAGTGATGAAAGGTTGTTGTCCTTGGTATGTGAGTTGGGGGCAGAAGGCTGTGCTTGGCCTGCCCTGGTTGAAGGGTTCACCCTCAACTGAACTGCACTTGCTAAGCAGGGGGTAGGGAGGCCAAATCCCAGTAAAAGGAAGAGAGTGTGGGGACAGATGTTTGTACCTGGTGGTGTGGCCTCTGCTGAAATCAGAGAGCTGTGTTAAGTGGTGGGATCTCAGGGACTTCCAGAGGTTATAGTGGGAGGCTGGTGGCAGTGGAGAAAGTGATGGCTCGGCAGCTAACAGCAGTGGAGTGAACAACAGCACAGTGACGGAGGAAACAACGATGCAGTAGTGAATGGCAGCGTGGAGGTCAGTGATGCGATGTGAACGATGGCACGGAAGCAGCAGCTGAGGCATTGCTTGATGGCTTCCCTCCCGTTTGGGCAGGACGTGAACTCACATAAATGCACCTCTAAACTCTGAGTCATCGCTGGCCAAGGACCACAACTGTGAGTGGAGGGAGAGGGGAACGGCATGGTAAAAGAACATTCGTTTGTCGGACTTTCACACTGCACTGTGAGAAACTGAGGCAAAGGACATTGCCCAGCCTACTCTGGGGTGGGAGTTTTGCTTATGGTGATATGCTTCTGAATCGTGCTTGTGGCATTTTCTCAAATTAATGCTGGGTTCCTTTCCCTTTCTCATTAAAAGTTTTCTTTTCCATACACAGACTGCTTGCGAGAGTGGAAGAATGGCCTTTTAGAGGCACTCAGGGGTGGTGTGTATTTTTCCCAGATTACTGGGTGGAGACTCAAGCCAGTTGTGTATTATGTTGTTAAGAGGGACCTCTAGATATAGAACCCGACCTTCGTTGCTGCCAACTCCACCTGGCAGAAGGGTTATATATACCAGCAGTTTTCAAACTGCGGGTCGCTGCCTTACTGGGTCGTGGACCGTAAGGCACTGGGTTGTGGTGGCTCTGGTCAGTGCTGCCTGGCTAAGGCAGGCTAGTCCCTACCTGTTCTGACACCGCACTGTACCCTGGAAGGGGCCAGCAGCAGGTCCAGCTCCCAGGCAGGGGGGGCTACGGGGCTCCATGCACTGCCCCACCCCGAGCACCGGCTCCGCACTCCCATTGGCTGGGAACCTGTAGGCGAGAGCCGGAGCCGGACCTGCTGCTGACCGCTTCTGGGGTGCAGTGCAGTCTGCGGTGCCAGGACAGCAGGAAGCCTGCCTTAGCACCCCCGCTGCACCACTGACTGGGAGCCGCCCAAGATAAGCCCGTGCCCCAACCCCATGCCCCAATCCCCTGTCCCAGCCCTGAGCCCCTCCCCAATCCAGAGCCGCTTCCTGCACCCCAAACCCCTCATCCCCAGCCCCACTCCAGAGCTTCCCCCCAGCCCAGAGCCCTGACCCCCTCCTGCACCCCAACCCCCTGCCCCAGCCCTGAGCCCCTCCCACACCCCAAACCCCTCATCCCCAGCTCTGTTGGGTCGCGGGCATCAACAATTTTCTTCAACTGGGTCGCCAGAAAAAAAAGTTTGAAAACCACTGACATATATCACTAGTGTGGTGTAAGAACGGGAAATTGGTTGGGACTTCTCTGTCTCAGCTGGAGTACAGGCCCTCCCTAGACACTGCCAGACTATCCCTGAGAATGATGACTATTAACCCTGACTCATCAAGATGCTTCATTTTGCATGCCTAATGCATTCCAGTTAGGCAAATAGTTTCAGAAAGTTTTCCTGGGGCAGAAAAGCTGTTGTGCTAAGTAATTTCCTCTCTTTGTGCAAAATACTCTTTTCCACATGCTGGGCTGTTGTACTACACTCGGGTTTTTTAAGAATAAAGTGTAAAAAGTTTCCTTGTTTGGTAAGTGATGTTGCCTCTTTCCTGAGTTATGTGAAGGAATTATGTGGAGAGGCAGGATGGTTCAGTAAGTAGGGCACTAGTTTAGGACTTGGGAAAGCTGCATTCCAGTTCCTGCTCTGCCATGGGCTTCATGAAGGGTCTTAGGTGAGTCACTTAGTTTCTGTGCCTCACTTTCCCCATCTGTAAAATGGGGATAATAGCACTTCCCCACTTCACAAAGGTGTTGTGAGCATAAATACTGTAAAGACTGTGAGGTATCAGACACTGTGGTAATGAGGTCTACATAGAGATTGAAGATGTGTACGATGAAACAGTGCTTGGTATCAGGGGCAAACCAATCAGTTCCATGGACTTGCAGAAGATGGGATTCATCACAATTCCATCTTCAGCTGCACCCTCTGGCACTCCACTGTGTCTCCAAGGACATCACACCACCTATTGAATCAGCGACAGCACTTTCTGCAATACCTGCCAGAAGCGTTTCTTATGAGATTTCCCATCAAATACTGTCCAGGCCCAATCCTGGTTAGGTGGTGAGGTCAGATAATAGCTCACAGTGGGGTGGCATTAGGTCTGAGAAGCCTTGATTTCTAATTGTAATGGGAGGAGTATGTGTGTGACGTTCTATTTCTAATTCAAACAGCAAGCAAATTGCAGCAAATGAATACTTAGATATTTAGGCTCCTAACTTCCATTGACATCTGTGGAAGTTAGGAGCCTAAATCACTTTGTGGAACTGGGCCTTACTCACCAAATAGAATATTTTCACACTCTGTTATTCTGAAACTGGCAGGAGGCGTGAAAAAGGGAATTTGGAAAGTCATAGTTATAGCCAAAATAATTATTGCTCTGGGTTTCCTGGTCACAAGATCACTTCACCAAAAGGATTAGCCAGTTAGAGTATGTCTACACTGCAATTAGACACCACCGCTGGCTCGTACCAGCTCACTTGGGCTCTCGAGACTCAGGCTGCGGGGCTGTTTGATTGCAGTGTAAATGTTCAGGCTTTGGCAGCAGCCCAAGTTCAGGGACCCTCCCTCCTCACAGGATGCTAGAACTGCAGGTTTTTTATTGCAGTGTAGTCAGGGCCGGCGCAACCCATTAGGCGACCTAGGCGGTCACCTAGGGCACTAACATTTGGGGGGCGCCAGCGCCCCAGTCGCCGGCGGTATTTTGGGGGCAGGACCTTCCGCTGCCTAGGGCGGCGAAAATGCTGGCGGCGCTCCTGAGTGTAGTCATACCCTTAGTTGTTCCTCACTTTATTGGACAGTGTTAGCTGATTGTCATTGAGAACATCCATTCAGAAGGAGAGAGATATTGGCAGGCTGCTGGGAAGTGAACTATTTCCCTTTCTGTAGGCCCAGACAAGGATTCTACTAAATGTTTGCCATCCCTCATTTCCCACTGTGATGGCTATGTATTATGGTAGCACCTACGAGCCCTATATAGTATCTAGATACACTTAGCAACATAAGTAGGGTTATTGCCACCATTTTAGAAATGCAGAAACTGAAGCACAGGACTTACGTGGCTTGGCCATGGTTACGCACAGTCTGTGGTATAGCTGTGAATAAAACCCAGAACTCCTGTCTTCAAACCAGCTCTCTAACCACTAGACCCAGGGCTTTCCCCTGTGTTGCAGAAATGTTGTTTCTGGAAGGTAGATGCCTATATTTTCTGAGGCCATGGCTACACTAGAGAGCTTACAATGGTACAGCTGCACCTATGCACTGCTGTAAGCTCTGTAGTGGAGCTGCTCTAAGCCGACGGGAGAGGGATCTCCTGTTACCCCCAATGAGCAGCGGTAGCTATGTCGGTGGGAGAAGCTCTCCCTCCAACATAGCACTGCCCACATTGGAGCTTAGGTTGGTGCAACTTAAGTCACTCGGGGGGGCTTATTCACACCCCTGAGCAACATAAGTTATACCAACATAAGTGGTAGTGTAGACATAGCCTGAGTCACATGCATTCCCACTGAGAGGAGTTTTGGGAATCCCCTTTGGCTTTGTTTTCAGTTCAGGAGTACCAAAAGAAGTCTCTTGCCTGTAATGTTCACATCTGTTTGGACTTACTACAGATTTTGAACCATTAGTGTTGTACATTTGACAGTGAAATGCTGATATATTGGTTCCCAGGGTGATCCAGAAATGTTAGGTCTGTTATCTTGGCTCATAGGCTGAGGTGAATTTTCAGAACCCCACAATCTATCAGAAGACAAGGACCAATTGCACCATACTGACTTTGGAGGCAGGGCCGGCTCCAGGCACCAGCGTCCCAAGCATGTGCTTGGGGCGGCACTTCTCAAGGGGCGGCACTCCGGCTTTTTTTTTTTTTTTGCTTCGGCGGTGGCACTCCGGCTTTTTTTTTTTTTTTTGCTTGGGGCGGCAAAAAACCAAGAGCCGGCCCTGTTTGGAGGCTTTGCGGGCATTTTGCTGAAAACTCATTCCTAGAAAAATGCAAAACTCCAAATAAAGCTCCAGTTTACATTTGATGTGAACAGCTGGAAGAGATGCACTATTTAACCAACCATTTTAATTGTGTATCTCTCCCCATCAGTCATCCATTCATCACATAACCTTCTTTAGCACAATATCTTAAAAAACTCATTCAATATTTGGAGATGCAGTAACCACTTTTCTCATCTGCTGTTTTGACCACACAACAATTTTTTTAACAAAAAAATATATCCAGTGTGTCTAGATCCTATCTGTCTCTAATATCGATAGTACAGGATTAAAGGGTGGGCATGAATATAACAGAAACCAATTTCTGGCCTTTGAACCACAGTTTAAAAGTAGACGACACACACTTCTTTTTATAATGCTTTATTCTGAATGGTATAAGGTAAACCAATACTGAACACATGCAGCAGGAAGACCTTAGCCAGAAATTAAACCTACTTACAGTGCTGTTATGTTTTGCTTGAAGACCCTGTTCATAAAAAAATATCATTTTTTCCATTCTTGCATCAGGAATTAAATATATTAATCTAATCCATGTTAATGTCTGGATTTCCTTTTTACACATCACATTCACTGTGGGGATCGTCTTTAACGACTACCTGAAGTCAGAAATGATAGGGCAACACAAGCCTGAGACGTGTGGCAGTTCTCGCTCCATAGCAAATGTTTGGTACATTCAGTATTTCCAGTTTTCATTTTCAGAATATACACAACATAGGCTCTTCATAGCTGGAACTGCCACTGAGCAGTAGTGTAGTCGAGGGTAAACTGGGTTTACCTACTTCTCATTTGGGGAATATAGAGTTCAGTCTAGGTTAATTTACCCACTTCTTTTTTTACCACTACACCACTGCCACTTAGCTAACTTACACTGCCAACTTGATTTCGTCATTTAAGGGGCATCATTAGGGAATTTCCAAGCTACTGGGGCCAGATCCTACGCTAGTGTAAATTAACATAGCTCCATTGAGGTTGCCAGCTGAGGATCTGGTGCTTACGGTCACAACTGTAAGTATTATCATTAATTATTTTAGTATCTAACGCATTCCTTATCTAGACATCACTGCAATTTATGAAGGTGAATAAGAATTGTTAACTCCATATTACAGATGGCAGCCCCAGTCCTCCAATAGACTGTGTAGACACACTGCTCAACCTGAATCGTTGACTGTGCATTGGTGTGCTTGAGTGGAACTTTATTGGCTTCAGTGAGACTCCAAAGAATCAGAGCTATAATCCCAAATGTCAAAATATTATTATTATTATTTTATTATTATTATTATGGTAGTAGGAATACACTTTGAAGGTTTGGGAAGATTCTGGACACAGCACAAGGTAAATTTATAGAAAACTGAGCTAGCTTTCATTATGAAATTCCAGATCCCTCAGCAATTCCAATTCACCTTCCTCCAGGAAAATGGACTTTGATTTAATTTTCTTTTAGAAAATGAAATGCATCAGAGAAACATGAATGTTTGTTTGTTGCTGGAGATGGGGTATTTCCTGATGAAACACATGAGAGTTCCTGTGTGGTGCTAAATTCCTTATTCTAGGTGAGTGAAACAAAAGGAGTTAAATTGCATAATTGTATATGACTGCTGCATGTGAAAAGTATGTGGTGCTGCCTGTTTGATATATGAACATCTTAGATTACCTTTCAATGGTGGTACTGAGGATGCAAAGCTTTACAGAAATATGAATCACAACAAATGGATTCTGCTTTTCTCAATAGATGTGCCCTATTTAAGGAGAACAGAATCTGCCAGAAAGAATAATGTTGCGAGTTTTGTTATGCCTAAACAAGAAGATAAATGGATGGTCAGCTTTAAATTCATCTTTGTGTTGCAGGATCCGATATCCTGGTACCTCTCTCAATTCAGCACCTTCTGCATTTACTTCCAGAGAGACTCTATGGATGATCTGTGACAAAACCACGCCCTTAGTCTCGGACATTTCAGAGAAGTCTGCTACATTCTTGTTAAAAATATCTGTCATCCCCAGGCTTTCCAGAACAGGCTTCAGATCATAATCCCCTTCCACCTTAAATTTAGGAAGAAACACGTTCACTTTGGTATTGGCCATCACGCTGGGATTGGTCCACTGTACTAACGTCTCAGGAGTGAGCGCCTGTTCAAGCTGAAAGAATAAGGCAAGGGAGCATATTAATGGTCAGTTTAAGGGGAAAAAAGACACTCCCCACTGTCCTCCTCCCTTCAAAAACCAAAGATAAGGGACTTAAACTTGCCCTTGATATATAGTAATTATCATGCCTAAGGGTAAATGGTGCTTTCAGTTCCATTGATATCACTCTGGTTTAACTCACTGGTGTGGGTTTCTATAGTAACTCCATTAAATGAGTATAATCTGGTCCTTAGCACATTACAAGTACTGTGTGAGTAATCATCACAATACCCCTCTGAGGTAGGTACCTCAAGGAAATTGGGAAGGACAGCTTAAGTGATTTGCCCAAGGCCACATAGCAAGTGAAAAAGCAAAGCTGATACGTGAGCCAAGGCCTCTTGATTCCCATGCCCACGAGCAATGGAATTACTAACCTCTGTTTGCCAGAAGCTGGGAATGGGCGACAGGGGATGGATCACTTGATGATTACCTGTTCTGTTCATTCCCTCTGAAATGTGGCATTGGCCACTGTCAGAAGACAGGATACTGGGCTGGATGGACCTTTGGTCTGATCCAGTATGGCCATTCTTATGTTCTTATGTGCATTCGAACTAGACAACAGACTCAAGTTTCAAAATTCTGATCTGGATCTAGATTAGGGTGACCAGATGTCCCGATTTTTATAGGAACAGTCCCGATATTTGGGGCTTTTTTTTATATGGGCTCCTATTACCCTCCACCCCCTGTTCCAGTTTTTCACACTTGCTATCTGGTCACCCTAATCTAGATCAGCTTTTGTCAGTGATTGTTTCCAGATATTTTATTTGGCCCAAAGTCTGAGGGGTGTGCACAGCAGGCGATTTCATTGGAATCCATCTCGAACTTGAATTAAAGGATGTCTCATGAGCTGAATACAACTTCCATGTATAAATGATAGTACCCACAAAACTGCATGTGCTTAGGCTAGTGCTAACACAATTAGGGCCAGATTCTGAGATCCTTACTCACAGTGAGTAGCACAGAGGTAAGTGGGGTTTGACCCTTAATGTCTGAACTGTGAACTGGCCGTGGTTCGCCGCTCCAGGCCAATGGGGGCTGCGGGAAGCGGTGGCCAGCACATCCCTCGGCCCCGCGCCGCTTTCCGAGCCCCCATTGGCCTGGAGCGGTGAACCACGGCCAGTGGGAGCCGTGATTGGCCGAACCTGCAGACACGGCAGGTAAACAAACTGGCCCAGCCCGCCAGGGGGCTTACCCTGGTGGGCCGTGGGCCAAAGGTTGCCGATCCCTGCACTAGTATATACCCTTTGACAAATGAGGGAGACTGAGGCATGAAAAGTGAAGTGACTTGTTTTTTTACTTTTGAACAAGTTCAGGTCAGAGCTGATAAGAGAACCCAATAATCATGACTATAATGCCCAGCCCCACAAAGATAGTTAGGTTCCTAACAACCCTCTATTTTAATAGCGAGACAAGGTGGGTGAGGTAATATCTTTTATTGGACCAACTTCTGTTGGTGAAAGAGACAAACTTTGAGAACTCTGAGTAAGTTCTAAAGCTTGTCTCTTTCACCAACAGAAGTTGGTCTGATAAAAGATATTACCTCACCCACCTTGTCTCTCTAACATCCTGGGTCCAACATGGCTACAAATACACTGCAAATTTTAATTTCAGTGAAAGTTAGAAGCATAAGTACCTTTGTGGATCTGGGCCTAAGTGATTTGCTATAATCACCAGGCTACACGTACATTAACATGGAAACTAGATCTCTGGGCCAGATTTTTAAAGGTATTTAGGTGCCTAAAGATGCAGTGAGGCACTTAGTGGGCTCTACAAAAGCACTTGGTCCTAGACACAGCACTCCAAGTGATTTCCTTTAGCTGAGGTGGAAATGCGATTTCACAAACACGACATCAGGTGCAGAGAAGCAGAAGGAGACAATTAACTCCTAAGGAACCAATATCCTGTTCCCTTCTTAGTAACTTGAGAGTAATACAGAAAATATACCTTACAGGCAGAATTATTGTAAATGGAATGCTTCTCTTGGAAACAACATTTAAACCTTGTCTATTTCTCTTACCTGTTCCAAGCCAGTGGTATCATCCTCAATCTCTTTTGGTAGCAGAATGAGCATGCTCATGTGCTTGTTAAGGCAAGGGAGCTCGAGGATTGCTATTTTTAATTCCTTTACGTAGCCCAGGCAAAATGTAGCTTCCAGGTTCATCATTTGCACTGGTTTTGTTTCAGTCTGTAAAACATACATGGTACAACTTGGCAGCCCCTTTCTTTCACAAATGGGATGGAAGGAAGGAAAGTAGTGTGCTTGGATGAGAGTTGTACCTATGCATCATTTCTTTGGATTGGGGCATTTGTTTGCCTTCATATACAGTGAAACCTGTCTTGCCTCATTCCAGAATGACAAACATGGGTGGAAATGGCTTTCTACTAATGGTGGATCAGGATGCTACTTAATACATTGGGGGACACTTTGGGGAGGTTTATGAAGACAGGAGGTTGCCTCAGATGTGTGGCCTCTGGTACCAGTTTCACTGTAAATTACAATGTATAACATCTAAAGGGCATTGCAATATCAGTCAGCCTAAAGCACTGAAGATATGCCAATGGCTGAGGCACAACATAATCAGGATGGGGTAGCAAAAAATTGGCAACAACTCTGCTACAAGTGGAAAGCTATAAGAGTGCCTCTTTTTTATAAAGAATCTTACATTTTCCATAAACTCTGAGGAATGCATGGAAAAAGTGGGTTTTTTACCCATGAAAGCTTATGCCCAAATAAATCTTAGTCTTTAAGGTGCCACCGGACTCTTGTGAATACAGACTAACATGGCTACCCCTCTGATACTTGTTTCCATAAACTGTTTTAATATTAGTCTGAAAGGAACTTTTGGGGTCCAATCATACGATACAGCCAAATGTTTCCTGTCATTAACATTTTGACTACTGTCAAACAAAACTATTAACTGATCCTGAGCTGGACCAACATATCATTGACCCAATAAGAAAATAACAGTCCACATTACACAAGCCAAGGACATGCTATTTCACTAGATGACATAGTGAAATACTGTGGCCTGAAATGTTCCTAGATGACCTTCAGATAGGTGCTCCAAAGCTCTAGCATGAAGATCTAGATAGCTTTGCACCACCTCCTGGCTGAACCCAGACACCGTTGTCTGTGCTTTCCCTTGAAAAACACCGGCTTAGTGTCTCCACTCTGATAAAATGGAAGTGTTGCTGATGGGCAGGGGGAAGCATTTAGACTGAGGAATGGGCAGGAACTGTGAGTATGCCTTCTCTGGGAGGTGCGACTAGCCTTTGCCAGTGCTGTTAACAGTCTCTGGGTTATGATGGAGTCATTGATGTCTCTGGATCATCAGGAGTTAGTTGTAGTGTGTTGTACTTTTTTCAGTCTCTGCGTGGCCCACAGGCTGTGACCATTCTCTTTGACACAAATCCCACCACAGTGATCTACTGTTCTGTAACTTCTAGACTAGCTTTCCGCAATGTGAGCTACTTGAGATTACTTCAAGGGTATCTGAAGTCTTCAGCTAGTGCAGTGATTTGTCTCGAGCTGGGGAGCCATTCTGGGTGTATAACACCAATATTCTGTGCCCTGCACTGGCTACCTCTTTGGTTTAGGATGCAGTTTCTGGTATTGGTTACAATCTCTGGGGTGCAGTTACCTGTGAGATTGCACTTCTCCCTCACTCACATAATGGCAGTTAATGGTCACTCTTTCGGTCAATGACACTCTAGTCATAGGCTAGGTCCACACTACCCGCCCGGATCGGCGGGTAGCCATCGATATATCGGGGATCGATCTATCGCGTCTCGTCTGGACACGATAGATCGATCCCCGAACGCGCTCCCTTCGACTCCGGAACTCCAGCAGGGCGAGCGGAGTTGCGGAGTCGACGTGGGAGCCGCGGCCGTCGATCCCGCGCCGCGAGGACGCGAGGTAAGTCGCGGTACTTCGAAGTAAGATACTTCGACTTCAGCTACGCTATTCTTGTAGCTGAAGTCGCGTATCTTACTTCGACATCCCCCCCTAGTGTGGACCAGGCCATAGTGTAGTACAGCGGTTCTCAACCAGGAGTCTGGGGCCCCCTGGGGGGCGGCAAGTAGGTTTCAGGGGTCCTCCAAGCAGGGCCAGTGTTAGACTCACTGAGGTCCTGGGCATAAAGCCGTGCAGGGCTGAAGCCCGGGGCCCTGAGCCCTGCTACCTGGGGCTGAAGCCAAAGCCTGAGCAACTTAGCTTTGTGGGTCCCCAGGCAATTGCCCTGCTTGCTACCTTCTAACGCCAGCCCTGGCTTTTATATGCAGAAAAAGAGTTGTTGGGGCACTGGTGGGATGTGGAGTTTTTATAGCATGTTGGGGGGGGCCTCAGAAAGAAAAAGGTTGAGAACATGTGGTGTAGTAAACTTCACAGCATAGAGAAAAATATATCTGGTAATTTTTCTTCAGATCATAGAAACTGATGAGGTGGGGTCTTTGAAAGGTTTATATAAAACCACCAACACATTAAAATGTTAACTGGTTTAAGGCACCCAGGCCACAAAACAACAAGTCTCAGAGAGCTCCATGACAGCCTAGTAATACTGAAGATTTCTATTTCAATTCTTCCAAACATTTACTTACTTTCAAACAGGATAATTTAAATGCCTTTTTTAAACATACCTTGTTGATTTTAAAAGGACATTCTTTGATTTGTGCCTCTGGGAACTGCTTCATCCAGTTTGTTACAAAATAAGCTGTGTTAACCAGGAGGATCTTAGTCTGGTCATTTATACTCTCCTCATTCAAAATGTTCTCCATTTTACCTGTGCACATGGTTTTTTTTAAAAAAAGCACGTCATTAATAGAATACAGCAATATTGTTGTTCCAATAGTTGATTACTCTGCCAGGTTACAATACTAGGGTTGGCTAGATACTGTACTCACAGATGAGGACATTTAATTCAAGAGAGAGACACCCTACTTGTGATTTTAGTATTTGTAGCCTAACTCGGGGGGGGAGGGGGCTGAACTTCCAAATGATGCAAAATATTTATTTTGTGTTTTATATGGTGGTGGAATCCAGATGATTTTTCCTATATTGGGTATATTATAATAAAAAAAATTCTTAAAAGCTATTGATCTTTCATTTTTAGTGAAATAGTTACAGATGGTTATTTTATTTTTATAGTTGGTTACATTTTTACAAGGAATATTTTAAGGACTGTAGACCAAATTCATCTTTGGTGTAACTGTCTTGGAAGTAATGGAGTTTAATGAATTTGATCCATTGTGGTCAGGGTCAATAGCAAGTGCTATTATGAGAGAGCTGCAGCCATTCAGACACTAGATACAGAAAGGTAATGGCTGGAGAGCTGCAGGCTTCTATAGCAAGTTTCTATGAGATGCAGTTTGTAATGTTGGGAGCAAAAGGCAAAGTTCAAAGCTAGTTGCTGCTAATTTCAGATTGAGACGGTATCAGACGAATGGGAAAAAGCAAGAAGTGCTCTTTCAGTTATAGCACGCTACCGAGTACTGCATAATACGCTTTAAAGTCATAGAAAGGTATTTTTGTTGTTTTCCAGACCCTCTAAAATTTTAGCAATGTCACGAAAGGAACTGGATTGACAGCATTCTAGACTCATAACTTCTCCTTATGCACAGACTTAGGCACAAAATAGGCAGTACAAGCTACCTGCACAATCCCACCTGTGCCAGTTCTGGAAGAATGAAAACCTGAATCATGTACATCTAATTTCATAGTCCTACCACTGGGGGTACTAGTGACCAAAAAATCCTGTGAGTGCTCAGTAAATACACAGTGCTATCAAGCCCTGTGCTACTAAACTCAGCAGCAGGCTGGCAAGAGCTGGGAATGCATCCCCCTAAGGAATTCTGCATGCTCTGTCCTGGGACCCTTAGTGTCCTGGTCACTGATTCAAATCTGGTATCCATTGGTGGTGTCCAAAACATCATTAACTTCTGACAGCTGTTTGGTGGCCTATTTGATATGAGTAAGTGATCTCAGTCCAATTATTACATAAAGACATCCAGATAAGGAAACATCACCACCATTTGGCACCTTTATGTCCACAAACAGGCCAAGGAATGAACGGCCTATATGAAATTAATTGGGGAAAAACCCCACAAAATTTGGAATCTGGGGAACATTTGCCATTAGCATATAACTTTAAAGCAGGTCAGATATTGGATTAAAATTATTAATATGGTCCTTTGAATGTTTGTTTAGGCCCGAATGTGAACCCCTTACATCAAAGAGCAATTATTCTCAAATTGACGCAATGAAGTCAAGTGTGTAACTACTCACCAGGATAAGGAAGGCTTTCACAATCTAGTCCTTAGTTCAGTTTCACTACTGCATCTTTTCTATGTCAGAATATATTTAACATCATTAATCTTAAGGATCACACTAAAAAAGCATGTTCCTGTTTCTTTCACTATATATTTATGTCTGAAAATGTTAACAAAAAATGTCACAAGGGAACAGAATTCTCATTTCTCTTCAGAGACGTTAAGTAGGGTCTCCTGGATTAAACTATACTTGCCATCGGTTAGCTCCGAAACAGATTTGTTGATCTGCTGCCTGGTTTCCTCCGTTTTTTCTTTGAAGTCTACTAGTTCCAGTTCAGATGGAAAGGGTCTCTTGGTGGCATTGATAAACTCCTGAAAGACAGAAAGAGTCAAATACATCCCGGGTGCAATCCCACTGATTTAATATTCCTACCACATGGGTTCATTTGACACAGAGAGATCCTGTGAATGTCATCAGCTCAGAGGTTCAACAGGAGTCAAGATTCAATTGTATTACATGAGGGAATAAATTGACCTGTGGCCTTTTAAAAGTGCCCATTTTATCATAATTTGAGATGATAAAATGACACCACATTCATGGTCTTCCTGTTGCAAATGATTGGTAAAAACAGACTATTCACACAATCTACATCCTCAACATCCTGTCAATATATTTGAAGCGTTTAATGGATGCTATTAGGTCTCCACTAAAATAAGGCTGAAAAACAGTTTACATGATTATAGCTTTGTTTTCACTGGATTTTAGCTTTCTGAAAAAAATCAGCTTTTGGGCTGAAATTTTCCATGCTCGAGCTCTGTCCAAAGGAGTGTTGTTGTTTTTGTTTGTTTGTTTTATTTTGTTTTGTTTTTAATTTTAAATGAAATCTCTTCAGCCATTTTTGAGTTCTGCGAGTTGAAAAAGCAAGCAATCACTTTCCTTTCTTTTTAATTGTCACACTTGTTTTTTTCCCACACAAGTGAAAAAACATCTGAGCTTCCAAACCTGACATACGTAATCATAATGTGTGTGTGTGTAAATTAGGGGCACATTTACACACCACCTTTGGACTCATGAGTTTAAGATTGGAAGAACTTGAGGTGACATAAATCTTTAACCCAGCATAAATGCCTATTGTGCCTTAAAGCCTTTTTACTGTAAAGATTTCAGGTAGTTTAAATATTTATGCAGCTGTAAGAAAGCCGACATTCTTATCCTGACATAAATGTTTAAGTTAGTAGAAAAGGTTCTTAACCATCTTAATCATATGAGGTTATTCTGAGAGTTGATGCTGCCTTAATGATTTTCCTTTTTGAAAAAATCTGGCACATTAAATGCAAATAAACCCTGTTAATGCAAAGTTAATTGCACAGTGGAAGTCTCCAAAAAATCAGGAAATGCCTAAGTTAAGGCTCCAGATGTAATGTTGATGTACCCGTATTGCATGTGGTAATTCAGCTCCTGTTTGTCTGGATAAACATGTGTAGCTTTATATATATATAATTTATATCGCTGTTCATCATAAAAGACTTAGCATAAAACCACACCAAATGTGCAATACAGAAGTGTTAACGCTGCTACTAGAAACTTAACTTTTTCAATTTCTTTTTTTGTTTTTTAACTTTTTTATAAGGTAAAATTACAATAAAACTAACATTTTACATTGTACATTACTTAATTGATGGTGTTACTTATTTGACACAATGTTTCCATCTAATAACACATATTACTACTAAACAAATAGGGAGCAGATACAATAATACTTATATAGCACAGCTTTATAGGCAATTTTATTTATTTTTTTACAATATTGTAATTCTATAATGCATGCCTATTTAAGATCATAACACTATAGCTCTTCCTGCTGACCCTAAAAATTGAATGGTCCTCAGTATGGTGACCCTTTATAGGAGTCAGCAGGTGATACAGATCTGACAAAGTCTAACATACCCTCTAAAGAGTATATCACAAGAGACTTTTATTTAGCTTCCACTAACCACTCAATACTTTACATTAAAATTTAAGCATGTCTTGTACTTGAAAACTTCAAGCCTGATATTAGGGAAAAGAAATTGTAATTGGTGGAAGCTATAGAGTAATTGCTGGGGGGAAGAGAACTTTTTTCTTTGGTCTTTTTTTCTTAATTTAAAGTGACACTAACTTGATATCAAGTCAGTTTCCAGATGTGAGTAAAAAATAGTTTCAGGTAACAGACTGCCCCTGGCTCCCCATTCTAATTATTGTGGTTTTACAATCACAAGGAAAATGACCCATAACAAAAAAGTGAAACTGACTCTATAGGGGAAACAGTGAAACTGACACTACACAGAATCGCCTGGAAAAACAGAGAAATAGATTTTTAGCTATCTTTAGGTGATTACAGTCTCCTAGGGTCAGTGGTTCTCAACCAGGGGTCTGGGGCCCCTTGGGGGGCAGCGAGCAGGTTTCTGGAGGGTCTCCAAGCAGAGCCAGCATTAGATTCACTGGGGCCCAAGGCAGAAAGCCAAAGCCCCACCACATAGGGCTGAAGCCCAGGTCCCTGAGACCTGCCACCTGGGGCTGAAGCTGAAGCCTGAGCAATGTAGCTTCACTGGGGCTCCTGTGCTGTGGGCCCCAGGCAATTGCCCTGCTTGCTACCCCCTAATGCCAGCCCTTGCTCTTATATGCAGAAAACCATTTGTTGTGGCACAGGTGGGATGTGGAGTTTTTATAGCATGTTGGGAGGGCCTGAGAAAGAAACAGGTTGTGAACCCCTGTCCTAGGTAAAACAATTTCAGACAGTAACATTTTAAAGCTGATTAATACTGTTGCTATGTTGTGCCGGGTCTTCAAGGCACAGAAAAGTCATTTATGTTTGATGGGAAAGGGAGCTCCAGGGGAAGGGGAAAAAATTTGATGTGATCATATATTTAAAGACTATCTTAATGATTGTGCACAAGGAGGCAGAGTTAAGGCAGCATGGGCAACTTTAATTCTGGCATTTTGTAATTTCTGAGCACTTGACTTTGTAACTTTGTTTTTTATTTCAACAGTCCATGTTAATGTATAGCTAGATGGAAATTAGTAAACTACCATTATATCAATTTTAAGTAAGGGGACTTACTTTCTAAAATTACTAGAATAGCATGAAAAAGGAGAGATTTTTGATTATTAGTAACTTGTTTAGTGTCAACAGTAGGCTAGGCATTTTGATAAGTTGGCTTGATTAAAAAATTTTTTAGAAAGAAATGCAGTTTAAGTGGATAAAGACATTTTAATTCTGAGGCCAACACAGTAACATCCAAACAGAGACAGTCTATTATGTTAAAATAACCATAAGGTCTGTATGGCCAGTCAATACATTGGCCAAGCAGCCTATCAAATGTATTCCTTAACTACTTACCGTGGTAGGGTTCAGAGACTTTTCTACATAGAGCCGTTTGACCATTTTCAATGAAAAGAAAGAGCTGAGTTTGGAAACATCAGACGTTACTGTTTGGAACCCAAACAAAACATCTTTGACGTCTTCTAAATGGAGTGCCTGTTAATGAACATGTTAAGATATTATGCGTCTTTCTTGGCTTAAAATCCCTAGCTGTTCAGTAATAAACAGTACTAGTATGTGGCCACTGTCATTGCTCCTTATATTTACAATGGTAACAAAGCTGGTTTCTCCCCTTATAAGCCCTGTCTGCAAATCTCACATAAAGCTAAAGTCCTGAGCCTGCAACGTTATCTGTGGAAATAGTCCCACTGAAATCAATAGGACTACTCATGCAAGTGATGCTAATCACGTTTGTCTTTTCAGCATTGGGCTGTCACTGTGTCCACAAATTCCAATCCCTCCAAAAAAAACCTTTAAGTAACCTCTTGTAGCTTGAGAAAACATCATTCTTAGGATCAGGACAGCTGAAACTTTTTAAAAATTTGAAGCAAATTACAGCAGCTTTATTGAATTATAACTTTAAGGTAAGGAAATATCAGTAGTTCAAACTTCTTATGCATTTACACCTCCCAAAGAATTAGTGAACAGGGAAGAGCAGTTTTTAAACAACTCAGTGGTATATAAACTATTTGGGGGTGAAGGGGGAGCAGAAGTAGAATTGCTTAAAGAGTAATCCGATGCCAGCAGCTACAGTGACATGAAAAATACAGCTGACGATTGGGTAGCTAACTCAGAAATGCAAAGCCCAAGCATTCAAAAATCATGAGTCAGGTTCCAAAAGGTCATGACATTTTTTAAAAAGTGTTGGATTCTTTTTAATTGTCTTCTGGTTTCTGAGCCTTTCAGGTGTACACTCCGGTCACATTTTTATGCTTTTCTCAGCAACTATGAGGGTTAGAAACTTTCTCTTTAATGTAAGCAGTGGGGCTTTTTACTAATCGCCTTCCTCTAAGAGCCAGGGCTTTAAGAAAATCACCAAATATTACAAAAGTCACAATGAAATCCTGAGAATTGACTATACTGCTACCCCTTTAAATGTAAGTGCTGATTTTCACTTTTGGACAGTGGGAGGAGAATTTCTAGCAGTTTCAATTTGAAGATCGCCTTCTAAATGTAAACTAATCACACTGCTTTAAATAAAAAGCCCCGCCCAGCTCTCATCGACTCCCCACTGGTCATTACAGTGTCTATTTCAAGTTCCTGAAATGAGGGACAGCGAATAGTAGAGTGTAATTGTCCCTGCCCTACACCCCAACTCCGCAGTCAGACGTGACTCTCAGCCAACCAGTAAAACAGAAGGTTTATTAGTTGACAGGAACACAGCGTAGAACAGAACTTGTTAGCACAGAAATCAGTGACTTTCAGCCAAGTCCATCTTGGGGAGTCCTGGGCCAGAAGCCCTGGACTCCCCCTCTTTCAGTCCCCCCAAGCAGACTACCCAGCTTCCAGCGACCCAACCTCCAACACCCCCGTTGCTCCTCCTTGTCTTTGTCTCGCTTCCCAGGCAGAGTCACCTGGTAGTCACCTGGTTGTATCCCCATCCTGAGTCTCAGGTTACGAAGGGCACTAGTCATAGCGTATGTGCAGGCAGCTGGAGCAGCCTCACCTGCCCCAGAGGTCTCAGCCAAAGTCACACACCCCTATTCCCACCACTGAGGTATTGGTGCAGCACACAGGGAAACTGAGGCACACACCGTATTCATGCAAAACAGTTAGACTCACCTACAACATAACAAGGGGAAATCCCCACTTCATCACAAGGGGTCAGCCAGAGTCTGCATGGTGAAGGCTCCCTAACAATCCCTCCCTCCCGCCAAAAAATTGTTCCATACTTCTCCCACCCATACCCAACAACTCTCCAAGTTCACACCCAGGCTCCTTCCCAGCAATTATTTTCCTCTCCCTAAGCTCCTCCATTAACCCTGATTCCCGCAAGCCTTTGCACTGCTTCTGAGGGGTGGGGGAAAATATGGTTTTGTATTTTAGTTTAAATTAATTATTACTCAGAGTTCTATATTACTATGTCTAGTAAGGAATCTATTTGTCAAAAAACATTTCCTGAATCTTTTTTTGTTGTCTGCATTGTTATAGACATAGTTGCTGATAGGTATTTTTAAATAAATTACAAAAATAATTGAAACTGGCGTGATTACATTGTGTTATTTTGACAAATAACATATGCAGAATTTTGCAGAATTTTTAAATATTGTGCCCAGAATTTTTATTTTTTGGGTAAAATTTTTTAAATTTTTGGCACAGAATTCCCCCAGGAGTAAACCCTGGTCTGAAAGAGATGCAAGCCTTGGTGCAATAGACCATGGTATCACCTAAACCAGGGGTAGGCAACCTATAGCACATGTGCCGAAGGCGGCACGCGAGCTGATTTCCAGTGGCACTCACACTGCCCGGGTCCTGGCCACCAGTCTGGGGGCTCTGCATTTTAATTTAATTTTAAATGAAGATTCTTAAACATTTTAAAAACCTTATTTACTTTACATACAACAATAGTTTAGTTATATATTATAGACTTATAGAAAGAGACCTTCTAAAAAACGTTAAAATGTATGACTGGCACGTAAAACCTTAAATTAGAGTGAATAAATGAAGACTCGGCACACCGCTTCTGAAAGGTTGCCAACCCCTGACCTAAACTATACCCTTTCCCACACATACACATGTTGGAAGAGCTTTTACTGTATACTATTACCCAGCAGGGGAGTTCAACTTTAAAAAGAATAAGTAAATACATAGTCTATAATCGCCAGTTGCATACTTTTATACCTAAAAGTGAAGCTAGAGGCTCACCTTTATCATTTGGGTTGCGGTGTCACCTTTGGTAGCTTTATATGCCAGAGCCAGAGAAGTTGAAGTACACAATGGAGCAAAAACAATATTGGCTGTTTTGTCCTTCTCACACAATCTTTTGAACATATCAACTGCAAAGGCAGTGTTTGCTAGACGCAGAGCATCGATAGCCATTTTCCTGAAACGGAAAAAAATAAGACCAAGGTAACTAAAAAATCTACCACTTGCTCATGCTGTAAAGATTTCTGGGGTGCAACACTGATTTGTTCATCATAACACCAGCAGGAAGCGGGGGAAGTTTGGTCAGATCAAGATAAAACAGTGCATGTTGAGGCACAAACGGCCAAATCTGTATTTAATCTATTTTTGATGTATACAATTAAACTACACAGATTTAAAAGGTACCTCTCTTGTGCTCTGGGTACCCCTGACACTGAAACCCCCTTTATTTGTTTCATTGACCTTCGTGTCTCTTGGTTCACAATGAACTGTTCCATCAAAGCCTATGATGAATTTTTGTGCATGTTGATCTTCTAGAGCAGAAGTTCCCATTCCCAGATGGTGACTGGTGGCCCCCTCACTAGTGCTCAGCAAAGAGCAGGCTGGTCCTGTAGGCTGGGATTTTCAAAGAAGCCTAAATGAGTTAAGTTCATTTTGTATCCTTTTGAGACTAAATCCCTTTGAAATTCAATGGGAGTTGGGTACCAAACTCCCTTAGGTTCCTATGGAAATTCCAGCTATCATGCTGACTTATCATTTCCAACTGTTTACATTGCAATTTCTTTCCTAAGATTTTTACATGTAAGCAATTACTGTCATTGCCACAGGGATGTTTAGGTGATCTGTGAAATCAGGAAGGGATTGTCCATGAGACAATCTTTGTATTAAAATGTGGTCCTTGCTATGAAAGTGTTTGGGAACATTTTGATCTTGTAGACTGTCAAGTTATTGGGAACAGATTTGGGCCAAATTCAGCCCTCGTGTAAGCAGGGCCGGCTTTAGGACCTGCGGGGCCCGATTCGAATACCCGGCGGCGGTCCGGGTCTTCGGCAGCACTTCGGCGGCGGGGGGTCCACTCCGGGTCTTCCGCGGCACTGAAGGATCCCCCGCCGCCGAAGACCCGGAGCGGACCTCTCCGCCACCGAAGTGCCGCCGAAGACCCGGAGTGGACCGCCGCTGGGTGAGTAAAAAAAATTAAGAAGGCGCCTAAGGCGCGGGACCCAATTCCGGGGAATCAGGGGAATCGGCCTAAAGCCGGCCCTGCGTGTAAGGAGGTGTACCTCAGCTGTACTGTAGTCAATGAGTCAAATTTGAATAGTAGGATTTAAGCATTCCTCTGGATTTATAGAAGAATGTGGCCCATTGGTTTAGTTAATTTGGGCCAGATCTGTCCGCAATGCTATGATGTCTAGAAGATAGAAATGTGGAAAAACTCACCTTAACTGCTCCACAGTTTTTCTGTGAAGTAACACAAAAGGAGACAGAGAAACAGAAATTCTGAAACATTGACATCAATGGGAATCTTGCCATTGACTTCCGTATGACTAGGATTGTACCCTGAGACCTTAACAAAAGTCACTTAGCTATGTGCTTGAGATGAACTAGGAAATACTTGTATTGTTTTGTATGAGTACAGTGCATGTCTCTCTGTGGGTTGTTTGTTATGGGTTACTTGCTATAGAATTGGATCAAAAGGGAATGTTAAAGGAATCAAGCAGGAAAGGCAATACAAGGCCTAGATAAGAAACATCCCAACAAACACTCAAACACAATAGCCAGGTTTATAACTACTCCTCATCCCCAACCCTGGGTGACACAGCACAGTGTTTTGTCAAGGCTGAGGAGAGAGAGAGATCAAAGGGAATACTAAGCGGTTACAGGACATCAAGCCGTGAAGCCCCCTTACCCGGTGTCAGAGCCCAGGCTACAGCCCAAGGAGGAATTTCTACACTGCTATTTTTAACTCTGTAGCATAAGCCCAAGTCAGCTGACCTGGGCTCTGAAACTCTGCTGCATTCTCAAACATTTACTAAGCTATTTTACATCTCTGTCGTCATAACCAGAAAAGATTGCATTAGGGTTGCCAACTTTCTAATCGCACAAAACCGAACACTCCTGCCCCGCCCTTCTCTGAGGCCCCACACCCCCATTCACTCCATTCCCCCCTCCTTCCATCGCTCGCTCTCCCCCATCCTCACTCACTTTCACCGGGTTGGGGAAAGCGGTTGGGGTGAGGGAGGTTGTGAGAGCTCCAGCTGGGGGTACAGGCTCTGGGGTGGGGCTAGGAAGGCAGGAGGGGTCTCCGGGCTGGGGTTGAGGGGTTCAGAGTGCAGGAGGGGGCTCAGAGCTGGGGCAGCAGGTTGGGGTGCGGGAGGGTCTGCGGGCTCCAGCTGGGGGTGTGGGCTCTGGGGTGGGGCCAAGGATGAGGGGTTTGGGGTACAGGTGAGAACTCAGGGCTCAGGCAGGGGGTTGAGGGGCAGGAGGGGGTGCAGGGTGCGGGCTTTGAGAGGGAGTTTGGGTGCAGGAGGGGGCTCAGGGCTGGGGCAGGGGTTGGGGTGCAGGCTCTGGGAAGGAGTTGGGGTGCAGGAAGGGGTTCTGACCTGGGGCAGGAGGTTGGGGTGCGGGCTCTGGCCAGCCAACGCTTACCTCAGGAGGCTCCCGGTCAGCAGGGCTAAGGTAGGCTCCCTGCCTGCCCTGGCTCCACACAGCTCCCGGAAGCGGACGACATGTCCCTGTGGCCCCTAGATGGAGGGGCCAGGGAGCTCTGCGCACTGCCCGTGCCCACAGGCACCATCCCTGTAGCTCCCATTGGCTGCAGTCCCCAGTCAATAGGAGCTGCAGAGTCAGCGCTCAGGGCAGGGTCAGCGCGTGGAGCTCCCGTGGCCACCCCTGCGCCTAGGGGCCGCAGGGACATGCTGGCTGCTTCCAGGAGCCGCACGGAGCCAGGGCAGACAGAGAGCCTGCCTTAGCCCCGCTGCGCCGCCAACCGGACTTTTAACGGCCCGGTCAGCTGTGCTGACCAGAGCCACCAGGGCCCCTTTTCAACGGGGTGTTCTGGTCGAAAACCAGATGCCTGGCAACCCTAATCCCAAGTAGCAGCAGAGTATGTTGGAACTGCAATGAGAACCACTAGCCATGTGGACAATGGACTGTCTGTAATCAGGTACCTGTTCAATATTGCATGTAGCAAATTATTTTTTTTGCACATTGTGAAAGAATTTGTACACACTTACCTCCATATACATAGTATGTGCAAAGACTTCTGACTGTGTAAATTCTAACATTTGTGTGCACAAACTGTGTAGGTGTGGTATGGGTGTGGTATGCATGCACATTGCTGTGTGTACGCAGAGAGATGCTGCAGAGGGGCCCCTTTGAAAATGTGGCCCTTGCTGTTTAGTAGAGACTTCTAAAATAAACAATAGTATTTGTAAATTTTATGGGAATACATATGTGTGCATATTAGTGTCTCCTGTACACTAGAATTAACTTGTCATCTTAATAGTCAAGGTTTTTTTATTAGAGAGGGCCTTTTATAAGAAAAATAGCTTTGATTTCTTTTTAATTAACTTTAATTAATGTAATTCTAGATTCACTTTTGTAAAGCATTTGGAGATATCTTTAGTCTAAAAGACGCTATGTAAAAAGATTAAATTGTGCAATACATTTCAATAATTATATGAAGCAACCAAATGGCATCGTACCAGGTCCCTGTTTAAAAAACACACCTAATTTATACTGCATTCTTGCAAGGTTTTCTCAGCGTCAGTGAATATTGGCAATGGATTAATTTCCTTGCAAAACACACCTGTCTCCCAGCAACCTTTCAAAGTGTACCAAATACTTTGGTAAACATATGCCATGAGTGTTCTATCATATTTTTACCATAGCTGTATGCCACACTGTGGTGTACATAGTGAGGCATTGGAAACGTGCCTTAAATGCTTTGTGAGGCATAAGGAAGAGAGCCACGTGTCTGCTACCACCCAAGAATTGCAACCAAATCTATGCCACACATTCATACCCACAGACAGGCATGGCTTATTCCTAGTAGAGTATAGCTCATTCATTTTACATTTTGTATTGAGCTCTTACGTAAATGTCTTTTTAAGTTTTGAGACACACTGCATAACCTTTGCATCCTTCCATTGTGAGAAAAGCATTCATAGAAAATAGCAGAGAAAAGATTTATAAGTACTTATTGTTTTGACTTATTAGCTTTTACATTTTTCTATCTTTTTTTCCTTTCCCTGGACTATTTAAATTTCTTCTCCATACCCTAAAAGCCAGGCTGCCTCTTCAGTAGTAGTTTAGGGCTCAACAGCCACTTTAAACAAAACATGGAATATAGAACAGTTACAAGAGACAGGGAGGAAAGAACAGGTTATAACTGTCCTTTTATTTCTCCTAGAGTCTTTCTCTCTTATGCACTTGCTAGTTACACACATTCACTTTTGTGTGTGTGCATATATGTAAAATATGACATACCCGCACTCCTTCCCAGGCTGCCTGCATTATTACATACATGCCTCCCCCACCACCAGCACACACATTTTAATTTGTTTCCCCACGCTTCTGGTATAATGAAGGTAGGGATTATTTTGTTTCATTTTCAGTAATGTGGTCCCAGCCATGCGCTACTGGGAGTTGGTGTACAAGTGTGACATCATCAAAAATGGACAATGGACAATTGGCCTCCTGGGCAAGACTTAACAAAATGTAGAATGAAATGTGCAACTTATCTGAAATATTTTCTTCTTTATTGCTAAACTATTCACCATCAGAATAGAATATTATACCTGAATCTGGTCCTTCCAGATTGTAACTAAAAGATTCTACAAAGCCATAATAGAATTATTATTCTCATACTTAATGCAAATCATTCAACTGTGGAAATGCATGTGAGTTAAGTGTCTGACTTAGTTTCCAGAGAGTAAGAGTACAAAAAAATTTCAAAATTGAGTGAAACTCTTCTTCCTTATTCCAGTAAAAAGCTGCAACACATGACTTTGAAATCCTTCCCGTCCATCTCTATTGCTAACTCCGCTAGTGTTGGAGAAACATGAATGGATATGACCAAAGATTCATGCTTCTTCTGTAGTCAAGTGCATTCCTTACTGAAAATTGGAAGTATTGCATGAAGAACCTTTCATTGTACTGTATATTGATCCAATAATTAGTCCTATTTGAGAGGCTTTTTACCAAATAGATTCTATTTTGGATGATAAACTACTCAACATTTATAATTTCTTTTTTCTAGTGATCTGATTGCCATCAGTAAAATGTAGAATGTTTGTTTCAAAAGGCTCTACTGTCATAATTTCCCCTAAGACACTGTATTGGGATAGGAAGAATAGTGCCAAATCCATCATTTTTTCCACCTGCATATATCAAAGATTGTTGCTGTGGGAAGGGATCAAGGAGGAGGAACAAGTGAGGGAGGGAAAAGATGGGATCAGAAAAAAAGAATCTATCTGGGTCAAAAAGAAGGCAGAAGAATGTGAATCAGAGAAGCAAGGAGGCTAAAGACCTCAAAGTGAGGGAAAGCTTAAGGTAACCATTCAAAGTCTGTATTATCTTCCTTAACAAAATAATTTCAGCATCACGCAGAACCAGCTTCAAACTCTATCCATACCTTCAGATCACTGGTTTTAAATATCCTTTCACACGGAGCAGCCCTGGTCAGATTATGGGTGAATGAGGTTCTCCTATCAGAGATGTATGAGATTTAGAGGCTCTTGACTTGATATCTACTGTTTGAAAGGAAGCTACTGTATTAAATATTATGGAATATCAGGGCCCTTTAAAGGTTGGAGAGCTTTGGGCCATGTCGCTCATTTCCCTGCCATTAAAGCCTTGGGAACAGGAATAGCTAAAGAGAGGAAGTTTGGGACATCTACTAAGGGAAAGCCCATTAACAGACCTAGAAAGACTACACTGGTACATTTCTAAAAGAAGCAAACTATAGAGAGACCCAGCTGTTGAGCCATTAATCACAGGGAGGAGTCAAGAAAAAATTGAATGGGGATTTAAAAAACTGCAGCATAGACTCCTGCTGCATCCTTCCTTCCCCACCCTACGGAAATAATAGGTCAGCATCTGTACAGCTGCCCAAGGCATAGTGGCATCTTTTAAGCACAGTTAGCTTGTGACCCTGCATTTGATTTAAAAAAAAATGGTAGGACAAGACATTATAGAAAAGCTTCAAATACCAAAAATAGCTGGAAGGTTTTAGAACAAGTTGAAGACTCCTGACTGAAAGAAGTTTCTCGGTGCAATACATAGTTTTAACTTCATTCCTGAATGCAACAAAAATCTTCACAGATAGTAAAGAAAAAGCAAACCTAATCAGAGACCTACACGTAGCATACCCCATTACAATAGATAATAATCAGGAGAATATTGATATTCGTGTTGAGACCTGGATGGTTCAGAGGACTGGTAGGAAGCTCTTAATCTCTGCATCTCCTGTTTTGAATCCAGCTAAATCAGACTCAGCAATAAGCAATGTTGTGAAAGTGCTCTGTGGGAAATGACTTTGGTCTCAGGCCAGTTTCTAAAAGACAGTAACCTACAATACAATAACTACCAAATAGACATACTTTTTGGCGGTCTAAGTAGAGGAGAAGCAGTTAAATCAGCCATGGAGAAGGACCATCTATTCTGAGAAGCAGTCTCCCAAAAGAAGCATGGGGCACCCTTGTGTGGGCAGTGGGTGGAACCCTGTGTTGCTGCTATCTACACAATCCTAGGAATAATGATTGGACTTGAACTTCTGGAGCTGTCAATATGACCAATATGTTCACTTCAAGACTGAAACTGAATGGAAGTTTTCACTGAGCAGAGTAAATAGTGTCAACCTCTCATGTCCATGCTCGACATATAGGACATTGACCTTTAAAATGAAAATGGGCTCAGTTCAACCCTTAACCGGTTTATATTAAGGAAGAAAGGTATAAAAGAACTAGAAGGCTTTTGTGTGTCCTTTTTAAAAGAAGAAGAAAATAAGACTGGTTCTCCTATTGGCAGATCATCCAGTGATGTATAAAGGACAACATGTGAAAGATATGATCTCCTCTGAACTGTCATTTCTTTAAATTGTGCAAAGTATAGGCCTGCTCTGTTGACTTCAGTGTGAGCAAAGAGTTTTACATTGATTTTATTGGAAGAGGGATAAGGTCCTGTGTCAGAGGATATGAAAGAGAGAGAAACTTTGGGAAACGGAGACACATTGAACCAAAAAATTTACTGTTCCTAGTATATAAGGAGTGAATTAAGGAGACTAAACAGCCCCACAGCGCAACCTAGTCAGGATTAGTCATAGTACACAGAAAGCAGAGCAGCCTGTACACACCCATATAGAAACTGACAGGAAAATTCCTTCTGCAGCAGAGGCTCTTACAACAATCTAATAGTCTAAACCCTAAAACTCACATGAAGGGTGCCTTGACACAATCAGTCTGTTGTGTAACAGGGAAAGTAATTTCTACAACAGAAAGTATGAATATTTTAATCATTCCTACTCTTTACAACCATGGCTGCCTGATCTTATTCACTATTTATGATACACCATTTCTGTGGAGAGGAAGGTAACTTAGGAAAAGCAACTGGCTTTGGATGGAACTGAAAAGTTCTACTGAATGAAACAAAAGAAATACATGCAGCAGTTTAAAATATTAATTTTTTTCTTACCGGCCTTTCTATCCCACTTGCTGATATTTTACAATGGATATTAGTTAGAGGTGAGTAAACAATTTTGATCTGCACTTACCTTGCTAGGCAATAATCCTGGTAAATGAAGAGACAAAAATTAAATCGGCACAGCAGAAAGAACTAAGTGTTTGTGGTGCCAACCCACAGAGCAGAAAGAATCTATTAACTCACCTGACAAGTAATGCCACTCCCACTTTCCCAATCTGAATTTGTGGATAGACTCTCTCTCTTTTTTTTCTTTTTTCCTTAATCATCCTTCTTGGCAACTCACACATAGTAGGAAAATAATGATTCAGACTGGTGCTGCTGTTGCTTGCACACCTCTCATAAATGACAACATGCTCTAGCAGGCAGCAGCAGTCTTTGGATGTTGCCTTCAGATTACAAGAGCACTGGAGTGGGGGGAAGAGTCTAAAAGGTAGAAAATAGGAGTGAATGAGCAATTAAACAATCTTCTCACCAAAACCAGTGCTCCAGGATACATGTAAACTCATGCCACTTGGGAAAATGACACAGAAAAATAAGCAAATTACATGTGTGCTCATGGCCACTTTAAATCCTTTCCTTTTTTTAGCTCCCAAGTAATGTTTTACTATTTTAGATTGGCCCCTGTGTGCATTTGACTTTCTTCTTAAAAAGCACATGGCTAGATTGGGACTGGTCTCTGCGGGTGCATAGGGGAGAGAACCAGTTACACACCTCTTCTTGCACCTCTAGCATAAGGGTTTACTGAAACTACATACCATGCTCTTGTGAATGCAAGGACTGCACTGCCCACTGGGACACTAGCTACCCAGGAGGCAAAGCCTGGATCCCTTTCCCCCACACCTTTGCAATGACCAGCAGATCCAGCTGCCCGCAGAGGGGAGCATATGCACCTATGCTTCCCAGGAGCTCCTGAATGCATCATGTATTTCTGTGGTACAATGGCTAGGCTTCTTTTAAGGCAGTAGAGCTCCACATCACCTCCAGTACAGGCTAGTACCTTAATAGCACAATGTGGCCATATGTATGGGGACCATTGGGTGCTATTGCAATAGAAAAAATGATTACTAAAAATAATTATTAAAGTCTATTTTCAGACTTGAAACGCTGACATTTAGAGTTGTCTAAAGCAGGGGTTCTCAAACTGGGGGTCAGGACCCCTCAGGGGGTCGCAAGGTTATTACATGGGGGGTCGTGAGCTGTCAGCCTCCACTCCAAACCCTACTTTGCCTCCTGCATTTATAATGGTGTTAAATATATTTAAAAGTGTTTTTAATTTATAAGGGGGGTCGCACTCAGAGGCTTGCTATGTGAAAGGGGTCACCAGTACAAAAGTTTGAGAACCACTGGTCTAAAGAGAAGGAATAGGAAACAAGAGAACTTCTTTCCATTCACTTCAAATGTTATATGTATTCAGACACAATCGGAATTTGAAAGCTGAGAGGAACATTATGAAGCTGCCGTTTCTCATTTCATTTTTCACATTGCTCCGATTAACAGACTATACTGTGAACTCCTAATTAGCAATACTTGCTCCCAAAGAGGCTCTTTGAACCCAAACCCTCCAAATGAAATCCTGCTGAATTCCATAAAGTGACAAGGGATTTGTTTTCAGTCACTTACCCAGAGATTGAAATGGAAAGTGTTTTCACTTTGCAATAATAGGTGACTTCATAACAGAGAAAAAGGAAGTAGTGTGTTTAAAGAAGCTAATTAAAAGGTCCTGTAAGTCAAACATGCTGTACGAAGCTATGGAACCTTTGCTTTTGTTTTCCCCTTGTGTGAAGACAACAGTCATTTTGCTCTCAGGCTTGTTGCAGCACCCACAAACACATAAACATATGCATGCTCTCTCAAAGCTTTGCTTCTTTTCTTGTTTTTCCTAATGTAAAATAAAAGGCATTCAGACTGCAAATACATTTGCTCTGTGTGTATGGAAAAACACAGCAAACACTTAATGCATTATCATAAATTAAAGACAACAGCACCCCTGTACTAAAATATACAATCTCCATAGTAAACTTGGTGATCTAGCCAGTATAATATCATTACATATCTATTTGTAGTTTCCATTGGAGAAATTATTGTGAAATTAGAATATAGTATTGCCTGCTGCATGCAGAAGGTACTGGGTTCCACTCAGAGAGTGCACAAGTGATCCAAGGCCAAAGCTTGCAGTCTTTATTAAGGCAAAACTTCCAAAGACTATAGAATTTGGTCCATTTTGAAGGAGTTTGGAAGCTTTCAGGATGAGAGGCTCCATGCACCATATCTTGTTTCCATTGAAATCAACAGCAAAACTCACATCCACTTCAAAACCCTGGCAAAACCCTCTAAAGTTAGCAGAATCAATACATAAGTTATTTAGCATACATTTAATAATAATGAGGAATTTACTATGTTTGCAATTACTACGATACCAACAGGTTGTACTGGGATTATGGTGCCTGTGAATCTACAGATGTAATCATATGACACTAGTGCTGAGATCACATGGGTTAGGTGGAATATCCCACTCCGCCTCCTATGGATATGCAGAGCTTCCATGATATGAGTGTTCGTGCTAGCACGGCAGTGAAATTCTGGCACCTTCATATTAACAATATGTGGTTTCAGGAGCAGGGTTTGAATAGCCTTAAATGTTGCTCTGTCAGGGAGAAGGGAAAAAGCAAGAGAAACTAGCGTGAAGTCTTTACTTGATCTTTGCAGGGGACACCAACTCTGTTGACTGAATGGTTAGTTCCACCACCTTCTACAACTACCACAGGCCATATCTACCTTTCATTCAATTACTTTTGTTCAATTCACTCTAAGCACTTACAAGACTTGTACATTCTGACCTGAATCCCCCGCATTATGTTAAAAATAAATAGATTCAAAACAGTTTTTTTTACTAACAATGTAATAACCAATAGCTTCCCTGTCATGAATGAGAGAGAGAGAGAGAGAGAGAGAGAGAGGGTAGATGAGGTAATATCTTTTATTGGACCAACCTCTGTTGATGGAAGGCACAAGCTTTTGAGTTGCACAGAGCTCTTCTTCAGGTCTGGGGAAGGAAACCAGTGTGTCTGAGATACATACAAGTTGGAACAGCCCCCTCATGCCTAACAATCTATCCCAACTTGTATTTAGCTCAGATACTCTGGTTTCCTTTCCCCCAACCTGAAGAAGAGCTTTGTGAAGTTTGAAAGCTTGTGCCTTCCACCAACAGAGGTTGGTCCAATAAAAGATATTGCCCCATCTACCCTCTCTCTCTCTCTCATATCCTGGAACTAACATGGCTACAACAACACCACAAATGAATTAGAGAGCTCATATTTAACTCCTTTAACAAGGAAAACAAACACAATTTGAAAGAAACTGGGTGGCACTGGAGGAGTGGAAACATCATGTGAAACCATTTTAAACATAAAGTCTAAAACTTCGCATAGACTGGAATTATAATCGGTTGTCATATTCCGATGAGTCTTTTTTCCAGGTAATTTTCCCACCTTTAATAGCCCAAAAGTTTTCATTTTAGAAACAGTTCTACCATATTTTTAAAATGTACAGTGGCACACACCCTCTTCACCCCAAAGTTATTTTACAATTATGGTTTTTTTTCCACTTTCACTTTGTCATCACTTACCAAATGATGTGTTTGAGATAGCTGATAGGCTTAATATATAGCCATTGAGCACTCCTCCCTGGAGTTTTTTCAAGAGCATGAGCTGATGCTTCATTGGGAACTAATAGTCAACAGATACACACAAGGGGTATATAGGTTTATTTAATAAAGTGGTAGATGGGGTATTTTTCATTGCATGTAAGAAGTAACCTTATAACTGTTTGCTCGTTTATTTACTCAGCTTTCCAGTCTAAGTGATCTCTTGACAGACCCTCCCTGCCACTCCCTCAGAACACCTCATGAGAGCTTTGTTCCAACATGCTGTGACAAAAAACTTTTTTCTCTCCAACCCTTACTTCAGCAAAATCATCAGACAATTCTGAAACATACTCTATTAGTAAAATGGAGATGATAATACTGCGTATACCTGCTGCACAGGATGTTATGAAGATTCACTCCTTTATATTTGTAAAATGCTTTGAAGATGGACAGTATTCTGTATATGTGAAGTATTATTAGTATCAATTCTTAGGGGACACTTTTTCTCCCATTGATGTTCAGGGGATTAGCATGCCTGACCCCTATTAATGATAGCTGGGCTTAGGTACAGGATAACTCACCCAGGAACTGAACTGATGAGCAAATAGTACACCCCATCCTGAAATGTAAAGTGTCTTGTAATCCAATTGGGACTTTTGTCTAAAAGGGTGCTGCAAGGAAGTCAGTTTTATACAAAATAATTTTTACAGTTTTACTTGGATTTGCCAGCTTTTTGTTTTTTTAACTAAATTTAAAAAGTATGTCTATAAGAAAAATAGCGGGGGAAGGGGGGTTTAAGTCTCCAGTTGTGCATGTGGTTTGTATTCCTCAAATAACAAGGGTGCTGATCCCTGTTTAAAGTTAATATCTCCTATAAGTGATTTAAAAGAGAATAGACCACGAGTGATAATGTATTATACCTACAGCTGCATTGAAAAGGACATAAACATGACAGTAAACAGTTAACCCTCTCATTTTTCTCTCTTCTTCCTAAAGTGTTAGCACCTATGGCAGGGATGGGCAAACTTTTTGGCCTGAGGGTCACATCTGGGTATGGAAATTGTATGGCGGGCCATGAAGGCTCACAAAATTGGGGGTTGGGGTCCAGGAGGGGGTGAGGGCTCTGGGTGAGGGTGCAGGTGCTGGGGATGAAGGGTTTGGGGTGCAGGAGGGTTCTCCGGGCTGGGACCGAGGTGTTCATAGGGTGGGAGGGGGATCGGGGCAGGGGCAAGAGGTTGGGGCACGGGGGGGGGGGGGGGGACTCACGGGTGCAGGCTCCGGGCAGCGCCTACCTCAAGCAGCTCCCAGAAGTAGCAGCATGTCCCCCCTCTGGCTCCTATGCGGAGGCACGGCCAGGTGGCTCTGCACATTGGCCCATCCGCAGGCGCCGCCCCTGCAGCTCCCATTGGTCACGGTTCCTGGCCAATGGGAGCTGCAGAGCCACTGCTTGGGGTAGCGTGCGGAGCCCCCTGGCTGCCCCTATGCCTAGGAGCCAGAGGGGGGACATGTCGCTACTCCTGGGAGCCGTGTGGAGCCACAGCAGGCATGTAGCAGGGCAAGCCCCCGACCCCCGCTCCCCAGTGGGAGCATGAGGGCCGGATTAAAGAGTCTGATGGGCCGGACATGCAGTTTGCCCACCTATGGCCATGTAGATTGAAGTCCTCTAGCCACAGACAAATATAATATGGAAGATAGCAATTAGATTTTTACAAACCTGCCTTTTGATGTCCAAGCACTGTTCTGGAATGACTACCTTTAAGAACAGAAGGATAGTTTAGCGCAGTATTTCTCAAATGCAGCCACCGTGCCGCATGCAGCCACTAGGGGCTTTTCATGCGGCCACAGTCTCCTGGACAGTGATTGTGGGGAGAGGGGGAGCAAAGCAGTGTTAACAAACATACAAATATCACTTTTCACAGAAACAGACTTATTAGCTAGCAAGTCTTTGGGCTGGTCCACACTAGGGGCGGGGATCGAAATAAGATACGCGACTTCAGCTACGAGAATAGCGTAGCTGAAGTCGAAGTATCCTATTTCGAATTACCCGCGCTTACCTCGCGTCCTCGCAGCGCGGGATCGACGTCCGCGGCTCCCCCGTCGACTCCGCTAACTCCGCTCGCCCTGCTGGAGTTACGGAGTCGATGTGAGCGCGTTCGGGGATCGATGTATCGCGTCCAGACGAGACGCGATACATCGATCCCCACTACATCGATTTCTACCCGCCGATCCGGGCGGGTAGTGTGGACCTAGCCTTTAAAAAAGTAACCAAAGAAGCAAAAGAAACAACAACAACAAAAAGACAAGAATGTGCAAAGCACCATATTTGTTTCTATTCTGGTTAGGTCCAGTAAAGAATAGAGACAATTGTACATTATTTTTATTATTGATTCTGCAATAAAAACCTACATAAATAAATTATGATTTGGACATGTGTATGTGCGTATTTATTTGTTTTTCCTAAAGTTAATTAAGTATTTTAGGAAAAATTGTCAGCGCGGCCACCAGCAAGTGGTGTTGGCCGCACTCTGAGGCCACCAAAAACATTTCTTGTGAGACCTTAGCGTTCATGCCCATTCAGCTTTGATGCCTCTGCTCAGACTGCCAATTGTGATTGTATTGTGAGGAAGACATGCATCTAATAAGAATAGGATTGAAACTTCTTGCACACAGGACACAAAGAGCTATTGAATGGCAACAACTTTTAGTCAGAACCAAACTTTGATCTGACAAACTGGAGGCAAATGGTTCCACATGCAAAAATCAATCTTAAAAATTTGTCCAAAGACTGAATCCTCTTCATTTGGTAGTCTAAGCACCTAGCACATATTTGGTGCTATTGTAACGCCGACAGAACCCGGTCTCAGTGGGCGGGATTGAACCTCAGACCTCTGGAGCTAAATGCATGAGCCTCTACTGCATGAGCTAAAAACCATAAGGCTATTAGCTAAGGCTGTAGAGCAGACTCATTAATCTCTCTCTAAGTGGTCTTGGTGCCACTAGATGGGACAGAACACTACACCCAGGAGGTATGTGGGTTACCCTATGTAAGTAAGTCACTAAATTAGATGCTTTGATAAAATGACGGAGGTGACTAGTAATTTGGAAGGGCATGCGGAAGTAGTACAGCAATTTGACCTGGAAATCAAAATATAAAGGAAAATAGCGCATATCTACAAGATAAAAATTTCCTGTCACATAAACTTGGTATTAATCTCTTCCTCCACTATACAAGCTGCTAAACTATGAAAGAGATATCAGAACAAGCTGCAAGTAGATGTCTTCAATCAGGAGAGGCACTGAGCACTAAGACGTGTCCTCCTAATTCCAGAAGGAAATGAACCTTGAACTTGTAGTGTCAGGCTAAAATGGGGACTTAGATGAGAGCAAACTGTCTACTACGTCCAGAAAAAAGGTAGGTGATATTTGGAGAGAACAATGTAAGAGTGAAGCAATTGTGACATGAGTATTTTGTTCCATCTATGCTTTTTTTACCATGGTGACTGCAGTCTCTGCTTTCTGATGTGGACCTTGGCTTGTTATCCATGCTGTTGTGACATAGGACTAAAGCAATGCACTCTGTGAGGGGCTGTCTTGAAGATCATGAGTGTCGTGAAAAGCTTTTCTATTCATTCAGGACTTTGCCTGAGACAGGCTGGTAGGGAAGGTTCTATGGTTAAGGGTGGCCACATTATTCTTTAGTGTGTTATCTCTGGGTGTATGCATTTTACTGTGTTGGTGATGGTGGTAAATTTGAGAGATTAGATTGGCAGCATAATAATAAATATAAGATTGTGTTCTTAATTTTTGTAAGTGCCTTGAGGCTCAGGCAATGGGCACATGCCACTTTATAAATATTAATAGCTGATGATTATTATTATTGTACCATAGTAGCATCCACAAGCCCTAACATCTTGGCCTCATTGTGCTAGGCACTGTACATACACACAGTAAGAGATGAGATAGTCCCTGTCTTGAAGATCATGCACTCTAAGCAGATAAAAAGGACACAAGGTGAGAGACAGGAAGTAGTGTTTTCCCCAGTTTATTGGTGGCTAACTGAGGCACAGAGAGATTAGGGGACAATTATACCCACAATTGAGGCTAGATTCTCCAGAGCCAATACCAAGCAGCTTCGTTTGAGAACAATGGGAGTTACTGCATGCTGAACACTTTTGGAAATCTAGCCACTGCATTTAGGTGTCTAAATGGGAGCTGAGCTCTTTTGTAAATTAGGCCATAAATGACGTGTCTAAAGTGACACAGAAAGTCTATGGCAGAGCTAGGAAGTGAACGGTATTTCCTGAGTCCCAATCTTGTACCTTAACAACAATACCATTCTGAACAAGTAAAGAGGGGAACTAGTGGGAGCTAAACCTGAACTGTAGAAACTAATTTAATATACAATCTGTAGAAGCAAGGACAGAAGGGAAAGAAAAGTCTCGTCTGCCCCACCCCTTGTTAAATATTTATTATTCAAGCCATGAATTGAACACATGCATACCAGAAAATTACAGCTGTTGGTGAGGCATCGCTGACCCATTTTCAGAATAAGTTACTAAATAGACTGAGGTAAGATGAGTTGATAGATGTATTAGAAGACAGTCCACAGGAGTTAACATCCAAATTCCCTCACTTCTCTCTTTAGTATGCTCTGGGTTTCGTTTTTTTCCCCCCTCTCTTTTATCCAATGTCGTCAGCAAAGCTATAGACTGATGAGTCAGTTTAGTCCAAATCCAGGCAGTTACAGTATGTCTGAGTGATTAACCTGGATGAAGAAATACACCTTCCCAAGTAGTTGTTGTTGTTGTTGTTGGGTTTTTTTTGGGAGGGGGGGGGAGGAATCAACAAATTCTGGTATAATTTTGTTTCCAGAATATCTGTAATTAAAAAAAACCCTCTTTAGCATCAATATTTATAAAATGTTTCACTAAAAATGGGGCTGAATCACAAAGTTCTGGTCTGAATCTGGAGCTCAGTTTTCTCTTGCTGAGTGTGTATATTTGGAAGGACAGGCATTATTTGGAGCCAACACTCCAATTTAAGGCCATGTCTACATTTCACACAAAAAAATGGTATTTTATTTTATTCAAAGATCTTACAGTATCTGATTTTTCAGATGGTGTTACTGGATTGGTTATCACAATTGCTTTGCATAAATTCTTATACAAGAAACAACTGATAGTCACATACTATAACATCAAAATCTGCTCAAACTTTCCACACCTTAGATTTCATTTCTAGTCATAAGGCTTTCCTCTGTCAATTAAATGGAAAATAAACTTGTAATTTTTCTCTACAAAAGGTACCAACTAAAAAAATCAAATAACTTCTTCTCATTTGAATTTGCGTTTTAGGAATGCAGGCAGGGCTCGGTGTGTGCATGTTGTTTCTTGCTTCTGCAGTTGGTACCTGACAAGTCTGTTAAGGGCAACAAAAATCACACTCTGTCCTTTGAAGTTTTACTTTAAGGAACACACCCTATGCATTCACCTCTATATAATCAGATACTCAGCAGATTTAAAAGTTATGCATGGAACCTATTCTTGATTCCCAGATGTAAGATTTATAAATAAGAGGCGAAATCCTCAGCTGATGTAAATTGGTGTAGCTCCCTTGAAGTCAATGGAGCTATACCAATTTACACCAGCTGAGGATCTTACCCAATCATCCCAGCATCGCTAAATTTCCACCACAAAATATGCTTGAAAGAGTATTATATTAGCCATTATAGGACACTGCCATTCCATAATTTTATAAAAGACAGCACAAGGAATTGGTGACGGATCTAGATAACAAATGTTTTCTGGACAGGGTTTTTTTTCCGCCCCCAATAGCATTTACTCAGTAGGTGGATAAACTATTGATACATGTCTGTCTTCATTTCTTCTGCATTGCAACAAGCCCTGTTACTGTTTATTGGGAACGCTTCTGAAGAAATTTAAGGTGCTGCACAGTGAATTAACATATTTTACAGTAACATTTAAAAAGTGATACCTTGAAAAGAGGAGCTAGGAAGTCTGAGATTGGGTCTACAAGAACTCATGAGAGAAGTCGATTTTTAATTCAATGTAAAATAGAAAGATTCCTATTGGCTTTAAAGGCCTTTGGATCAGGCTGCTAGTGATTTGTGACTCTGCGTGCAAGGAGATGAAACGATGAGCAGGGATGTGTTGCCTACCTACTGCCAGTGAGAAGTGTATTGAATAAGGAAGAGGTTGTGGTGTACCTATATTTGGATTATAGATTTGCTAAAATGACATGGAAAGTGTTACTGAACCTCGTTTAAAAGTTCTCCTGCTTTAGATGAAGATTTTAAGATGATAAGAATGTGGACTCTGGTTTGCGCTGGAAGGCAGAACCCCACAAATAAGATTTTGCTAGATTTGTAGATTCGTCGATTTTAAGGCCAGGAAATATCATTATAATCATCTAATCTGACCTCCTGCATAACACCAGTCACAGAATCTTACCCAGTAATTTCTGCATCAAGCCCAGAATTTCTGTTTGACCTTTTAGAAAGATACAAAGTCTTGACTGCAAGTTACGGAGAATCTATCATGTCTCTAGATAAGTGTTTCCAATGGTTCTACAGGTCATCAAAATATTAAATGAGGGTAATATGAAACAGGTTTTATAAATATGCATTTTAAACCCCAAAAAAATGCTTTTTGTAGAAACTGAAGACTGACTTTTAGTCTCTGTGAAGTGCTCCCAACTGAATAAGAGATGCTAGTAAAGATATTTTAAAAGAAAAAGAGACAAGAAGAAAAACAGACTGCTGCACTTAACTGAACAATGTACACTACAGAATCCACATGGTGGAGGAGTCAGCAGCTGTGGTTGACAAAATCTCTCTAACTGAATATCCCAAATGAGCAACAATGAGTCAACTCAGACCTCCAGTCGTGTTTGGTTACTCAAGTATGCATCAGCAGTGTCACCACAAAATATAAGAATCCTACTATTCAACTCAATTGTACTGAGTTGGTTAGATTATTGGTATGAAGCAGTATGAAAAGGAGGCTTGGATTAATTTTTTTAAGTGAATCTAGTAAGAACTGCAGAAAGAAAGAATGGAACTCCAGAAAACATGATCCTCTCCAAACAATGTGCTTCCTCACATTTCTAGAGGAACTACCCCTCAGGGCAACCAGAAAGTTCAGTCTCTATCCCAGTTTTGTTCTTGGCCTCTCTATAAAGATTGCCACTGAGCAGAGCCGGCGCTAGGCCTAAACAGACTATGCAATTGCTTAGTGCCATGAGCAGCTTGGGGGGACGACTATTCGCTTTTTATTATGTGTTGTGTGGGAGGGGGCCCAAAAATATTCCTGATTAGGGCCCCAATGGGCTAGTACTGGCACTGCCAATAAGGGCGCCAATTAGTGCCAACTGTGAGACAAATTTGTGATGAGGAATTGGTTGCAGATCACCAAACTCACTTCATATAGGCCAAACAACTATCAGGTAGTAAATTTTATTTAAATTCTTAACAGTGATTTTATTTTATTTGTATTCAAGTAGCATAGTGTAAAAAAAAAAAAAAGGCTCCAGTCAGGTTCAGGCCCCTGTTGCACTAGGCCAGGGGTCGGCAACCTTTCAGAAGTGGTGTGCCGAGTCTTCATTTATTCACTCTAATTGAAGTTTTCGCGTGCCGGTAATACATTTTAATGTTTTTTAGAAGGTCTCTCTCTATAAGTCTATATATTATATAACTAAACTATTGTTGGATTGTAAAATAAACAAGGTTTTCAAAATGTTTAAGAAGCTTCATTTAAAATTAAATTCAAATGTTGATCTTACGCCGCCAGCCCACTGCTGGTCTGGGGTTCTGTTCACCAAGGGCAGCAGCGGGCTGAGTGGGGCCTGTGGCCAGGACCCCAGCTGGCAAGGGTCTGGCAGCCAGGACCCCAGATCGGCAGTGGGCTTAGTGGCTCAGGGGTTCCATCCGCCGGCTCCTGCCAGCCAGGATCTCCGCTGCCAGACCCGCTCAGCCCGCTGCCGGTCTGGGGTCCCAGCCCTGGCCACATATAGTGGGGACCTACCTTCTCCCTGGTTCTGGCCCATTCTCTTCCTCTCTCTGCACTGAGCTGAGGGTGCGAGTGCACTGAGCACAGGGCTGGGGGTGAAGGAGCGGGCTGGGGGTTGGGGTGTAGGATCTGGCCAGGAGCTAGAATGAGGGAGGGGGCTCAGGGTTGGGGCAGGAGGTTTGGGTGTGGGGCACTTATCTGGGCAGATCCCATTTGGTGAGAGGGGTGCAGGTGGGAATTTGGTGGGGGGGCGTGCAGCAGCTCCCATTTGGTGCTCAGGGTGGGGGTGGGGATGTGCGGGGTGCAAGAATCAGGATGTGGGGGGTGCATGGGGTGGGGGGGCTGGGTATGTGGGGGGTGCAAGAGTTAGGGCAGAGGGCTGGGGGCATGTGAGGGGGGGCAGGGGACAGGGCATGGGGGGTCGGGGGCCTGGGAATGTGAGGGGGTAATCGGGCCAGGGCTGGGGTGGTGGGGGGGGGGGTGGGGGAGTTGGGGGAGCGGGGTGGGGGCATGTGAGGGGGAGCTCGGGGATGGGGGGGGGGGGGGGGTCTGGGGGGTGTGCGGGGCGCAGGGCTCAAGGCAGAGGGCTGGGTGTGTGTGAGGGGGAGCTCGGGGATGGGGATGGGTGTGTGTGAGGGGGAGCTCGGGGATGGGCTGGGGGTGTGTGGGGCACAGGGCTCAGGGAAGAGGGCTGGGTGTGTGTGAGGGGGTGTCAGAGCAGAGGGGGGGTGAGGGTGGGGTCAGGGCAGGGGGCCGGAGGGGATATGCCCCCATTCCACCCCCTCCTTCCCCAAGGCCCTGCCCCTGCTTCTTCTCTGCCTCTGAGGGGAGCAGAGCAGGCTGACTCTGCTCCTTCCTGACCCCCTCCCTCGCAAGGTCCATCAGCTGATCGGCCAGCAGGGAGGGAGGGACGGAGAGCCGGAGGAGGGGCAGGAACCCAGCACACTGCCGGAAGAGGCAGGGGAGCTGGCAGGAGCCGGTAGGAGCCAGCTTCTGCCCTCTGCCCCTTTCCCGGGCCGGGGGGGCGGAGAAGAGCGGGTCGGGCCGGGCTGGGCAGGATTTTTAATGGCACGCTGCTGCACGTGCCATTAAAAATCGGCTCGCGTGCAGTCTTTGGCACGCGTGCCGTAGGTTGCCGACCCCTGCAGTGACTAGGCACTGTACAAACGTGCAGGAAAGTCCTGGCCTATGGAGTTTACAAGCGAAACAAAAAGAGCTAAACTTTTTGTGGCTGCGTTCTGTCAAAAGATCACGTGAACATCTGCACAACATTCCTTAACTCCTGCTTTGTATTTATCTATTCAACCTCTTTGTTCTGGACTAAATTCAGTTCTTAATTACATCTGTGTAAAACTCCATTAACTGTAGTGGAGATACTCTGAATTTATACAGGTATAATTTCACTGGTGTTATATCAGGGATGAATTTGACCCACTGACACTTGTTTAAACTTACTAAAGAAAGGGGTTAATTTCACTTGTTTGTATCTTTGATTCTTTTTTCTTTCTCACCCTCAGGTAACATTGATTTACTACCTACAAAGTTTTACTATGCTTTTTTCAACTTATATTGACATACAGTGGTACTGTTATCCTACAATAGCTGTTGTGTCTTTAGTGTGAAAATTTTAGTAAAGAGTCATTGAAAATATAATGCAATGTGAAATGTGTCATGATGAAAGAAATTAAACAGCCCACATTTCCTTTAAAGTTTAGCATTTCACACTAGGGGTAAAATATTTCTCACACACATATGAATCAAAGCCAAATCTTGTATTTTTGAGTCAAAGGTATAGTATTACAAGGGCAGTTTCTCATCACACCCATTTGCTGAAACATTTTCATATTTTGGCCTCCCCGTGTTTATATGCTGGAGCAGTAGCTGAACCAAAAAGTCCAGAAAAAAGTGTGTGCTGTCAACCCAAAATGGCAGTTTTTCTCTTTTTCCTCACCTAAAGGGAAAATTTTTTTTTAAAATGTTGCAGGTCAAATAAAACATTTCACTTCCGGTGAAACTGCCAAAAAAAAGTCATTTCAAAATGAAAAGTCAAAATGTTTCATTTAGAAAATTTCCCAGAAAAAAAATACATTTTTTTTCTGTCCGAACTTCTTACTGAATTCTACCTGAACTCAAGAACAGTTTCAGTTGACCCAAAACTGCATTTTTCAATTAATAAAATATTTGCCAAAAAATGTCACCTAGCTCTGTTACAAACAAAAAAAGTTCAAGTATTCAAAATACAAACACAACTCATCTAAACACTGCTAAGGCAGTTACAAAGCCAAAGAAATGCACAATTCACACCAAAATGTAGGAAATAACACCTTCATTGCATAGACACTTTGCGGCCTATTGTAATAGTAGTGGAAGACATCTGTATGGCTATTTTAAGGTTTTATACTGCCACCTATCACCACAGTATTGAGTGCTTTCCAAGGCTATGTACACACTACAGCTTACGTTGGTATAAATTATGTCTCTCGGGAGTGTGAATAAGTCACCCACTTACGAGATGTAAGTAACACCGACCTAAGCGCCGGGGTAGACAGCACTATGTCGGCAGGAGAGTTTTTCCCGCCAACATAGCCACCACCACTTGCAGGGGATGGAGTAATTAAGTCAGTGGTAGAGTTCTCTCCCATTGGCTAAGAGCATCTGCACTAGCAGCACCACAGAAATGCACCTGCACCACTGTAAGCTCTGTAGTGTAGCCATAGTCCAAGTAAAATGGATTAGCAGCACTGCAGCAAAGTCTCTAACAGACTTCATGGAATCTTTGGCTGTACTCTCTTTTTAAGGTATAAGGTTTGGAGTAAGGTTGGTGGTGGGTTGGGTTGGCAGGGATTAAATGTGATGTTGTTGCAGGCAGGTAGAAGAGGTATTAATGTGAGCATCGTTCTTGTTATGGTGTAAAAGTTTTGCCAAAGAGGAAGGTTTTTTTAGTATCTTCTAAAGACAGACTTTTAGATTCAGATATTCTGGCATCTTTTTAGTGGCAGTGGTTGCGTCGGTGGAGAACGTGATATACAGTTGGGTATCAGCATGTTGTTAGCCGCAGGTCTTGCCCAAGACCTTAGAGCAAGTCAGTGTCAGAGCTGGAGTTAGAACTCAGGAGTTCCTGATTGACTTTCAGCCTCAACTACACTGTGGTATCTAAGATAAGTTATTTTATATTCTAAGAATAGGGAAATGCTGCACTGTGTTAGACACTGGTGGCCACTGTAAATTGTCATGGTATCATCTGACTTTCGAATTGGGGCACAGATGAAGTTCAGTTAGCTCACTTGCTTGCACACGGGTGTATGATCACCACCAAGTGGCTCTTAACAAATTCCAAATGGCCACAACAGCTGCCAGGCTTTGGGCGGCTCCACCTGTACATTACATGCAAAACATTTAATGGGATAATGTTCATATAACCACAACCATCAGCTTGTATTGGCAGAAATAGGACAAAACTTGCACAAAACTTGACCCCTGTGGATAGGGGAGGTAAGAGGGTCTGGAGGGGTACTGGACGGTTCTGGGTGCAGGGAAGTTTGGATAGAAGGGTGCTTGAGTAGCAAGGAATGGTGGGAACTTTATTAAGTATGTTTGCTGTGTGCCTGGGACTGCTGGTGGGTGGCTGAGGACTGCAGCATATGGGGCACCTAGGCGCATGGGAGGGTGCTTGATGGGGGCTGACAGGAGGGATGAGAGATACCAAGATCAGTACTGGGCCATTCCTCTGATGGTGCAGATTCTGGTGCTGCCACTGCCATTGCTACCTACATCACCTCCATCCTCTCCTGGCTGTGATCCAGCTGTGGGAGCAGCCAGAGAAAAGGCAGAGAGCTGCTTGCTTAGTAGGTATCACTCCAGCTTCACACAGTAGGAAGGCACAATTGCAGGCGAATGGCTGTTGATTTTCTGAAGTTCAGCTGGATGTGATAGAACCAGATGTGTAACTATTAGAGCTGGGTGGGAAATAGTGTTCCCGTGCCATGAGAGTTTACAAGATTTTGAAATCTTTTCCTGTTCTGAACTGGGACGACAAGTTGAAATCTCAAAAATTTTTGCAAACCGAGAATCTGAAAAAAAAATCAGATTGGATTAAT
The DNA here is from genome assembly GCA_003942145.1 of Platysternon megacephalum. Taxonomy (NCBI): domain Eukaryota; kingdom Metazoa; phylum Chordata; order Testudines; family Platysternidae; genus Platysternon; species Platysternon megacephalum. The sequence continues at coordinate 395,404 of QXTE01000023.1, forward strand.
CAAAACAGTTTGTTTCAATTTGTTTTGATTTTGACCTTCTAAAAAAATGTTAACCTTTTTTTTAGTATACATTAATTAAAATTTTAAAAAAAATATTTCATTTTGAACTGGAAAACAAACTTTTCATCTTGAAAATGTTGGCCTTGTTTCAACCATTTCTAAACTTTTTTTTTCAAAAAAAATGTATAGTGGAAGATAGCTGAAAACCAATCTTTTCCCATGAATAGTTTGACAAATCAGCATTGTCCAGTGAAAGAAACAACTGTCACACAAGATGCAAGACATGTTGCAGCCTCCTCTTGCTGTCTCACTTTTTTCTTTTTTGTACAATAGATTTAGGGCTTGACAGAATTTATTTTAAAGATTCTTCATGATATTAAGGTACAAAAGTAGAAGGTGATCAAATGGCTTTTTAAAAATCAAAATATTGATGAGCCTTGCCCACTGTGTGATATATACGTATATAAAATGAACAGCAAAATATGATGGTGTTTGACCACAAGATGGCATCGTTACAATACAAGAGGCATAGAGGGAAAGATATTTGATTGCTTTAAAAAACACTATATGATAATACGACTTGATCTATCTGAAGCAACCAGCCATATCCTGAGGTCCTTACTTTATTTTTACTCAGTACTTACTGGGTCAATGGGAGGTTGCCTAAATAAGGACTGAGTAAAAAATAAGGATGTCAGGATTTGGCTCAACAATGGCAAAGGAATAAAGAGTAATGATCCATAGGCACATTTACAAAAATACTGCAGCGGAGTGAATAAAACAAAACCTGATGTTTGTGGATGAAATAAATACTCTAAAACTATTTAAATGCAAAATTATTTTAAATGTGTATTTGTTACTGAATTTTTAAGGCTCTGATATACGTTAATACATGGATGTGTAGGAAATTATTTTTAAAAATGCACAGGGAAAATGCACACTGACAACCACATTTTCAAAACAGGCCCTCTAATTTTGCATGAATGATTCTGCAGGCAGAGTCATTGCTATGAGCAAATGATAGACTCCATATCTGAAAACAGGATATATGTGTACAAATGAAAGGCCAATGCCATTTGTAGCTGCAGAGTCGATCACTGGCATGCACCAGTGATTGTGTATAACTTAGAGATCAGTTTAGGCCCTTTGAAAATGTTGCCCTAAGTGTTAAACGGTCCCTGTTTTCACTGCCTAAAACCAACATCTCACTGTCTGTTATGAGAATAGTTTCTTTAGCCTGGAATGAAAGTCTGTAGCTTTTGTATTAGAAATTCTCCACTCCCACCTGCCAAACCTCACTCCCTAGAGCAGTGGTTTTCAAACTTTTTTTCTGGTGACCCAGTTGATGCCCGAGACCCAGTGGAGCTGAGGATGAGGAGTTTGGGGTGCAGGAGGGGTCTCTGGGTTTGGGGGGGGTCTCAGGGCTGGGGTGCATGGTTGGGGCATGGGCTTACCTCGGGTGTCTCCCAGTCAGCGGCACAGCTGGGGTGCAGAGGCAGGCTTCCTGCCTGTCCTGGCACAGTGGACCATGCTGCGCCCCCCCCAAAGCAGCCAGCAGCAGTTCCAGCTCTTAGGTGGAGGTGCACAAGCAGCTCCGCGTGGCTCTCGCCTGCAGGCACCGCCCCCCTCCCCCGCCCCAGCTCCCATTGTCCGGGAATGAGTACTAGTCAAACCGTGGGGCAAAGTTTTTATAATATATATTTTCTTTGTTTTAAAACAGCTCCCTAGTTTGCTTTTTGCTGCCCAGGAAGGGGACTCAAAGACAAAGGACACTATTGAGATCAGGATCATATCCCCGCAATTGTACCGGGTAGTACTTGGCATTAATACCCCAGAAACAAGCCTTTGAAAGTGGCATGAGCAGGCCAGAGCTGGGATGCAACAGGACATCAGAACACCCTTTGGATGAGGAATCTACTGGCTGATCCACAAGAAATCAGAGCTTCCTGAGCCCCATCATGAAGCTCCCAGTCACTGGGGAGCCTCCCTACCCCTGAGATGCCAACCTTCCTTAATTGTCCATAATCAAGCCGATTTTCCATGTAATTATAAAATTACCAATTCAGGCTTAAATCTATTAATTTTGAAAGCACACATGTATCACATATATATGATCTGGTCACTCACCATCATTTGGGTCCAAGGAACACAATGGGTTGGGGTGCTGCCCAAACCACAAGCTGAGTGTTATGCTCTAACTGCCCCATGTGGACCCTGCTGGACTGGCCAAGGCAAATAAGGGCCCTATGCAGCATAGAAGGGCATCTTTCCTAGAGCCAATCCTCCCTTTTTCCCTGTTTGGAGGTGGGTGTGAGATGATCATGAGTGCAATGAGGGGGAGAGCCCAGGGGGCCCAGTTCTTCTGCCTTTGGCCATAGACAGAGAGGGGAGGGGAGGAGGGAGAGGTCTCAATTTGTGTGGGGAGAATGGAGGGATGAGGAGGAGATGGGGTGAGAGAGAGGTCCAGGCAACCTCTAATTCCTTCCTAAGCTTTTTCATAAACTTCCCTAAAAATCTCAGAGCAAAGTTGGCATTTCTGCCACCCGTATGGCAGGAGATGTGCCTACAGGATCAGACGGCTCTTGGGAAAGTGGCCCTTCCATGCTTTAATAGTGTCTTCAAGGAGTCCTTAGGCCCCTAGTGCTCCTATAGAAGCAACTCAACATTGTTTTGGCCCAGATTTGGTTTTGATTTTGCACATCTTTGCTGAGGGTGGATTGCGGCTTTAGAAAATAATGGGAGATAGAACCTGTTTTGACAAAGGGCAAAAGTTTGCAATAATGCTGTCAGACATCTGGAGACAATGATAAGCTGTTTAAAATAAATAATAATAATAATAATTAATAATAATTAATAATTGTGATAAAATTGCAAGCGTTAGTAACCCTGAAAATGTCCTAAGAAGGCAGGTAGAAGAGCAGGGATGGTGCAGCAAGCACATGTTCCTTCTGTACAGGGAGCTGTGGGTGGGATTGTGCCTCTCAGGCTCCACCCCACCACAAATGTTGGTCAGGCAGGGGTGAAAGTGGGCCCAGAGCCATGCCCCCATATCGGTAAGAATTTAATATTACTTTCACCCCTGCTATCAGGCACAATCTACCCCAACTACTTCTTTATTATCACTTATCTCCAAGGGCATGGGTGGTGATTACAGACCAGTGAGGAGTCAACATCCCTCCTCCAGTGATGTGAACCACAATTTAAGTTAGAGGGGAAGGAAGGGAGATCTGGTGATTAAGGTATGGTAATTTTGCCACTGATTTCCTGTGTGACTTTCTGTGCCTCAGTTCATCATCTGTAAAATGGAGAACATTGTTTCTTTTTCCCATGTTCTTTCCGTCATGCCAATTTATACTGCAAGTTAATCAGGGCAAGAATTGTCTCTTACTGTGTTGTTGCCCCTTCATATGACACCAGTGTCCCATTCTCACACCATCTCCCTCTACCAGCTGGCAGCAGGTGTCTGGGGCCTTGCAGGTCAGCTTCACAGTGGAGGAAAAATAAGTGACACAGAGACTGGGTATGTTGTAAGTGTAACTTGTTTTATTTATACATATACACCAGTCCAGGAACAGAGGCAGTCCCTTGTTTCCTGAATCTCAGCTCAACACTAATGCCTGGTTCCCAGACAGCAGCTCTGCCTCAAGGATTGACTCCAATCAGAGATCAAGACAGAGAGCCAACTCCCTGCTGCTTTCACAACTCCTATCCCTCTCCAAGGGCCACTGCCTCTGCACAGAACCTTGCATAACAAAAATTAACAACTAAATAGACTGATCATTTACTTACACACTAAGAAACTTGGAAGACTACATGTAACAGTGCCACCTTGTAACACCAGCCGCAACAATGTGTTTGTATAGTGCCTAACACAATGAGGCCATGGTCTTAGCTGACACCACTAGTTGTTATGGTAATACCCCAATAAATAATAAAAAACATACACTTAATTTTAAATATTAACTATATTACATGGACTCTGAGAAGAGTGTGATAACATGTGAACTTGAATAATGGGATCTGCTCAATAACAATGTATTGTACTTATGTCTCACGCCAAATGAGCACCTTTGTCTTTTGACATATGCTGAATCAGATGCTCTAAGCTCCCTGGAACTGGTGACCCAAATCCAGTTTTCCCTCACACCTTACTCAGGCAAACCAACTCATGACTTCAATGAGAGTTTTCAATGCATAATAACTGACTAAGGACTTTCGGATTTGGCCCATTCATCATCGGCGATCCCTCGAGGTCGAGGATGATCTCTTTCACGGGTTTTATTTTTCATGGGTCCTTTGGTAACTGAGGAGTCCAATCCTTGAGCCACAGGCTCATTGGCAGACATTGCAGCTGGTGTTGGAAGACAGGGTTGGGCCGCGATCACTGCGTGACTGCTGTCTTTCCTTTCTTCTCTGGCCTTTTTCTGTGACCAGGGAAAGGTGATTTTTCTCAAAAGTGGACGTTCCCTCTCTGACAAGTCTTTGCCAATCATCCCTATCCTGGGCTGCTGTCTCCCAGTGTGTGGTGTCGATGCCACATCTCTTGATGTTATCTTGAGGGTGTCTTTAAAGCGTTTCTTTTGGCCTCCATGTTTCCTTTCTCCTTTGGTGAGTTGGACGTACACCAGTTGTTTTTGTAAGCGTCTATCAGGCATGCGCACACAGTGCCCACTCCACCTCAGCTGGTGCTGGATAATTAGGGCCTCAACACTGAAGATGTTGGCCTCTGTGAGGACACTGAATCATAGAATATCAGGATTGGAAGGGACCTCAGGAGGTCATCTAGTCCAACTCCCTGCTCAAAGCAGGACCAATTCCCAACTAAATCATCCCAGCCAGGGCTTTGTCAAGCCTGACCTTAAAAACCTCTAAGAAAGGACATTCCACCACCTCCCTAGGTAACCCATTCCAGTGCTTCACCCCCCACCTAGTGAAATTTTTTTTCCTAATATCCAACCTAAACCTCTCCCACTGCAACTTGAGACCATTACTCCTTGTTCTGTCATCTGGTACCACTGAGAACAGTCTAGATCCATCCTCTTTGAAACCCCCTTTCAGGTAGTTGAAAGCAGCTATCAAATCCCCCCTCATTCTTCTCTTCTGCAGACTATAAACAATCCCAGTTCCTTCAGCCTCTCCTCAGGAGTCATGTGCTCCAGCCCCCTAATCATTTTTGTTGCCCTCCGCTGGACTCTTTCCAATTTTTCCACATCCTTCTTGTAGTGTGGGGCCCAAAACTGGATACAGCACTCCAGATGAGGCCTCACCAGTGCCGAATAGAGGGGAACGATCACGTCCCTCAATCTGCTGGCAATGCCCTACTTATACAGCCCATAATGCCATTAGCCTTCTTGGCAACAAGGGCACACTGTCGACTCATATCCAGCTTCTCGTCCACTGTAACCCCTAGGCCCTTTTCTGCAGAACTGCTGCCTAGCCATTCGGTCCCTAGTCTGTAGCAGTGCATTCTTCGGTCCTAAGTGCAGGACTCTGCACTTGTCCTTGTTGAACCTCATCAGGTTTCTTTTGGCCCAATCCTCTAATTTGTCTAGGTCCCTCTGTATCCTGTCCCTACCCTCCAGGGTATCTACCACTCCTCCTGTTTAGTGTCATCTGCAAACTTGCTGAGAGTGCAATCCACGCCATCCTCCAGATCATTAATGAAGATATTGAACAAAACCGGCCCCAGGACCAACCCTTGTGGCACTCTGCTTGATACCGGCTGCCAACTGGACATGGAGCCATTGATCACTACCCATTGAGCCCGACGATCTAGCCAGCTTTCTATCCACCTTATAGTCCATTCATCCAGCCCATACTGACATTAGTGCAATGATCCTCCCACTTTATATAGAGGATCTTCCGAAGAAAGTGCTGGTGCTGGCGTTCAAGGTTTTTCAGGTGTTTTCTATTGGTCACCCAAGTCTCACAGCTGTAGAGGAGAGTTGGGATTACCACCGCTTTATAAACTAAAAGTCTAATATGTGTTCTGATGTTGTGATTGTTGAACACCTGGTGAGACAGTCCGCCAAAGGCAAGGCTGGCGCAGCGGATTCTGTACTGAATCTCGACATCTTTGTCTGCCCTCTGTGAGAGATGGCTGCCAAGATAGGCGAAGTATTCTACATTTTCCATGCCAGAACTAAAGTAATATCGGCAACAATAACCGAACTCCAGTACGCAGATGATTATGCTGTAGTTGCACACTCAAAGGAGGATCTACAAACAGCCCTTAATTGCTTCTCTGAAGCTTACAAAAGCCTAGGGCGAACACTGAACATTGGCAAAACATAAGTTCTCCACCAGCCAGTCCCTGGTCAATCATCAGACCCAGCAAGGAAGATCTACATTTGGCCCATTATCTTTAAAAGAAATCTAGCTTTAGATGAGCTGTATATGAGTTGAACAACTGCCCTCAACTTTCCAAAATGAAAATATATGCAATTTTACATCCAAAAAACGAAAGGAAGGAAGATGGCACGAACCTACCATTTGTAAATGATGCAGGGGCAGACTGCTTGTAACAGGAGACATGGTATGAAACTAATGGTGAAAATGTTATGAGGGTCTATTTAATTAGACCCTTTATATGCTACACTACCATCATGTGAACCAATAATTACAGATGTTGATGATCTGTCAGAGGCAGACGTCAAGGCAGTGCTGCTGAAGATGGCACCTGGAAAAGCAGCAGGTCTGGATAAAGTCACAGAGGAAATTATCAAAGCCTAGAGAGAGGTTGGTTTATGCTGGCTCATCTGAGTCAAGTGTGAAGACTGGAAAGAGAAGGAAATCCCAAGAGAATGGAGAATGGAGAAAATACACGATTTTTTGAAGTACTGAGGAATTAAGCTGCTGTCCCATTCCATGAAACTGGTAATGAGAATCATAGATAATTGAATTCACCAAATAGTGGAACCTATTTTAGGAAAGGAGCAGTTTGGATTTAGAAAAGGACAACCGACAGTACGTTCATCGCTAGACAGATGGTAAAAAAAGAAGCTGGAGTGAAATGTCAAGCATGATTGGACTTTCCTCAATTTGGAGAATTGACATTTTACAAGGTACTTAGGTAACTGCTAGTGCCTCTGTTACAATTCTATGAGGTACTGGAGGACCTTGTCCAGATGGTTTGTGTGATGGTTCCATGATAAAAGTGGGGATGCCCTACGGTGAAATGGAGGGTTTCAAGGTAAAGGTTGGGCTCCACCAGGGATCAGCGCTTAGTCCATTATTATTCATAATTGTGCTGGACTTCATAAGTAAGCAAATCCTAATGAAAGGTGGTATAAAGTTCATCTGTGCACTAGGGCTGATAGTGAGGAACATTTGGTCCAGGCGACTGATGCCTCGAACAGGGAACTAATAAACTATAGACTCAAAAAGAAAACTAAAGTCATATGGGAGACTAGTGCAAAACCACGACAGATTAATATCAACATCAAAAGCCAGCACCTAAATCAGGTTTCTGAGTTTAAGTACCTTGGGGGCTTGCTAGCTGCAAAAGCAGAAATTGACAAACAACTGCAAGTAAGGCTGCTGAGCGCAGGGGAAGTCTGGTGCAAGATAAGTAGAGTGATGGAAGATAAACTGATGCCCAGACTACTTAAGGGACAACTATACAAAACCATGATATGACCAGCTCTTCTGTATGGATCAACGACATGGGCAACCAAAGAGGCACTTGAGACGACCAGAAGCATTGAAATTAGATGTTTGAGAGCAGTGAGGGAGTGACTGTACTGGACCATATGCAGAATGATGTAATCAGGAGTGAGACCAAGGTTTGCAGTATCCTTTAGATGGTACAAGAGAGGAGGCTGAGATGGCATGGGCAGATGGACAGATGAAGGAAATCTTATTAGGGAGGCATTTGAGAATAGAGTTCACGGATGGAAAACAAGGGGATGGCCAAGAAAATGGTGGATAGACTGTGTAAAGGAGGACAGAGTGAATATGGAGTGAGTATTAGACTGTCAAGCCAGGAAAAAACTGATCCAGTGACCCAAACCCAGCTAGCTGGGAAAAGGGAAGATGAGGAAGATCTTTAAGAGGCTTACTGGTCTTTCTGGAGGTGTTTGTGTATGCTATGGTTCAAATCTGTGGAAGCTGATTGTCTTTCCAGGGCTGCACATGAATGTCTGCTATGACTGGAGAGACAATTATCACTTACATGCCTGTGTGTGTCATGACTTCCCCAAATGTTTTAGACCTATGATTGAGTGAAATACCTAATAGCTAATTAGAATGTTACAAATACAAATTTTAAAATCATAGGTACAGATGAAACAAGTAGGGGCTTTAGTGACAGAAACATTCCACTGGAAGTAGTAATGATCTAAGCAGTATCTGACAGTCAGAGCCATACAAACAGGAGATAGAGGGATGGGGGAGGGGCGAAGAGTGAGAGATGAGGGATATGATAGGATGTGTATCATCTACATAGAAGCAAGGTCCGAACTGAATGAACTATTCAGAATGAAAAAGATATGTGAAGAGAAGAGGGCCAAAAAGATAGCCTTGAGGTATTCCCTGGCGGAGAGGACATAAAGTAAAAATGACTGTGTGGTTTCAGGAATGAGCTAGAAATGGACAATATAAATTAAACCACAGGATTTTTTTCTCCATCAAATCTCTTCTCAGCCCCATCATATCTCACACCTTTACACTCCACACCTTCAAAGTTATCATGCTGCTGGTTTAAAAACTAGACATGGATTCCTTTGCAGGTGGTCAGTGCAGCTATTCATTTGGTCAGAGGTGTTTCAGTCATTTTTCAGAGGGGTAGCCGTGTTAGTCTGGATCTGTAAAAGCAGCAAAGAATCCTGTGGCACCTTATAGACTAACAGAGGTTTTGCAGCATGAGCTTTCGTGGGTGAATACCCACTTCTTCGGATGCAAGTAGTGGAAATCTCCAGGGGCAGGTATATATATGCAAGCAAGAAGCAAGCTAGAGATAACGAGTTTAGTTCAATCAGGGAGGGTGAGGCCCTGTTCTAGCAGTAGAGGTGTGAAAACCAAGGGAGGAGAAACTGGTTCTGTAGTTGGCAAGCCATTCATAGTCTTTGTTTAATCCTGAGCTGATGGTGTCAAATTTGCAGATGAACTGAAGCTCAGCAGTTTCTCTTTGGAGTCTGGTCCTGAAGTTTTTTTGCTGCAGGACGGTGACCCTAACATCTGCTATTGTGTGTCCAGGGAGGTTGAAGTGTTCTCCTACAGGTTTTTGTATATTGCCATTCCTAATATCTGATTTGTGTCCATTTATCCTTTTCCTTAGAGACTGTCCAGTTTGGCCTATGTACATAGCAGAGGGGCATTGCTGGCATATGATGGCGTATATTACATTGGTGGATGTGCAGGTGAATGAACCAGTGATGGTGTGGCTGATCTGGTTAGGTCCTGTGATGGTGTCGCTGGTGTAGATATGTGGGCAGAGTTGGCATCGAGGTTTGTTGCATGGATTCGTTCCTGAGTTAGAGTTACTTTGGTGCGGTGTGCAGTTACTGGTGAGAATGTGCTTCAGGTTAGCAGGTTGTCTGTGGGCGAGGACTGGCCTGCCACCCAAGGTTTGTGAAAGTGTGGGATCATTGTCCAGGATGGGTTGTAGATCTCTGGTGATGCGTTGGAGGGGTTTTAGCTGGGGACTGTATGTGATGGCCAGTGGAGTCCTGTTGGTTTCTTTCTTGGGTTTGTCTTGCAGTAGGAGGCTTCTGGGTACACGTCTGGCTCTGTTGATCTGTTTCCTTATTTCCTCGTGCGGGTACTGTAGTTTTGAGAATGCTTGGTGGAGATTTTGTAGGTGTTGGTCTCTGTCTGAGGGGTTAGAGCAGATGCGGTTGTACCTCAGTGCTTGGCTGTAGACAATGGATCTTGTGGTGTGCCCGGGATGGAAGCTGGAGGCATGAAGGTAGGCATAGCGGTCGGTAGGTTTTCGGTATAGGGTGGTATTAATGTGACCATCACTTATTTGTACTGTGGTGTCCAGAAAGTGGACCTCCCGTGTAGATTGGTCCAGGCTGAGGTTAATGGTGGGGTGGAAGCTGTTGAAATCTTGGTGGAATTTTTCCAGAGTCTCCTTCCCATGGGTCCAGATAATGAAGATGTCATCAATGTAGCGTAGGTAGAGAAGGGGCGTGAGTGGACGGGAGCTGAGGAAGCGTTGTTCCAGGTCGGCCATAAAAATATTGGCATATTGTGGGGCCATGCGGGTGCCCATAGCGGTGCCACTGATCTGGAGATACATATTGTCATCAAATTTGAAATAGTTGTGTGTGAGGATAAAGGCACAGAGCTCAGCAACCAGTTGTGCTGTGGCATCATCAGGGATACTGTTCCTGACAGCTTGTATTCCATCTGTGTGTGGGATGTTTGTGTAGAGAGCCTCTACATCCATGGTGGCTAGGATGGTGTTTTCTGGAAGGTCACCAATGCTTTGTAGTTTCCTCAGGAAATCAGTGGTGTCACGGAGATAGCTGGGAGTGCTGGTGGCATAGGGTCTGAGTAGAGAGTCCACATATCCAGACAGTCCTTCAGTGAGAGTGCCAATGCCCGAGATGATGGGGCGTCCAGGATTTCCGGGTTTGTGGATCTTGGGTAGTAGATAGAATAACCCTGGTCGGGGCTCTAAGGGTATGTTGATTTGTTCCGGTGTTAGTGTAGGGAGTGTCCTGAGTAGATGATGCAGTTTCTTAGTGTATTCCTCAGTGGGATCTGAGGGAAGTGGCCTGTAGAATTTGGTATTGGAGAGTTGTCTGGCGGCCTCCTTTTGGTAGTCAGACCTGTTCATGATGACTACAGCACCTCCTTTATCAGCCTCTTTGATTATAATGTCAGGATGGTTTCTGAGGCTGTGGATGGCATTGCGTTCTGCACGACTTAGGTTATGAGGCAAGCGATGTTGTTTTTCCACAATTTCTGCCTGTGCACGTCGGCGGAAGCATTCGATGTATAGGTCCAGACTGTCATTTCGACCCTCAGGGGGAGTCCATGTGGAGTTCTTCTTCTTGTGCTGTTGGTGGGAGGGTAACTGTGTATCGGTGCGATGTTCAGTGTTGTCCTGAAAGTATTCTTTGAGTCGGAGACGGCGAAAGTAGGCTTCCAGGTCACCGCAGAACTGTATCATGTTGGTGGGGGTGGCAGGGCAGAAAGAGAGTCCCCGAGATAGGACAGACTTTTCATCTGGGCTGAGTGTGTGGTTGGATAGATTGACGATATTGCTGGGTGGGTTAGGGGTACCACGGTTGTGGCCCCACGTAGCAGGTAGGAGTTTTGACAGCTTACAGTCCTTTTTCCTTTGTAGAGAGGTGAAGTGAGTAATGTAGATCTCCTGTCTTATTTTAGTGAAGTCCGTTTGTATGGAAGTTTGGTTATTAATGAGAGTCTCCAGGTTGGAGAGCTCTTTTTTGATGTTTTCCTGTTTGTTGTATAGGATGCTGATCAGGTGGTTCCTCAGTTTCTTTGATAGAGTATGGCATAATCTCTCACTGTGGTCTGTGTGGTATGTAGATAGCAGTGGATTTTTTACCTTTAGTCCATTTGGTATGATGTCCATCCGTTTGCATTTGGAAAGGAAGATGATATCTGTCTGTATTTGTGCAAGTTTCTTCATGAGGTTGATGGATTTCCACTCCATACGGCTAAATGCAGTGCCTTGCATAGTGTCAAGTATCAGAGGGGTAGCCGTGTTAGTCTGGATCTGTAAAAGCAGCAAAGAATCCTGTGGCACCTTATAGACTAACAGAGGTTTTGCAGCATGAGCTTTCGTGGGTGAATACCCACTTCTTCGGATGCAAGTAGTGGAAATCTCCAGGGGCAGGTATATATATGCAAGCAAGAAGCAAGCTAGAGATAACGAGTTTAGTTCAATCAGGGAGGGTGAGGCCCTGTTCTAGCAGTAGAGGTGTGAAAACCAAGGGAGGAGAAACTGGTTCTGTAGTTGGCAAGCCATTCATAGTCTTTGTTTAATCCTGAGCTGATGGTGTCAAATTTGCAGATGAACTGAAGCTCAGCAGTTTCTCTTTGGAGTCTGGTCCTGAAGTTTTTTTGCTGCAGGACGGTGACC
>QXTE01000023.1:407935-596057 GCA_003942145.1 Platysternon megacephalum
GGTCACCGTCCTGCAGCAAAAAAACTTCAGGACCAGACTCCAAAGAGAAACTGCTGAGCTTCAGTTCATCTGCAAATTTGACACCATCAGCTCAGGATTAAACAAAGACTATGAATGGCTTGCCAACTACAGAACCAGTTTCTCCTCCCTTGGTTTTCACACCTCTACTGCTAGAACAGGGCCTCACCCTCCCTGATTGAACTAAACTCGTTATCTCTAGCTTGCTTCTTGCTTGCATATATATACCTGCCCCTGGAGATTTCCACTACTTGCATCCGAAGAAGTGGGTATTCACCCACGAAAGCTCATGCTGCAAAACCTCTGTTAGTCTATAAGGTGCCACAGGATTCTCAGTCATTTTTGTTACTGAAGTGTTAATATACCCTTAACAACTATACTTCCCCCATCCTTCCAACCCTGCTGTCTGCTCAAACGCTCCTCTAAGCAGAAACTTTGCCTCCTTAGCTCAGTCAATATAATATTCATTATTTGTATCACCATTTATGTTTTCCTAGGTGCCAAATGACCTCTCTCCTCTTTCAAATATCTCTTTAAAACCCACTTCATCTTAGCCTGCCAGGGCTGTCTCCTCTCTTCCCACTTTTGCATTTACCGTTTTTTATTTGTAATTGTCTCAATTAGATACCATTGGCCCAGAGAACCATGTTTTCTTTCATACTTGTAAAGTTCTATGTCCACATCAAGCACTCTATAAATAAATATTAAGCAGCAATAGTTGTTGGCATTGCTATCATAAAGGTAGCAATTAAATAAATATATCAATAATTGGGATACTATTTGAAGACAGAAAAATTGCTTGTAAAATTATACATTTGGTATTCGCAAACTTTAGAAAATCACCTAATAATTTTGTTTAAATTCCTATGAGGTGGGGAGAGGGGAGCTATGAATTAACTGAACAGTTCTTGAAATACTCATTGTGACATTAGTTAATGCAATTATACTAATATCAGGAAAGATAAAATATGACACTAATTTAGCACTAATAGGTTGACGTTTCAAAACTGGTTTATAATTTGAAACTTGCTATGAGTCATTTCCTCTAATATGGGGAATACCATATTACCTTCTATTTCATTAGTACAGCTCAGGGAAGTGACTGCTCCCAACCAAAATAGAATTAATCAAGAACTGGTTTTGTAAATAAACAGCATTAATCACTCATGGTACATACAAATCAGATGATGTGAAAGCCAGAGGCAATCCTTCCAAAAAAAATTAAAGCTTTTTTGGGGGGAAAGGAAGGAGTTTCCTTAAATCAAAACTAATAGTGCACTAGCTGATAAACATGGGATTCTATGGCAAGAGTCTGGCAACCATAATTTAACATTTGTATAGATTCAAATAATTTAAAAATCAGCTGTGAAATCCTTATGTTTTTACTATGTTCTCATGTGGATACAAATCCCACTGAATTGAATAAGTTCTGCCCAAGTAAAAGTTTGAGGATTCAACCTCAGGTTCTCAAATAGTATTATACTGACTCAATGCTTCATTTTTCACACCCTTTGATTCTGACAATTTCTGCCCAAATTCACAGATAGACAAGGTGGGTGACGTAATATTATTTATTGGACTAGCTTCTGGTTGTATGTAAAGCTCAGAGGGCTATAGATGGTGAGACCACTGAGGATGTTTTGTTTCTTGCATTTGCTCAGGAAGTAGATGTCAGTTAAGTTTTGCTTCTTTTTTCTTCATGTTGCGGCATTTCCATGTTAGATGGTAAGGTTCATTATCTCCATTGTTGTATGCAGTAGTAGTGTAGCCATGTCGGACCAAGGAAACAGAGATCAGGTGTGTGAGATAATATATTTTATTGGACCATAAAATACATTACCTCATTCACCTTGTCTCTGCAATATGCTGGGAGCGACACGGCTATAACACTGCATAAAAATTCACAGCTGACAGCATACTACGGAAGTACTGTCACTAAGCCACAATTCCTCTGTCTTATACAGAAAAGCATGTTTCCTTATGGGCTACTGAGACTGGGAGTTCAGAGAGGAAGGGGTCTAGCCTGGTCTCCATAGCCCAGATCCTCAAAGGTATTTAGGCACCCATTGATTTCAATGGGAGTTGGGCACCTAAATACCTGTGGGGATGTGAGCCTCTCTTAGGATTGCCAGCCTTCCAGGCATGTCCTGAAATCTCCAGGAATTAAATATTAATCTTTAATTGAAGATTATGTCATGTGATGAAACCTCCAGGAATACCTCCAAGGAAAATTGGCAACCCTAGCCCTCTCAGTATAGCAGGAACTTGGAGTGCAGATGGGTCAGTTTGATTATTGATCCATGAGCCTACACAAAAGCCCCATGTAAGCACTAAGATTTCATAGCACCCACCACTGTGCTAGGCGCTGTACGTCCAAACAGAAAACCCTGGGGCCAGCTTGGAAGTGGTTTACAGTCCAGTTTTAAACATGGGGTGACTGGGGTAGGGTCACAAAAGGGTCGAAAGAGCGGGACGCTCCCAGTGCCCCAGCCACGGCAGTGCACGGCGCTGTGCGTGCAAGCAGACGGCAGTCCAGGACCCAGGGGCCCATACCCAGGCTGCAGGTGACATACAGGGAGGGGCCATTACTAGGCCCCTTAAGCGGGAACCGTGAGGCTGCCGGCGCGCGGCCCTGATTGACAGGCAGGCAGCCGGCTCCGGCCCGCCGCACCTCGGCGTTCCCACTGCAGGCGGGGAGCGGCCCGTGGAACGGGGGGGAGGGGCTGCTCCTGCGCACAAGGTCCCCCCGGCCCTTCCCACCGCCTTGCCAGCCTCCGCCCAGGGAGAGGCTGCGTGACGTCACGCGCAGTCACGCGGGCGCTGGGCGGAAGCGGAAGCGGAGCGGGGTCCCGGCGGCGTTTTGGACACGGAAGTAGCGCGGGGTCCGGGCAGTGGGTTCCGCAGCGGGGAGCAGCTCTAGAGACCGGACACAGCGCGGCAGCGGCGTCCCCCGCCATGGCCGCGACATCCAACCTGCAGGTAGAGACAGGCGGAGCCGGGGCCCCGCCCAGAGCGTCCTGCTGGGGGAGGGGGTGTCGGGGCGGAGGGGGGCGGTGTTTAGGGTGGGGGAGGGGAAGCGAGGGGGTTGTCTGGGGTGGGGGGAGTGGGTGTCGGGGCTGGGGGGAGCGGCGGGGGGGGGGAGTGTCCGGCCCCTGGGGGCTGGAGCTTCCATAGTGCGTGTCCCTGAAGTGCCTGAGGCTCCCGGCACCCGTTGGACGGCTTCTGTCGTGTATCTTGAGGGTTGTCTCGAGTCGGATAAAAAGCGAGGGGTTTGCTTTAAACCGTGTCGCTTTCCCCGCTTTTACCAACCTCTCGTCAATCCCTACTGTTAGAAGGGGCAATTTACACTTGGTAGGTGGCCAGGACGATCTTTATCCTGCCAACATATGTTAAAGCATCTCTTGTCCTGTCTACGTTAAGACTTTAAAATACCTTGATTTGTTTGTTTGTTTTAAAAATGCACCCTCTGTCAGCGTTTAAACAAATTGTCAAAAGCAGATATAATATGTCTGCTCTGGTTGGGGGTTTATCCCTTCTGTCCATTTTCCATTAGTGTCCTGGTTTAGTGGCTACGTACACTGATGTTCACTGTCATCTCTTACCATACTCCCAGGGTAGCACATGGATTTATTTACCTCCTCACTTTTCAATTAAGTCTTAAGTTTGTTTCTGATAACTTGTAGAAGCACATATCCCACATGCTACCATATATTTGAGGTTGGAGTAGGAGAGATCTGTAATTGTTAATATCTCCTTTGCTCTCAGTCACTTTTTTTTTTATTATTATTATTTATTTTTGCACTATGCTTCCTTTCTCCTTCTCACAAAAGTAGTATTGGTATTGTTAAAGTGGTAACAAACACACTTATAACTGATTTCATGCTAGATCAGTTATAAAGGTGGTTTTGGTTTTAAAAAAAATCACACCTGTAACTGAAATAGTTACACTGTGACAAAACTGGCTGCAGATCAGGCCCTAGGTCCGTCCGTCCCCCCGCCCCCCCACACACACACTTTTTTTTTCCTGATTCACTATTATTTGTATTATCATAGCACTTAAGAGAATATTTTGTAGAAGGCTTCCTTGCCACAATGAAATTGATGTTCTGGACTCTCTAGCAGTCTAACATGTTGTTTCTGTATTATTTTCCTGTGTTTATAAAAGGGGAGGCATAGGCCCCTTGTCAGAGTTCAGGCTAATTTAAGTGAGTTTCAGAAGTGGCCAATGAAGTGTGTAGATTTTTGTTTGTTTGGTAGGAGCAGGACAGGAGTGTAACACAACCTCCTCTCTTGCTGGGGATCTGCTTTAACAGATGGTCTTTTCACATACCCTCCAGAATGGAAGATTTTGCTCATGGTTTTAATGAGACAAAGATTCAAAATTTTTCTCACACCTGGTGGCTCACCATTTAAAAGGTCTCCCTTTTGAAACAAGCTTCTTTTAGTTTAATCTACCTGAAACCAAAAGGTGTTTGCTCCAGTGCCATTGAGTCAAAACCAAGCCAAACAGTAAAGATAATACTGTGCTACTCCTCTTCTGATCCCTACTGGTGCTGCTGCTGTGTATCTGCTTTGTTTTGTCTGATATGTTAGAGAGAGCCCAAATCCTGACATGGATGTATTCACAAGAGACCAAGGACAAGTGCATACTGTATTTGAAACTGCTAGAAACAGCCTTGTTGCTGAGTTTCCATGATCAGTGTGATTGCATTGTTACACAGTTATTTCCTCTGCTAACTGTACTATGAGAGAACTGAATATAGTAACATTTACTATATAGGTGTATAGTTACTCTAAGTAAATTGTTAGTGGTTAAGTGGTTACATTTTTATATTGGTGTGAGCCAAATAAAATCAAATTCTAAATACTTAGTTAGAAATGTAAAATCATCCAATAATCTGTTCCCCTTCTCCATGCACAAATATCCTACCGTTATAGCTGTTAGGTAATCTGGAAAGGAAAAAAAAAAAGCCCTTTTATACAACTTTCTAATGTTTGAAGGCCACTTCCTCCTTGTTTGTTAGTAATTCAGTCCTTGTTTGCCCTTTTTTCCTGGAAGACACACTTGAGATACCAAGGATATGAAACTGGATTAATTGAGGAGTAATTACTGTCATTCAGACTGTTTACAACTTTTTGGGGTTTTATACTGAAAGAGCTTCCAGTCTACAACTGAGTCCTCCAAGATAGACTTCCAGCAAGTTTCTTACTGGGGGAGATTTTCAAAAGCAAATCTCCCCCTTTTGTTTCTGAAGTAAAAAACACAAATAGGGAAGAAAACTAAAAAGTGCCTGAAAAGTTTTTCATACATAAAGGATGGCACAAACCCATACTTCTTTCCCACTTCACATAAACTTTTTATAAGAGATGAGAACCACATTCAGAATCCTTGAAATACAGAATTGTTGCTACTTAAGAGTTATGTTTACTTGAACTGTAAACTTCTGGTTATAAATATTTGGCACTACTACATTACATCTTTTTTCCCCAGAACTAATCTCAAATCAGAGCTTCCTATTTGCAGGAAAATAGGATATCCTACTATAAGAAAAAGCAAATAAAGCTGTTTCAAAAAGGAAAAAAATGGTCTCCCAAAACACCATACAGCAGTGCCAGGCCTCTCAGAGTTCAAGCATTTCCACAGGAAAAAGGGGGGCAGTTCAAGCTCTTCATGTCTTGGTTCCCGAGGACAACGTTATATCGGGGTAGAGATGTATTTATATTGAAGTGGCCCACGTGGCTCAATCCATGTTGGAGCCTCACTAAAGATTTTTAGTAACAGTTGACTTTGATAGTGTATCCTGAGAAATTTTTAAGCTATGAAGATAAAATAAATTTGAGAATGGTGTGGATTCTCCATACATCTTTTCAATTAACATAAGAGATTGCTAATAAAAATTTGGAAGCGCTGGATTAACACTCTAGTAATAACTATAGCTTAGTATAGAGGAACATTTCTGCCTGTCACTCCTGGTTTATGTACTACAGATATATATTGAAGGTACACTGTTGACTTACTCTGTATGAGTACAACACTCAGCAGAAAGGGGTTCTGACCTAGTTACCCTCTAGGTGCTACTGCAATATAAATACTTCTAAATTGACTGATTTCAAGTTGTATGCAGTGTTGTAGCCATGTTGGTTTCAAGTTAGCTGTTGAAGTATGGTAGACAGATACTGATTGTTGCCTAGTGCAAAAATATTTTTTACTGCTAATATCTGTTCAGATGAAGACATGAATTTGCGGTTTGTTACTGTATCTACAATTTTCTATTAGATTATTTTTTCAGCTCATTTAAAAATAAGGTGCTTTTTTTATTTTCACAACTTTTGTATTTTAATATGTTGGAAAGAATTAGGAGGTCTTGTACTAGGGCACCGTAGTAGAATAGATTTTAAACTCATTCTGTATTCTGCCAAACCACATTAAAAGAAAATAAGATCCTGATCCTGAAAAGACTATGCACATTCTTAGCTTTGCTACTGTGAGTAGTCCAGTTAACTTTAATAGGGACTACTCACAGTACATATAGATAAGCACATAAGTCTTTGCAGGAAAAGGGCCTAAAACTTGCACCAGTAAGGTCTTGCAGTCAAATTCTCCAAACGCTTAAATGTGAGTTAGTTTTTATTCAAGCAGGTAGTGACATTGATATTAATGGGATGACTTGTATGAATAAAGTTTACTCATGCATGTTTGTAGAATCCAGCCCTCCTTAACTTTGACATTTCTTTGGTAAGGTTGTATGTGCAACCTTGATTCTGCTCCTTATGTACATACTATCATATGCACACAGTATTTCTCAAATTATATTTTATAATTTTATGTATGTATGTATGGCATCTTATATAAATGACTCATGGAGTGCATTTCTGTGAAAGATCTACTAGGAAGTGAGTTGGGTGGAGTCCTCCATCATTGACTGCACACCTAGCAAGAGGCATTTTACTTAGCTGTAGACAATACTGTGAATATGTAATAAACTGTCTTGCAACACATGCACAAGGGAAGCAGAGTTATGGTAGCGCATGCAACTTTAGCTTTGGCATTTCATTACTTAAGAGCTTACCTGTGTAACTATAACATTAATTTAAAATAGACTTTTTAATTGATTTTTGCTCTTTAAACAGGAAAAGATCTAGACGCCACTAGAATGCCCCCTAACTCATGCACCTTAAAAAGTTCATAGGAGAGTCCTTCTCCTGGATCCTCAGGAGTTGCACTCTTTCCTTTTTAGTGTGTCACTGTCACATATAGTGGAAACTGCAAAGTGTACATGAAATTGATGAATGGCTTGGTACAACCTTAATAGATTAAGAGAATAGCTTTGTCACAATCTCAGCACGTGCCATCTTACTGTTGTTTCTAATGTTGCTTTTAAAGTGTTTAACTGCAAAATCTTGAATTGTGTTCATGTGAAGTATGACTTTGCAGAACACTGAAAAGTTCTTATCAGTAAGAACTATTCTTGTCAGATTTCTTATTTCTACCCCAGCTATGTCAGCATTAGAGCATTTTAAAAGGTTGCATTCATTCTTAATAAAAGGACATGTTTTTCATGTTTTGAGACAAGTGAATTGTTTTAGCTCAGACTAAAAAAATAGGAATGTACTCCAATCAGATCTTAATATCAGGTTCTTAGGTCAAACTTCCTCAAGCAGCAGGCAGTTGAAAACTGATTTACAGTAGAAATGCTTCAGTGCCTTTAACTCTGTCACTACTGTTCCACCTAGAATATATTGTTTAAATAAATTGGCATAACGTTTTGTTTCATTTGGTGGTTTCATTTTGTGTGTGGGGTTTTTTTAATCACTTTTGTAATATATCCAGACTTGGGAACTCGGGTCACTTGGCTCTGTGTCCACACTGATCTCAGGCAGCTCTCACGCAAAGCTTTGTGTCCTTGATATTTCCCAAGTCCACTCTGAATTCAGTCCTTCTCCCTGAGATGCCCAACAGCAGTTGCTCCAACTTAAGGCCCTGGTTCTACAGTGAGCAATAAGTGCATGGAGGAGTCCTATGTGGAGCTTATTACATGAGTATGGCCTAAGTTACTATAATTTGTATTTTAAATGCAAACATTTGTTTGGCATACAAAAGAAAACAGCACAGAATAAAAAAATAAATATCAGCTAATACTTATTTAGACTTACCATTACAGAAAGCATAATTCTACTTAGTCACATGATATAGTTAAGCAAAATAAAAATCTTGGTAAGACCTGTATCACCCAGCTGTTGCCAGGAGCCTTGAGTTTTTTCTCCTTAGTATGTTTTCTTTCATTTGGTAATGGAAGAGTACACTCAATTCAATGCACGATAGTTTTATTCAATCTGCAGTAGAACTGTTTTTTGGTATTACATATAAATTTAACATTTCTACTAATTGTACCACTGGTATTGTTTTGGGTTAATTACTTCTTCTGGGGTTTACAAGAAGATTGGTTGCATATTACCAGTGAAGATGAGCATGAGTTCCTTTGCTGAGTATATCCATCAGGTGGTCATATGTATTCAGTGAGTTTTATTTCAATACTTCTAGAAATAGGTCTCATTACCACAAAATGAAAAGAGATCCCGTTTCCTGGCAGATTAGTTACATAATATTCACAATTTAATAATATTTTAGAAATTTTTAATTATCCTATGTTCAGGGCTGTACAAGGACAGTCCCAGTGAATTTATAATCAATTACCTTCAACTTGTTTGCATAGTATTGTAAAGGTGAGGCATCAGCTTTCAGTGCAACAGCTTAAATTATCACTCTGATGTTGCAGTACTCTTGCATAATAGTCGTCATTTTAATCACATCACTTTTTTTTTTTTTTTTTGCTTTACAGAAAGCAATAGATCTTGCTAGCAAGGCAGCGCAAGAAGACAAAGCAGGAAACTATGAGGAAGCACTCCGCTTGTACCAACATGCTGTGCAGTATTTTCTCCATGTAGTTAAATGTAAGACTTGGTATATTAGCTAGTTATTTGCTGCAATTTTTTAAAAGCTAAATTATATAAAGTTACAGCAGTCTACCTGATAGAACCAAAATGCAAAATATTCACCATGTTAAGCATCAATAAGTATTTTGTCTAAAGATACTAAATCTCTCAAACAGTCAAATGAGAGTTGCCAGCTATACTTTTATTTAAAGGCACATATTGTGTCTCTTCCTCTTCCACCATGCACATGCTCTCCAATTGCTCCAATCTTGTAAATAGTCCACTTTGTTGCTATTTATAAAGGAATCCTGCTACAAATGCAAGATTTCTTCGGAAAGTTCCAAGGTGGCTGCAGTGTAGGGGGGACCGGTGGAGTGTGGGAAGGGTTAAGTATTTCCTTTTTTATGTAGGGAAAGTCAGGTGGTATCTGGAAAGCCAGTCTCCTCAGAAGTTACTGTCTTTTCTTGCTGGTGAAATAATTTCTCTATCAAATTCAAGTTGCTTATGCTTATCTTAAAAGTTCTGCACAAATGAACATATGTAGTTTAGGCCGATATTTATGCTCTCATTTTTCTTCTGCTAATACCTTGTCTACAGTTCCCTTTACATCCTTCCTTCACTGTTGTTTTCATGCTTCCTTCTCTGTTGCCTCTTATGCCTGAATTCTTGCTTTTGCCTTTGATGTGCAAGGAAATGCTTTTCTTAAGTTAAATTCCACCTTAAAATGTGTTATTTCTGCCAAGTCTACCAATGCAAACTCACTCCACGTTAGATGTACTGTTACATATACAATAATTTAAAAATCTAAAATAACTTCCCTTTGATCATTCAGGGCAGTTTGTGTGTGGGTTTTGTTTGTCTTTTGTGTCTGTCTATAAATTATGCTCTGTGGGGCAAGAGAATGTGTCTTCTGCAATGCTGGGCACACTTTTGGGACTTAATACATAGAGTAAAGTGTGCATGCCTCTTGTTGTGTAGCCTGAAATGCTTTTTAATAGATTAGAGACCAGGAGGACAATAATAAGTATTAATGTGCCATCTAAGGCCCCGTCCAGACTACCCGCCCGGATCGGCGGGTAGCCATCGAAGTATCGGGGATCGATCTATCGCGTCTCGTCTGGACGCGATAGATCGATCCCCGAACGCGCTACTTCGAACTCCGGTACTCCTGCAGGGCGAGCGGAGTACCGGAGTTCGAAGTAGGAGCCGCGAACTTCGATCGCGGCGCCGCGCGGACGCGAGGTAAGTCGCGTTAGTTCGAACTAAGGTACTTCGACTTCAGCTACGCTATTCGAAGTACCTTAGTTCGATCCCGCCCCTAGTGTGGACCAGCCCTTAGGTTGACATGGTAGGTGAGGCACAGTAACTCCTCACTTAAAGTTGTCCTGGTTAATGTTGTTTCATTGTTGCATTGCTGATCAATTAGGGAACATGCTCGTTTAATGTTGTGTAATGCCCTTCTAACGTCCTTTGGCAGCCGCCTGCTTTGTCTACTGATTGCAGGAAGAGCAGCCCGTTGCAGCTAGCTGGTGGGGGCTTGGAACCAGGTTGGAATGGCAGCCCCCTATCAGCTCCCCGCTCCCCTAAGTTCCCTGTGCAGCAGCTGCCTGCAGTTCAGCTGTGTCCCTCCCCCCACTGCCAAGCTTGGAGCTGCTCCCTGAGACTCCTGCTTGCTGTGTGGGAGGGAGGGAAGGAAGAGGGGGGCTAATGTCAGGGTGTGTCCCCCCCCTGCTCCTGCACCCCGCTTACCCAATCTTCCATAGAGCAGGGGGGACAGACCAGGACTCAGGGCGGAGGGAGCTTGCAGCAGCTGCCTATCAGCAAGCTGATCTAATTAACAAGGCAGTGTACTTAAGGGAAATGCGCATCTCTCCCTCCATTCCTGCTGCCTTGTGTAGAGAGAGAGTTGACCCTTGAGGGCTCAGCCAATTGCTGGTTCATCATTTAGCGGTAAGGGAAATATCCCACCCTCTGACTCCTCCACCTCAACCAAGCTTCACAATCATCATCACTGTGTACCAGTATTAAATTGTTTGTTTAAAACTTATACTGTGTGTGTTATGTGTATGTGTGTGTGTATATATATATATATACAATTTTCCAATTTCCCCATAAGAATTAATGTGGTGAAAATTTTTTCCCTGGAACCTAACCCCCTCATTTACATTAATTCTTATGGGGAAATTGGATTCGCTTAAAGTCGCATTTTTCAGGAACATAACTACAACGTTAAGTGACGAGTTACTGTAATATCTTTTACTGGACCAGCTTCTGTTGGTGAGAGAGACAAGCTTTCGAGCTTACACAGAGCAAAGGTTGGTCAGATTTTATGCCTATCTACCTTTCAATGTGAACGACAACTTTTTTTAAGAAACTGGAAGATTGCAGAAGGGGGTTGAGAACATACAATGTAAATAAACAAAAACCACTGCTCAACACTAGTGATCTCTTAAACTACTGCCCAGTAACATCCGTTTTTTAAGCAAGCTAATCAAGAAGCTATCCATCTACCAGTATCCTTGATCCTTCTCAATCAATCAGGCTTTAGGTCAAGTAATGATGCAGAGATGGCTGCCTCCTGCTGATAGCCAAGCCACGGGCATCCATCTTAATCTTGATGGCCTTCTGATACCGTTGATCACCAAGTACTCCTGGCTTGCTTACAAGAAGCTTTGAGATGAACAGAACTACCCTGAAATGGCTTGGATCCTTTCACACCAAATCCATAATGTTGTCATAGTCAACTGATCCTGTACTTCTAAAGCCCCCACCTGTGGAATCCCACAAGGCTCAGTCACTTTCCACTATATTATTCAACATCCGTCTGAAGCTTTTGGGAGAGCTGGTAGGTTAACATTAGACAATGCACAGTACAACATCTCATGTACTTTTGCTGTTAAGAGTACCATCAACTTCAATACCTGGGTGAAATCAGCACCTGAATGAAAGCATCTTGCTACAGTTGAACCCAGGTAAAACTGAGGTGATTTTGGTAGGAAGAAGGAAGTGCTTTGAAGAACTTGCCGCCTCCTAACACTTCTCCATTATCAGATGGATTTTCCCTCAGTTCTGTCTATAAACCCTGTCCTTTAATCTCAGTGCTGTTGGATAATCGTATACTTGTGGGATCCAAAACACCCACAACTGGTCCTAAAGTTGCACCCCATCCTATCAGTACAAACCTGGTCATAGTGACCGCCACACCTGTGATCTGCAGGCTTGATTATTGCAGCTCATAACTAGGAGTGAAGCCACATGCTTTGAAAAAGCTCCACCTGATACAAACCACAGTAGCCCATCTGCTTAGCAACACAAATCACAATGAACATATCACCACGGAGCTCTGCTCTTTGCATTGGCTTCCCATTCAATAGAGAGTCCAGTTCAAAGTGGATCTTAAGCAAAAACCTGTTAGCTTAATCAAGTTTTCTCTCCTACAGGAGAAGGAAATAGCTCTCTTGAAATAGTTGGCTGTTTATATGGTGGATATTGATAATATGGTGGATATTGGCAATATAAGCATCTAAATGCCCCTTGAAGCATTCACTAAGCACATAATGGATTCTTGCAGGTCGGAGGTTTTCAATTTACTTTTTCTTCATTGAGACTTGAGAAACTACTACACACTACCTTTCTTACGTATTCTATTAAATTTAGTATTAAAATTGGGACAGAATTATTACCCTTTTCTGTTTGATTTATGTGGTTTTTTGGCTTCCAGTAAAGCATAACCATTTTTTCAATTTTTTTAGATGAAGCACAGGGTGATAAAGCAAAACAAAGTATCAGAACGAAGTGTACAGAATATCTGGACAGAGCAGAAAAACTGAAGGAGTATCTGAAAAAGAAAGAGAGAGCTCCAGCAAAGCCAGTGAAAGAGTCTGGTCCATCTGATGAAAAAGGGTATGTTTTTTGGAGACGGTAAAGCAAAATGCAATATTTTTCATGTTCCAAACTCAGCTGAGACGAAAGTTAAATATTTGAAAGAACATTTTAAGTAAGTTTTTAATGCGTGTGAAATGTATCAGATGAGCAATACTGAAGTACAGTAACTAACCAAACAATATGGACAGCATGCATACTAATACTACAAGCTTTCCTATGTTTCTTTACCAATATGCCTTATCCCTACTTGCAGTAACTCTCATGCCAGTCAATTAACTCATGTCTAGCAGGTCATTAGCCTTTCTGCTGGATGACAACTGTGGTGGCCTATGACACTTCCGCCGCCAGAGCTACTGGTCCGGCGCCGCTGGGCTTAGTGCGGGGCGGGGCTGCCCCGTCACACATGCCCTCTATGCTGCATTTTCACAAACCATGGATTTCTCTTACGTCTTCTCTTAATTCTTCTGCCAGAGCAGCGTAAAGAGGAACATAGCACTAGCTGGATCTGACCAGTAACTCCAGTTGCTGCTCCAAACATATAGAGGATTGCTTAGATCTGCCTGCACTGAAAAAAGGACAATTGTACCTGTAATAAATCTAATTTAAAAACAGTAAAAGTGGAATTTAGGCCATAAATATTTTCTAAAAATCATGGAAACATTAAAAACTCCATAGGAAAACTTATTAAAACATACTTCATTACAATTGTCAAAAATATTTTAAAGAAGAAATCACATTTTATATGAAGCTTAGAATGACACTACTTGGTTTTATATTTTTGTCATGTGATTTTTAAAAATAAAATGACCTCATTCAACAGGGCTGTTGGGCCCTCAAAGAATCTACAGAATTCTGTTATAAAACGTAAAAAACACATTTCCCTGAATATCTCTACCAAAATGATGGAAGGTGTGAGGTAGACTATAGTTTCCATTTACAAAATTGTTTGTCTTGTTGTGTAAGACAGGTGGCTTTCTTTGTAGTTGAACATCTTATTACTTGTGTCTGAATTAGGACTGACAGTGATGGGGAAGGAGAGTCTGATGATCCTGAAAAAAAGAAACTGCAAAATCAACTTCAAGGTAGTTCTGAAACTTTTTTTAAAGAAATCATTGTATCAAGTGACTTGTTAACCAACCGATCAAAATTGCCTGATTTATTTATTTTTTGCCTACAAAAGGGCTGTGGATTGACTTGCCACAGAGTATTTAAATACAATAGAAATTCCTCTGTGCATTCACTATAAACTAATCTTTGGGATAGTCTGGATTTTATTAAATTGTGTATCTTAATTCCTGTCTACGTCGATCCCCATTCTAACATGCGACTGAATTACTGCATGCACCCGAAGAGAACACTGATCCAAAGGGGAAAAGCTCCTTGAGGCCAAATGAATATTTATAGTTTTATCATTAGTACCTAGAGACTCAGGTCATGGTAGTCATCGCACAAGCACTTAGTATGAGACAGTCCCTGCCCCAACAAGTTTATAATCTAAATAGATAAAGATAAAGGATAGCTGAAAGACTTTACTGATCCTTGATCTTTCTGATCACTGACAGCCACTTAGTCCATGCTTCCCACCACAAGGGGAGATGTTTTTATTTTTTGTTTGGCCAGAATATATCCTCTACTTCTCTTCTCCTTCCTGTTCGAGTTTCCCTTGCTTCTCAAACTTTTATGTAAAGGACAGTGTTTTACCTATGTATTTCTTGGTGTTTGTTCAGCTAATAGTCCTGTTGTTGACACTCTTCTCTCCCTTTCCCTTGGCATGCTCTGCCCACTGGGGGGGGGGGGGGGAAAGAATAGTGATTTGGGGTTTCTCCTCTTATCTCAGCACATCATTCTTGATTGGCTGAGATGAGTCTTCTATGTTTTGAAATCGAGCTTGAGGTCAGTGATTCAATGTAGCAGAAAACAGTAGCTTTGTACACAGTGGAAAAATGATTTGGCTTTTCTGTGTAGCTGATTTAGAGAAGTCCAGCTGAATTTTGTATTATTGAAGAAATTAATTGGCAGAGAAATTTTAATGTTAAAGAACCAGTGACCTTGACACTGATCTTTCCTAATCCACATATTTTGTCATGTTCTGATCATCACTTTCACTTTAGCATTCAGATTTCCTGTAATCAACGTGTTATCAGCTGACTGTAGCATTCTTCAGGGTTTTTATCGTTGTGTAGTATAGCTGTTGGTCAGATTTAATAATGTAGTCTGCCCCAAAGGATCTTTATGTGTATTGATTATAGGTTTTCCATTCATACGTACTACTAAATCTCTGTCTGTGTTTATATAACCACTGGTAGTCTGTGGTGATTCAAGGCACTTACAATAATCTGAAGTAGAACATTCAGTATGCTGTTTGATATTTCTTTGGCCCAGGATGGTATGAAGAGCATCCTGGGCATTTTGAATATGGAAAAAAAAATACATGTGGGTAATGATTGTTTCAGAGTTTAAGATTATATTTTTCCATACTGACGTGAGTAGTGATTCTCTTTGAAGGGTTTAATCCATTTTGGTCATTCAAGACTGTAATCCACTGTGTGGTACTATCATTGTGACCAAATCAGAGAGATTTTTTTCTAAATGGCTTAGTGAATCTTGTAAAACTATGATCCATGACTACTTATTAATCTTTCCATATACCCCAGGCCTATTTTACATTTTAGCAGCGCAACTCTTTTAAATGTGCTGAGTAGGTTTAATATAATCTCATCCATTGCGGTGCTAGACCCCTCTGATCCCCTTTTTTTTTTTTTTTTCCCCACCAACAGTGTTTAAAACAGTTTAAGCACTCAGTTCACAATGGAATAGTCTAGCACAGACTTTATTTTAATTCCTGGCAGTTGGCCTCTTGGTCCATTTGCGCAGTATTTGTTTCTTCTTCCACAGCGTAAGAACTATACAGGAGAAGAATTTATACTCTGAGGCAGGTGAAAGCTAAGAGATTCTGAGGGTCCCAAACATGTAAGAAGGACCCATAGAGTTTCATGGCAGGTCAGGTCTGTGAAATTCCTAAGTTTGGTTAGAAAAACTAGAAGCTCTTCTGAGCAGTCTTTTGTTCTGTGGGAACTCTAGATTTGTCTGCTCTTAAATTGTGATCTGGAGGTGGGAGTACTGCCACCAGGGATTCTAGTAAGAGCTTCCAGATTGTGCCCTTGTGGCACACGTAGACACGAAGAGCTTGAACTGCCCCTCTTTCCTGTGGAAATGCTTGAACTATGAGAGGCCTGGCACTGCTGTATGGTGTTTTGGGAGACCATTTTTTTCCTTTTTGAAATAGTTTTATTTGCTTGCACCTCTTTTTCTTATAGTAGGATATCCTATTTTCCTGCAAATAGGAAGCTCTGATTCCTAGCTTTATTTCATGTAAGGTTTTCAGCAGCAATGGACAATTGCTTACCTTGGGAGTTTTCTGCAGCTATCTTTTTACTGTTCTCTTGTGGCTGTTTGTCCTTGACTGTTTTTGCACAATCTACTTCACAGAAAGTCTGGATATTCTTCCAGATCAAACTGATCCCCAAAAGTGTCTGCTACAGCAACTGCTCTGAATAGCTTTGTCTTTCATTGATGAGAATTTCATATGTTTGATACTTCCAAATCTCTAACACCTTTTGTGGAAAAGGTGTATCCCTCTGCCATCTCTCACAAGGTGGAATCCTCTATATCTTTTTTGTTCCATAAAGCTACCCTTTCAGCTGCAGTGTTTATTTTTCCTATTGAACCTGCAGATTGGAAAACTGAAGTGGCTGTTTGAGACTCTTTACGACAGCTATCAGGTCCTTCATACTTCCATTTACTCAGTCTTCTTGGTAAAAATTCTTTTTAGAAGGATCTCAGGAAATGTATTCCCCAGGAGTTCTCCTTAGGCAAAATATTTTGCCTAATCGTATGACCCTGCTCTGGATAAGTTGAGCCTCTTTGCCAGAGGATGTCAGTTATTAATGAGAAAAAATAGGAAAACTAATATAACTTCCAAATCCAGTGTTGTTAGATTACTCTTCAATGATGCACAATTATTTGGAGCTGCCCTACATAAAGATGTTTATGAATCTAAGAAGAATTTCTCTTTCGTGGTTTTTCTGTTTGCTTTTTGAGCTTAACAAACGTCAGATCCTCTCACCTAAAAGATTTTTCAGCTGTATAGTTTCAAGAGCTACTTTACCCAATTTACAACCAAGTATCATGCTCTTTTATTGCCTTTTACATACAGATCCAATCCCATTTATAATCTCATTATGGAACAGAGGTTTTATTTATATTTTAAAATTTTGAGAGAAAATGACTGCAGGATGCTTGAGATTGCTGCCTGGGGTTTATTAGTATTTTATACCCTTGCCCACTGCAGATGGAGTTTCAGTTCCAGCCCCCATGATTGTAATTATTTCAAGAAACTGAATATCTCAAACAGATACTTCTGTGTTGACTCCCACAAAATAACAGGTGATTTTGTGGGAGTCAACACAGAAGTCTTGTGTTTTGAAGATTCTTTTCAATTGTTTTGTTGCTCCAAAAATCTGTGGACTTGAGACCTATTTCAGATTTTATGGTTTTCACCAAACTAACAAAAGAACCCGGTTAGTTCACACCATTGTCTAGGTCATTTCTCTAAACTCTTATCTCGACTCTTGGGTATCCCTCAAATTGCTAATCTTCATGTTCACCGACCAGTGTTGCCACAGACATTTCCTGTTAGCTTTGCTCAATTTCCATTACATGCGTCTGACGAAGTGGGTATTCACCCACGAAAGCTTATGCTCCAATACATCCGTTAGTCCTGTGGCACCTTATAGACTCTTTGTAGCGTTCTCTTATCTATATTAGTTAGTTTTGGCCTTTGGGATTTCCCTAATCCTGTGGATGTTTACCAGGATCCAAGATGTAATAGCAATATGACTTAGCAAATCTGGGCATTGTCATCAATATACAAATTGGCTGGTAGCAGTGAATTTCTGTCTTTAGGTCACCTAAGTGGAAAGCCCCACTTAGAGGACTTTGGGACTCACTGTTTCCTGATCAATCCAGTCCATTTCATCCTTTGAGAGAGGGAGAAAAAATCATCATTTTTTATAGTCTAGGCAAGGCCCCAATATGCTCTTACATACATAGACCTCAAAGTGCTTTACAAAGGAGGCTTTATTCACATCTTACAAATGAGAACGCTGAGGCCCAGAGAAGTGAAGTGACTTGCCCACAGTCACCCAGTAGACCAGGGGTCGGCAACCTTTCAGAAGGGGTGTGCCGAGTCTTCATTTATTCATTCTAATGTAAGGTTTCGTGTGCCAGTCATACAGTTTAACGTTTTTAGAAGGTCTCTTTCTATAAGTCTATAATATATAACTAAACTATTGTTGTATGTAAAGTAAATAAGGTTTTAAAAATGTTTAAGGAGCTTCATTTAAAATTAAATTAAAATGCAGAGTCCCCCGGAACAGTGGCCAGGACCCGGGCAGTGTGAGTGCCACTGAAAATCAGCTCGCGTGCCGCCTTCGGCACACGTGCCATAGGTTGCCTACCCCTGCAGTAGACTAATGGTACAGCCAGGAATAAACCCATGTCTGAGGCATCCCAGTCAAGTGCTCTGTCCCCTGGGCCACACTGCTTTACATAAGGGCTAGCCATTTTATTTTAAATAGAAGCTTAAATTCTGCAGAAACTACCTGGGCTGATTTAGAGGACTCTGGCAGGCAATGCCTATTTACAGACAACCAAATGATGTTAAAGAGCGGTGTTCTGTCCCTAGGAAACTCACACTTGCTGGCCAAATCATGGTCTAACTCTAATTAGCCACAACAGAACTTGAACCCTGCTTAAGTATGGTGGTTAAACATTGCTGAAATCTGTACATGCTGCAGTCTGTTCATGGAAGCCATGCTGGAATTGACGAGCAGCAGTTCATATGTGAACAGGGTCCAAGATTTTAATTCTTGTTTGACAGCAGAGGCTCTTTGGAAAGGAATGTACCTTCGTAGTTTATCTGGTCTCTTATTTTATAGGTGCCATTGTTATGGAGCGACCAAATATAAAGTGGAGTGATGTTGCTGGTCTTGAAGGAGCCAAAGAAGCACTTAAAGAGGCAGTGATATTGCCCATTAAATTTCCTCATCTATTTACAGGTGAAATAAATTTAATATACATTCTTGGTCCTAATGGTTGCAGTTTGCGGGAGAGGTGTGGCTGGCGAGGTGTGAGAAGCATTTTACACTGTCATCGTGGCGATCTATGTCTAGCTGTCCTCTAAGAGCTTCTATTCCATAGTCTGGTAGGATGTGTATGCTGAGATGGTGGGAGCAGTTGGGGAATTGTATTGGGAGAAAGGAGAGGTTGGTTCAAGAACAACTCATCTCACAGGGTAACTTTAAATACAGTGATATATATTATAAGCTGTATTTCTATTACACATTTGCTAACTTTGGAAAACTGATGATTGGTATCATTTATTAATAAAGCGACAAGTTATATATGAATCTAAATGATGTAAATACAACAGATACCAACTTCTTTCAACTGCAAAAATGAATAAATTATATAAACAATTTCACAAGCTTGGATGAGGATTCAGTTTTCTACCAAGTTCTATACCAAACTGATCCTTGTATCAAAATTCTTCAGGCAAGTCCTTTTCTTTTCTTTTTTTAATATAACTCTCTTAGGAAAGAGAACACCTTGGAGAGGAATTCTTCTGTTTGGGCCACCAGGAACAGGAAAATCTTACTTGGCAAAAGCTGTGGCAACAGAAGCCAACAACTCTACATTCTTCTCAATATCCTCCTCTGACCTTGTCTCAAAATGGTTAGGAGAGAGTGAAAAGTAAGTAGCTCGGTTGATTTTTATTTATTTATTTTGAATACTAAATGGTTTTATTTGGTTCTGAAACACTGCAATCTACTGTCAGCTGAGGTTCAAGAATGTAATCACTACTATTTTCTTTTTTCAAATAATTGCACAACTTCATGATTCTTTCAAAAGTAGGTAAAATTTGAGGTAGTTTGTATACTAGAGCTGGCCCGAAACTCATAATTTCAGGTTTTTGAAAAATTTCAGTGTTTTGAAATTTCCCATGAATGGGGAATTTAAAAAAAAAATTGCTTTGGAATGTCAAAACGTAGTGTTTTTGTAATGAAATATTTTCCCAGAGATCACTGGCAGCTCCTGAGTGAACAGACATCGTTCTTGTCCAGTTAGCTCTGGAGCTGTTGGAGATTAAGGGATCAGCAGCTGCTGGGCAGCCTGACTTCACAGCCTGGGGAGCCAGATGCCCCGAGAGTCTTCCAGGCTCTTGGCTCAGCGGCAGGGAACCTGGAAGCCCTGAGAGCACTGGCTCGAGCCATGGCTTTCAGAGCTTCCAGGCTCCGTGCTACAGGGCTGAGCCCTAATTAGAGCCGGGGTCCCCAGGCTGGGGGGCAGTCCACATGATGGGGCTGCAGACTCAAACCCAGCAGTCTGCCAGTCAGGTTCTTGCCAGTCATTTGATGAAAGTTTTGTAAAAACCCAAACTTTTCCTGAAACATCTCAGGTTCACAAACCAGCACTTTCCTTGGAAAATTTCTGGCAGGCTGTATTATATGTCTCGTTAAAATAAACCGAAAAAGGACAGGAAACTTAGTTTCTTCCCCATATCAATCTTGACTCTCTTCTACAGCTGTGCATGAAAAGAGGGTCTTCACTATATGTGGCCCTTGGTGTGGATCCTTTATTATGAGGATCATTTTTCTCCCTCCTGTCTTGTAACAAAACTTGGGCGATTTATTAAAAGTGACCTTCAAAGGAGAAAAATGGTAAATATGGGCCAACTATTTTTGCTTCTTTAAGGTGTACACCCCCAGCCCAGAGCCCTGACCCTGTCCCGCACCTCAACCCCCTACCCCAAACCCTGAGCCCCATCCTGCACTCCAAACCCTTCATCCCCAGCCCCACACTGGAGCTGGACCTGCTGCTGGCCACTTCGGGGGGTGCACTTTAAATATTCCTGTAATTCTTATCAGTTGAGTCAGGGTTACTGGTGGCGATGGAAAAGCGGGAAAGATATCAAACCCTCAGGCTGACTTTTATTTGGCAATTAGAAAACACCATTTTTTCACTTGTAAACGGAACAAATTTGAGAGACAGACCTGGTATTTGACACCATTTTTAGTCACTTTTCAGAGCTTTACCTGAGACTTCTCTGTTTTAAATTATTGGCATCAACTTTTATATTAATCAAATTTTTTCCTGAACAAATAAATATGAAAATGTGTAAGATCTCAGGCATATCAACCCTTCTGGCTACTTCCTTCACCTAAAGAAGTCATTATTCAGTTTTACTCTTTCAAAGTCTCTTGAGTTGGTTAGATTACATTTAATATGTAACAGAACAATAAGTTTGTTTCTTCATGTGTTCTGCCCAGCTTGTAAAGGACCAAAAGCAAACATAAACGGATCTTTCACTAGCTAGAACATGACTGAAGCACTATACTTTATAGTCCTCATTTCCCTCCAGCATTGCCAGATGACTTTGATTAGAGTGAAGCATCATTTACAGAGCTAAAGAACTTTGCCTCTTGAGGATCCTCAACTGCTTATTTAAAATTATGATTATGAACCTTGATTCCTTATCCTGTGGTAAGCTTGATATGATGCAGTACAATAATATCGATTTGCTGTCTTCTCATGGAAGATAACTTAATTTTTTTTCTAGATTAGTGAAAAACTTATTCCAGCTTGCCAGAGAAAACAAACCTTCTATTATCTTCATTGATGAGATAGATTCTCTGTGTGGATCAAGAAGTGAGAATGAAAGTGAGGCTGCTAGACGAATTAAAACAGAATTCCTAGTTCAGATGCAAGGTAAGATTAATGGCTTTAAGGAACAGTTTATTAAAGCAATTAATATCAATTTTGGCTTGTTTGATACACAGTTTGGTTAAGATTACTGAAGATAATTTGTAGTTTTTTCAAGATGAACCTTTCAAGATGTTTTTAAATGCTTTTATAAAAGTGTTTACATTATTAAATATTACCTGTTCTGGTGTAGGGGTTGGTGTAGACAATGAAGGAATCCTGGTTTTGGGAGCTACAAACATACCCTGGGTTCTGGATTCTGCTATCAGGAGAAGGTAACTTATAACAAAACGTGTATTGTCCTATAAAATATGCAACTTCACACTATACAGCACAGAGTGTTAGTTTTTTTTTCAATTCACTAGTGATTAGGTGGTGGCTTAATCTGTGAATGTTCGGAATCCTGCTTTAACTACCTTGTATGGGAGACCTGAATATCTGTACACTGGAAAGCTCTCAAATTCTTTTACAGTAGATCCTGAATGTGTGGGCAGGGGGTCCTGTGGTCACCTTAAATAATACCAGTCAGGCCAGTGTTTGGTTGCATGCAATATGTGCTGGTGCCATGTAGGTCTCTGCCCCTTTATCTCCCTCTTCTCACATACACAGAGTTCTGAGTTTACCTCAGTTGAAAATACCTACTTAGTCTAGTCCTGAGGTTTTCTTGAGCAAAGAATGGCAATTATGCTGAAGTGGATTCAATAGAGAAGCTAATTTTCTGGTCTCTGTAAGTATGGTAAAGAGCTGGTGCATGGACTTGTTGCACCACCTACCCCCTAGCTCAGTGGTTTTCAAACTGCAAGTCGCGACCCAGTACTGGGTCGTGGAATGTAAGGCACTGGGTCGCAGTGGCTCTGGTCAGCACCGCCGACCGGGCCGTTAAAAGTCCCGTTGGCCGTGCTGCCTGGCTAAGGTAGGCTAGTCCCTACCTGTTCTGACACCGCGCTGCACCCCAGAAGCAGCCAGCAGCAGGTCCAGCTCCTAGGTGTGAGGGGGAGGGGACGGGCCATGGGGCTCTGTGCACCGCCCCTGCCCCGAGCACCGGCTCTGCACTCCCATTGGCTGGTTCCTGGCCAATGGGAGCTGGGGGGGGAGGAGGGAAAGGCGATGCCTGCGGGCGAGAGCCCCGCGGAGCCGCTTGTATGCCTCCGCCTAGGAGCCGGACCTGCTGCTGGCCGCTTCGGGGGGTTCAGTGCAGTCCACGATGCCAGGACAGGGAGGAAGCCTGCCTTAGCATCCCCGGTGCGCCGCTAACCGGGAGCCACCTGAGGTAACCCCGCGCCCCAATCCCCTGCCCCAGCCCTGAGCCCCCCCCAAACCCAGAGCCCCCTCCTGCACTCCAAACCCCTCATCCCCAGCCCCACACTAGAGCCTGCACCCCCAGCCCAGAGTCCTGCCCCCTCCTGCAACCCAAACCCCTCATCCCCACACCAGAGCTTGCACCCCTGCCCGGAGCCCCCTCGTGCACCCCAAAACCCCCATCCCTGGGCCTACCCCGCACCCTTCACCCCCGCACTCCAACTCTCTGTCCCAGCCTTGAGCCCCTTCCACACCCCAAACCCCTCATCCACAGCTCCGTTGGGTCGTGGGTATCAACAATTTTCTTCAGCTGGGTCGCCAGAAAGAAAGTTTGAAAACCACTGCCCTAGCTAATATTTTTTGACAACTTTTCCAGCATTGAAAAATGAGAATACGTTGTGCTTTGCATGCATGCATTTTGGGGAAATAATCCCAGCAGTCTAAGAACAATAGTCACTGTGCTTGTCAGGGAGAGCTGCAGTTCTAAAAGCCTCCTAGTAATACCATATCAGGAAGAAGGCTTGATTAAGGTTCTAAAATTTGTAGCAGAGTCTCACTGAAC
This sequence comes from Platysternon megacephalum, assembly GCA_003942145.1. NCBI lineage: Eukaryota > Metazoa > Chordata > Testudines > Platysternidae > Platysternon > Platysternon megacephalum. The sequence continues at coordinate 431,457 of QXTE01000023.1, forward strand.
ATGCCCTGAAGTTACATTTCAGTTGATTAACTTTATTTAAAATAGCTTTGTAAACTTAAGAGACATTATTAATAGAGGAGTCAAGTTGTTCAGCCATACTTTGGTTAATTGAGCAAAAAAGCTGTTTTAACACTCCATACCTCAAAAATATTGAAGGGATTTTTGTCCCTTGAGCTCCTTCTAGAAACAAAATCTGTCTGCTGTGACTAAGGATTTGTCTACATGGAGATTTAGTGTGCAACAAACCAGGGTGTAAATCTACAGCTTACTAACTGGCAGTGTGGACCCTACTACCATGCATTATGGGCACATCTACTCTACAGGCGAGGGGTGTGATTCCCCTGCTTGTGTACACATGCTCTCACCAAGCTGGTGCGAGTATAAACAGCAGCATAGCCATGGTAGCATGGGTAGCAGCAGCAGAGGCACAGCTTAGCTGTGCTGAGGACTTACCCTACAGTTTCAAGTAGGGTACATACGCTGCATGGCTAAGCTGTGCCTCCACTGCCGCTACCCATGCTACCATGGCTACGCTGCTGTTTATAGTCAGGCTAGCTTGATGAGAGCTAGTGCAAATATGCGTACATGAGCAGGGGAATCACATCTGTGCTGTGTAGCTGGAGCCTAAAAGTTACATAATATGCTTTGGTGTGCTGCTGTTTCAAACATAAAGCACACTATGGAACTTCTACTGCATGGTAGCAGGGTCCATGTGACCAGTTAGTGTGTGGCAAGCTAGTGAACTATAGATGGACACCCCTACTTGCCATGCACTAAGTCTCCATGTAGACATGCCGCAAGCATGGGATAGTTTCAAACCCAAGGGAAGATTTCTCAGTCATGAAAAGGAAGAAATGGGGTTATAATATTCTGAATGTAATTTTAATTAGTGTTTGCAACTATGGATATTACAGTACTTTTTTTAGCAGACTTATAAAATAAACAGTGCTAATGTTCCACACTCTCACTTCATGCACACACGCATTCTTAAAGCTATAGTGCTCGGATTGCTTCCTTATTCTTTCTAGTTCTGTTAGACCATTTGTTGATTTGCATGAACTGCTTTCCATCAAGTACCTGCAAGAGTCAGTGTTTGTGGCTTTTTTAAATTAAGGTTTGAGAAGCGTATTCATATTCCTTTGCCTGAGGACCACGGTAGAACTGCTATGTTTAAGCTTCACCTTGGGAGCACCCCGAACAGCCTGACAGAATCAGACTATCGAGAGCTTGGAAAGAGAACTGATGGCTATTCTGGTGCTGACATCAGCATCATCGTTCGCGATGCACTGATGCAACCTGTTAGGAAAGTGCAATCAGCCACTCACTTTAAGAAAGTAAGTATGTAAAAAAAATAAGTTGCAGAATTTCCAACTCTTAGTTTCTAGAGTTCAAATCTCCTTTTATTTTGAGATTTCTGGCAATTGAGCTTTTAACTTGTGGTTGGTTAATGTTACTTGTATGTGAATTTTCATATGCTTTTAATCTACGAAAAAATGTACATGCTAGGACAAAGAGCTTTTCTCTTAGCTCTGTTTCAGAGAACTGGTCTGAGCATGGCAGAGGGATCCAGGAGTCTGTAACTTGTATTCCTGGCTCTGACAAATTTCCTCTGACTGCTGCTTAAAGGGACACCATCAACTTTGAAATCATCCACTTAACACCTGAAGTTAGCTACTTTTAACGTGGTTTTAACATCTTCCCTGACCTCCATGAGCATTGGCAAAGGCTTTTATATTTGCACTTTCCTATTGTATTTCTCTTTCCTGTTGCTATAAGAAAAACCTATACAGATGGCAATTGCTTATACATGAGCGCTGAAAAATCTGCAAAGTAAATAAACAGGAAAAAATAAAGGCTTTTCTCCATCTTTAAACTCTAACAATCTTAGCGGTGAGTTGGGACAATAATGGGTAAAAATATTTTGAGTGACTTTTTTTAAGTTGATGGTGTCACCTGAGCTCTCTGAGCAGGTACTGTTTCTCACTATTTGGACAACACCTAACATCTTGTGGATTACTGTCTCAGCATTTAACAACACGCAGCGGTACAATGAAAGAACTTTTAAAACTGCCATGGGATTCCATGTGTATTGTCTTGCAAGGATTTCTGTATCAAATACAGTCCATTTAAAAATGATTTTTCTAACTGGACTTGCAAGCTCAGCTTGAGCTGAAAGTCGGCTGGGTTCTCTCCATCTCACAATGCTGCCAAATTAGGTCTGTTACATCTGTGCAACTCCTCTGCCTTCACAGAGTTTTCCCAAGTGTTACTGATTGGGACTTGGTAACTAATTCTGTTAATGCACAAAATGGAATAGAGTTCAGCTTGCCCGCCTAGCTTGGTTGTGCAGTGCTAAAAGGAATTAAAAAGCCTTAACAAATCTTTTTTGTCAATATAGTCAGAACTATCCTTCTGCATATACACTAGAAGCAGATCTATTGAGTAAGGTAGTGCTGTTCTTTCTATAAAATCCCTTTTCAGAGTAGAACCATACTTAAATTATTATTTATATTTCTGCTACAAATTTTGTTTTGTAGCTGTTATAAAAGTTTCTGGTAGATGTAATTTAAGCTCCTCTGCACAGGTGCATGTTCTCTTCTTTTAGCAAAAGTAAAATCTCATTTAACATTTGTTTGCTTTTGAAAGCAGTGTTTTCTGGGAGAAGCAGGAAAACTATATCTGTTCTCAAGATGGTGAAGGAATGGGGTTTCATTTAACTTGTATTTGGTAGCAGTTCTGCCACTCTTTACCTGCCCTGGGTCCTGCCCCCAGGGAGCGCGCTAGGCACCCTCCCCTGCTGAGCCACCTCTCTGACTGGGTTCACTGAAGCGCCTGCAGTCAGGTGCCCTGGGCCCTGGTGCACAATGCATCCTTAGGGCTTAACCCCTTCCTGCCCATAGCCGGTGGACAGGAGGCAGCTGGCTTATGTCGGTGGCCCACAGCAGCCTGGAAGTGTTAGCTGCCTTTTGACACTGTGCGGGCAGGAAGGGACAAGCTGCTTCCAGCCACAGGGGAGGGGGATAGAAGAGATGAGCTCTGCAAGGACACGGGCCAGGTCATCCCTTCCCCCCCCCTCCTTCTCCCCTGCGGCTGGAAGCAGCTCCCGTCCCTTCCCTCCTACGCAGTGCAAAAAGGCTGCTGCTGGCCACGTTCTGGGGTGAATCCCAGCAGAAATCTGGTGAGGGGGGCATGTGATCCTGCGTGTCCCCTCCACATGTTGCCTCAGGAAGACATGGCACCAGGTACCGGGAGAGGTAGGTTCGTCCCAGGGGCCCAGCTAGGCATGGAGGGTGGAGAGCGCCAGGGAGGGTTGGTTTTTCGCACACACACACACACACACACACACACACACTGTACAGGAATGTGTGTGTATCACCTCTCCCTGTGGGGGGAGGAGGGAGGGTGTGTTTGTCACCTCTCCCCATGTGAACCCTAAAGTCTTAAAGATAAGAAGCTAAATAAAAAGAATCCAGTATTTCTTTTTAACAGGGGCTCTGTTAACTTGATGTTAATTTGAATGTTTGTACTGCGTAGTTCTGATTGATGTTGAACTCGCTTGAATACGAGAAATTTTACCAGGTGTCCCATATTCAGCATAGGGAAATATGGTCACTCCTTGAGGGTAGTGTCTTTTGTTCAAACTAGAAAAACTTTTATTAGATGGAAATTAATTCACACATGGTGAGTTTTCTTAGTAGAGCCTAAATTAAACTGAACTCCTACAATTATTTTTGGTTGAAGCTAGGGTTCTCATCCTATATCACCTTCAAAGTAACACATTCAGCCTCACAACACCTATGGCAAGGAGAGGGAGATTCCTGTTTTTACAGATGAAGAAATTGAAGCACTGCTATTAGGGCTCTATATACACTGCAAAAATTGTATTGAAGACAGTTGTCCCTCACCTAATTAGAACACAGTTAAAATTTGTAAGATGCACTGGCCTTAGATATGATTTTAGACTGGTTTATGTGACCCATTGCAACATATTAGGTCCAGGCCACACTAAACATTTTAATTGTGCTGTAACTAGGTAACACAGTGGATTATGTATTGTAAACAGACCCAAAATTATTTTCCCAAGGTCACAAAGGAACTGTAAGGCAGAGATGGGAATAGAACCCTGGTCTCCGCTCCCATTCCTTCTCTAATAAAGACCACACTTCATCCCTGACCTCTTATTTGTTCATGCCTAACAGTGACCATTATAGTAGCCTTAAACCCTGAATAGAACCACATTTAGTTTTCAGGAATGGTAGCAGCTAAGTGGTCAATAGTACCAAAGGCTGCTAACAGATCTGATAATGAGCAGCCTAAGGTAGTTTTATTTAACTATTAAAAACATTAAATACGGAGTTCATTTTTAATTGAAATCCAACTTCTAAATATAGCTCGACACAAAATTAAAAATTAATCTAATAAATGAGAAATGCATGTCACCATTTTCTAACCTAATAAAAAGGTACAAAGTTAAGAATCTGAATAAATGTAAGTAAAGCTATATAGTTCCTTCAGTAACCATGTATAGTATATCCTGGTTAGCAAAAAAAGAAAATGTTGTGTAAATACTCTATTTAGTTGTAAATCAACTTGTTTTAATGGTCACTAGCCAATGAGAGTCAACTTCTCCTTAGGAAAATAAAAAGTACATATGCAAAACAAGACTTCTAACATTGATTATTTAAATCAAGGTTTCCTGCTTGCTGATTTAAATTATAATTAAAATTGGTGATTTAAATCAGTGATTTAAATTACCGATCTACTCTGCTTTATCCCAGTGTTCTCCATAGCCTTCCCTAAAAAGAGTAGAAATGAGGGAATAACTAGTGATATTGTCAGTGTCAGGAAAGGTTTCTTAAGCAGGGACTTATCTACCATCTATTTTAAGACTGACTGGTATCTTGCCTTCCTGAAGGGAAATATTAATAATCTGTCAGCAAGCCTAATGTCTTTCTGCTGGATTTTTACTACTGCTCCTTGTTTGATTGTAACCTCTGGTTTAAAAAAAACCCTATGGGATCCTAATTCACAAAATGCCTTGATCTAGAGAGAAATCCAGTAGACCAACTATCAATTACACTGGCATCTCGAGGAAGCTGCACGAGGGAATACTGAGGATAATTTATTCCAAATCTTGAACAGGTTGTGTCAGTATGAGATTTTTTTTTTTTTTAATTCTACGGCCTGGAAGGGAATTAGGTAATAACTGTCCAAAGTATGCTATTTACTATTCGCAGTTCTTATACTGGTAAAGGAAGCTTAGTTGATGGCTTGGTAGTTTCATCTTAAATCCCTAGATTTAGAAATTTGATGTCAAGCAGCAATAAAAGCAATCCCACAGTTGTGTTTCTTAGAAAACAAGTATCTTATCTGGTGCAGCATAAAATCCCTGTATTATACTTTACATAAAGTCACCTTCCATCTGAGAATCTCCCAAGTGGTTTCTTTGTCTGGTGGGGATGTCTGAAATTATCTGCTGAACACTTTAAATATACCTTAACTTGTGTTTAAATGACATCTTGGATAAACTTTCAATCCAATCATATCCTAGCAAAAGGCACTAAAACGTGACCCTCTTTAGCATTTTTATCTTGTTCGCATCAGGCTACAAAGAATAAGATTTCTTGAGGTGGTCACAGAGATCTACAACTTTGTTCTAACTTGGGTACCAGAGAGCCATCGAATAATACAGTACAGTTGCAGTTTATAGAGCAGCACAAGGGCAGATGGTCAGGACCTGTAGTCTTGCTTCTATCCAAATGTTTTACCAGTGTTCTGGAGTGCTGCTTCAGGAAAAGCTTAGCCTATCTGCTCTGTTGTGCCTTCTGAGATACAATTACCTTAATCATGGGTGTCAAAAGCTTACCCTTATTAATTATTCGTATTATATTAGCTCAGTGTGGCCCTGATTCTGATCAAGGCTTATAGGTTCTAAGTGCTGTACCAATGCAGAGTAAACCATTCCTTGCTCTGAAAATTGTACAGTCTATTTAGACGTATAGGCAGACTACCAAACAAAATATTCAATATGTCAAAAGTGTAAGACTCATTAGTTACATTCCCCCCAAATCCCTGTACTTTAAAAGCAGTTTGCATGTATTCTGAATTACTGAGGATGTATAATATAACAAATGACAATGTAAAATAGCATTGTCAGCACTAGTTACACTACTTAAAAACCTAGTAAGTTAACTTTGGTCATATATTTTGGATATATGATTGTGGAAATAATGTATAAACTAGGGCTGTCAAGCGATTTAAAAAGTTAATCACACTGTTAAAAAATAATAGAATACCATTTATTTAAACGTTATTGGATGTTTTCTAAATTTTCAAATATATTGGTTTCAGTTATAACACAATACAAAGTGTACAGTGCTCACTTTATATTTATTTTTATTACAAATATTTGCACTGTAAAAAGCAAAAGAAACAGTATTTTTCAATTCACCTAATACAAGTCCTGTAGTGCAATCTCTTTATCATGAAAGTTGAATTTACAAATGTCGAATTATGTACATTAAAAAATAAAACAATGTAAAACTTTAGAGCCTACAAGTCCACTCAGTCCTATTTCTTGTTCAGCCAATCGCTCAGACAAACAAGTTTGTTTACATTTGCAGGAGATAATGCTGCCCGCTTCTTGTTCACAATGTCACTGAAAGTGAGACCAGCTGGTCTCATGGCACTGTTGTAGCTGGCGTTGCAAAATATTTATATGCCAGATGCACTGAAGATTCATATGTCCCTTCATGCTTCAACCACCATTCCAGAGGACATGTGTCTATGCTGATGACGGGTTCAGATGGACGAATGTTCATTTTCATTATCTGAGTCAGATGCCGCCAGCAGAAGGTTGATTTTCTTTTTTTGGTGGTTCGGGTTCAGTAGTTTCTGCAGCGGAGTGTTGCTCTTTTAAGACTTCTGAAAGCATTCTCCACAGCTTGTCCCTCTCAGATTTTGGAAGGCACTTCAGATTCTTAACCTTGGGTTGAGTGCTGTAGCTATCTTTAGAAATCTCACATTAGTACCTTCTTTGCATTTTGTCAAATCTGAAGCAAAAGCGTTCTTAAAATTAACATGTGCTGAGTCATCATCCGAGACTCCTATAACATGAAATACATGGCTGAATGCGGGTAAAATAGAGCCGGAGACATACAATTCTCCCCCAAGGAGTTCAGTCACAAATTTAATTAACACTTTTTTTTTAACGAGCGTCATCAGCATGGAAGCATGTCCTCTGTAATTGTGGCCGAACCATGAAGAGGCATACAAATGTTTAGCATATCTGGCACGTAAATACCTTGCAATGCCGGCACAAAAGTGCCATATGAATGCCTGTTCTCACTTTCCGGTGACCTTGGAAATAAGAAGTGGGCAGCATTATCTCCCATAAATGTAAACAAACTTGTTTGTCTGAGCGATTGGCTGAACGAGAAGTAGGACTGAGTGGACTTGTAGGCTCTAAAGGTTTAGATTGTTTTGTTTTTGAGTGCAGTTATGTAACAAAAAAAAATCTACATTTGTAAGTTGCACTTTCACGATAAAGAGACTGCACTATAGTACTTGTATGAAGTAAATTGAAAAATACGGTGTTCTGTTTATCATTTTTACAGTGCACATATTTGTAATGAAAAATAATATAAAGTGAGCAGTGTATACTTTGTATTCTGTGTAATTGAAATCAATATATTTGAAAATGTAGAAAAACATCCAAAATAGTTAATAAATGTCAATTGGTATTCTATTGTTTAATAGTGCGATTAAAATTGTGATTAATCGCGATTAATTTGAGTTAATCCTGAGTTAACTGCGAGTAATCGACAGCTGGGTTCCCTGTAAGCTGCACGGCTGCGCAGCAGGCTATTTAGGACCACGCAGGTCCCCCGGCCCCTCTAGAGTTGCCCGGGAGAGGAGCCCCTCCCCAGGCCCACCGGAACTGCCGCGGTTGGGGAGAGGCACCCCAGCCCAGGCCTGCTGGTGCTGCCGTGGCCAGGGAGAGGAGCCCTTACCCCAGTCCAGCCCCACTGGAGCTGCTGTGGCAGGGAGAGGCGCCCCTCCCCCCAGCCCAGGTGCTACTGGGGGCGAATCCTCTCTCTCTCCCTCTCTCTCCCTGCTGTAGCCCCGGGGCAGGGCAGCCTGCACCCGCACCCAGCGCCCTCACCCCCTCGCATCCCAAACCCTCTGCTCCAGCCCTGAGCCCTTCAGCCCCCAGCCAGAGCCCTCACACCCCTCCCCCACACACACCAGCCTTCTTCCCCAGCCCTGAGCCCCCTCACACACTCTGAACCCCTTGGCCCCACTCTACCACATGAATTTTGTTATGTGCACCAATGTGGAGGTGATGTGTGACACATCACCTCCACATTGGTGCACATAACAAAATTCATTACACACATGGGTGGGAAAAATTATACTAGGGCTGTTGATCAGTGTTCCCTCTAAAGATTACTTTTTTTCTCCCACTAGATGGCCCCACTTTCCATCTCAAGTTCTGTAATGCAGGAGCTGGAAAGCGGCTCCAAAGACTCTGGAGCAGTAGCTGAATGTTTTACAAGGGACCTCTGGGGATTTCCTATCTGTTATGCACTCTAGGATGACTATCCAGATGTTACGGGAAGGCTGATAGTGCTGGGGTATCTGCCCCTACTATTACCAGAAAGTGGAAAGGGTGTTAGCTGTAACCCTTGGCACTCTTAGCATTTCCCTAATCCAGTTTATAGATTTGTATAGTTGCTTCTCAGAAGCGTTTCAAGCAACTTCTTTGGCACTGATAGTCATCTACAAGAACTTAGACCTTACCCAATCCCCAAAGAAGCAACAGATAAGATTTCCGTGAAGTGACCTTTATGTTCAGCTGTTGCTGCCACCATCCTCATGGTCAAAAAAGATCTGACTTCTGTTTCACGGGACTTCAGCAAGAAAGGGGAGCCTACTAGTGGGAGGGAAGTCAGACTAAAAAGAGGGCACTCTTTTCAAATAAGGCCAAAATTTATTTCAATTGTCAAGAATCTCATATGCTTCAACTGTAGTTAATAAATATTAACACTTTAGGAAAACATAAGAGCTAATGGGTGGTTTACCAATAAGAACCTTTTGGAAGGTGAGGATAAAATAACTTTCCTCTCTTCCACTCCTTGCATAGTAAATAGAAAAGTTCTCTCAACATTAATTACTTTCTGCAGCAAATAATGTATTGACTGGCATTTGGGGTTTTTTTATCTTCTGTCTGTGGTCTATAAGTTTTTTGTAGAATGCTTCACTTGTATGATTTTTTTTTTATTTTATTTTTGATTTTTTTTTATTTCCAGGTAAGAGCACCATCACTGACTGACCCAAATATTTTGGTAGAAGACATGCTTACTCCGTGCTCCCCAGGTGATCCTAATGCCATTGAAATGACCTGGATGGATGTCCCAGGGGATAAGCTGTTGGAGCCTGTTGTTTCCATGGTCAGAATTTTGTTTTTATTACGAAATGTGTTTCTTCATGCTTCATAGAACTTTATGATAATCTTAAAGCAAAGTTTTCCACACGTGGGTGCTTGAAGTTAGGCACCTAAATTAGTGTCCTGGTTTCAGAAGGGCTGAGCACACCCATCAGCACTCAGTTAATCCCAGCATGTCATTTTAGTCATGAGTCTGGTACAGTTTGTTCAACAATTGTAAGCCCTTTTTGTTATACAGAGCCAACTCTCCCCACCCTGACTTACAGCTTCCCTGTATTCATCCTGCCCATCAGCTGACATGCAGCTAGAACCTTTCTCTTATCAGCTGTTAATTGTGTGGTAGCCTACCAGGTGGCTCCTCCACTGTTCATCCCTGCTTTTCAGTGGTCCCTTCCACCCAAACACCTCTCAGTTTCCTCCCCTCTGTTATCACTGATTTTTTCCATCACTGTCATCCCTGAATCAGGATTGTATTGCTGTATTGAGAGAATATAGTCAATTGTTATACTGCAGGCTGGTGTTTACAGTTTGAAAATAATGCTGAAAACTCCTATTATCAAATACAATTTTGTGACAAGTGGTTATATATGTATATAATGGTAGTTTCAGTGGATTTTGCATAAAGGTGTGTGAGGGTCCCCTCTCCTCTGGAGCATAGAATACATTTATCATGTGCACAGAAACAATTCTCTCCTGTTTGTAAAACAGATCATAGTCTTTGGCTCACTCGATTTCAGTTCAATCAATATAGCGAAATCTGTTACAGGACACTTATTGCTGCCATATTTTTCCAAGAATTGCAAGACCAGATCTATACAAAATAGTGGATATAGATATATTTGGCTGGAGGGAGAGTTGGGGAGAGATTTGAGCTGCCACTGTCCATGTTGTACCTATTCAAGTAGTGAAAAAGAGATTTTATCAGATCATCAGTGCTCATGAAATTTAAAAGCACTAACTGGGGTATCTTAGCTACAACTTTTACTCGGAGTAAAAGTAATCTGCATTGGGGTACTTTTAATTTGTAGTAGGTTTATCTCAGACTAAGTAGGATTTAGCCCCAAGGCACTAGTTGCCTACTGGGTAGGACGCCACCTCAGGTTCTTATGATTACCCATTTGTCTCAAAAATAGGGGGGGAAAAAATAAAGCAATCACGCATTTATAAGCTGTCAGTTGAATGACAGACACCTTTGAGATGGCATCTCTGGCATGACTAGGGAGTTCTGAAAGCAGTAGCCAGTTGTAGCATGAGTCTATTTGCTGCACTTACAGAGAACTTTATATGGTTCTGGGTGTGTGTTTGACCCTGCTCTCTTAGTCTGTTTTTAAATATTCTATACTATTTTTCACCATGGATGTCTGACTTCTTGCATTTTACTGTCTGTATCAGAACTTCTGTGTGAAACTGACCGGTCTAATTTTGCCATCCATTCTGATACAATTCTTTAGTGTTGAAAGCCTCTGTAGTTGGAATTAACTTTTTTTAGAAACTAGCTCTTTACTTAGGTTTCAATGCTTCTCCATCTCCTTTCCGAAAACAAACAAACAAACTAAAAATTAACACTAGCCATATTGTATCTGTGCCCCTTCAGGGTATTTGCATACGTTAGTCATACACAGATGTGTGTGTGTGTGTGTGTGCACACCCAATTTTGCAAGTCTAGCCCTGCATCTCTATCTGATAGTCTAACAGGATTTTTGTCTACCTTTTGGGTACTATGTAGAGCTGGTGTGACACTTTGGAGACTACCCAGACCTGTAAAGGGTTCTGTCACGCTTGCCTTAGTACTTGGGGGGCCTCTGTAATGTGCAGCTATGGTTCAGATCCCTGATACCAGTAGTCAGCTCACAAGCATAAGGTGTCACCCTGGCTCTCACTAGCCTACTTACTCTTTTGCAAGGTGACACCAACAACCCTTCTAGTCTTGCGTCTCCCCAAATATGTCCTCCCAGGCACTTAAACTTTTCCCCTGTGGTTCATTGCCCCCAAAGGTGTGAAACCAGCTCCCCAGCTCTCAGGCCACCATGGCACGCACATGACACACAGTTTGCCCAACAGAGACCTGTTTGGGACAAAAATGAACAAAAAGTTTTATTTAATAGAAAATCCACAGATCAAAGATGAAATAGTAAGGGAAAGCAAACATCTGACTCACACAGAAAATAAACATGACATAACCTCAGCCTTCACACTTCTATATCAGATAAATTCCCTTTTCTAATACAAGTTACCTATTGCCTTAATACAGTTTCCCAGCACACCCCCTAGCTATAGGAGGGATCCAGCATTCACAAACAGCCTCCTGCCTTGAGACTGTCCCCCAACTTCTGGATTCAGCTCAGTTCCAAGCCTGCTTTTAAAAGGGTTTTCCTTTTCTCTCTGTTTTTTTTCTCTCAGTCCATGATGATTCATGGTTAATCACAGTTGTGAAATTTCCTCCTGATTTGATGTTGGGGAGCCACTGTGTTCTTTTCAACTTCGAGTTATTTCAGAGACTTTCCATTAACTGTAATGGTCCACTGTTGTCCTTTCCTGGGATGGACAACGGATAGTTACTTGAAGCCTGAAGCCGGGTTCGTGTAAACAACTGTTTTGGGAGGTGCCCCTCCATAGAATCATAGAATCTCAGGGTTGGAAGGGACCTCAGGAGGTCATCTAGTCCAACCCCCTGCTCAAAGCAGGACCAAACCCAACTAAATCAGCCCAGCCAGGGCTTTGTCAAGCCTGACCTTAAAAACCTCTAAGGAAGGAGATTCCACTACCTCCCTAGGTAACCCATTCCAGTTCTTCACCACCCTACTAGTGAAAAAGTTTTTCCTAATGTCCAACCTAAACCTCCCCCTCTGCAACTTGAGACCATTACTCCTTGTTCTGTCATCTTCTATCACTGAGAACAGTCTAGATCCATCCTCTTTGGAACCCCCTTTCAGGTAGTTGAAAGCAGCTATCAAATCGCCCCTCATTCTTCTCTTCTGCAGACTAAACAATCCCAGTTCCCTCAGCCTCTCCTCGTAAGTCATGTGCTCCAGCCCCCTAATCATTTTTGTTGCCCTCCGCTGGACTCTCTCCAATTTATCCACATCCTTCTTGTAGTGTGGGGCCCAAAACTGGACACAGTACTCCAAATGAGGCCTCACCAGTGCTGAGTAGAGGGGAATGATCACATCCCTCGATCTGCTGGAAATGCCCCTACTTATACAACCCAAAATGCCATTAGCCTTCTTGGCAACAAGGGCACACTGTTGACTCATATTCAGCTTTTCGTCCACCGTAACCCCTAGGTCCTTTTCTGCAGAACTGCTGCCCAGCCATTCGGTCCCTAGTCTATAGCAGTGCATGGGATTCTTTCGTCCTAAATGCAGGACTCTGCACTTGTCCTTGTTGAACCTCATCATATTTCTTTTGGCCCAATCCTCTAATTTGTCTAGGTCCCTCTGTATCCTATCCCTACCCTCCAGCGTATCAACCACTCCTCCCAGTTTAGTGTCATCTGCAAACTTGCTAAGGGTGCAGTCCACACCATCTTCCAGATCGTTAATGAAGATATTGAATAAAACCGGCCCCAGCACCGACCCTTGGGGCACTCCACTTGATACCGGCTGCCAACTAGACAAGGAACCATTGATCACTACCCGTTGAGCCCGACCATCTAGCCAGTTTTCTATCCACCTTACCGTCCATTCATCCAGCCCATACTTCTTTAACTTGCTGGCAAGAATACTGTGGGAGACTGTATCAAAAGCTTTGCTAAAGTCCAGAAATAGCACATCCACTGCTTTCCCCTCATCCACAGAGCCGGTTATCTTATCATAGAAGGCAATTAGGTTAGTCAGGCATGACTTGCCCTTGGTGAATCCATGCTGACTGTTCCTGATCACTTTCCCCTCCTTTAAGTGGTTCAGGATTGATTCCTTGAGGACCTGTTCCATGATTTTTCCAGGGACTGAGGTGAGACTAACTGGCCTGTAGTTCCCTGGATCTTCCTTCTTCCCTTTCTTAAAGATGGGCACTACATTAGCTTTTTTCCAGTCGTCCGGGACCTCCCCCGATCGCCATGATTTTTCAAAGATAATGGCCAATGGCTCCGCAATCTCATCGGCCAACTCCTTTAGCACCCTCGGATGCAGCGCATCCGGCCCCATGGACTTGTGCTCGTCCAGCTTTCCTAAATAGTCCCGAACTACTACTTTCTCCACAGAGAGCTGGTCACCTCCTCCCCATACCGTGCTGCAGAGTGCAGCTGTCTGGGAGCTGACCTTGTCTGTGAAGACAGAGGCAAAAAAAGCATTTAGTACACTAGCTTTCTCCACATCCTCTGTCACTAGGTTCCCTCCCTCATTCAGCAAGGGGCCCACACTTTCCTTGACTTTCTTCTTGTTGCTAACATACCTAAAGAAACCCTTCTTGTTACTCCTAACATCTCCGGCTAGCTGCAACTCCAAGTGTGATTTGGCCTTCCTAATTTCACACCTGCATGCCTGAGCAATACTTTTATACTCCTCCCTGGTTATTTGTTCAATCTTCCACTTCTTGTAAGCTGTTTTTTTGTGTTTAAGACGAGCAAGGATTTCACTGTTAAGCCAAGCTGGTCGCCTGCCATATTTACTTTTCTTCCTACACATGGGGATGGTTTGTTCCTGCAACCTCAATAAGGTTTCTTTAAAATACAGCCAGCTTTCCTCTACTCCTTTCCCCCTCATGTTCCATGCCTGAGTGCTCACCACCCTACTGTAAAGTGTGGCTGAAGTTGCAGCACAGTGTTCTATATATACAAATACATGAATATGTGTATGTATCTCATAATGATTGAGCTTCGAACATTACAAGATTTCATAAAAGACCTTACTGGATATATTTTTATAGTACAGTAACATTTGTATGCAATCAGTTGATTTAACTACTTATTTTGAGGGTTCAAACCTTTTGTTCTTCTTTGAGAGATGTCCCGGTGGGTGCTCTACTCCAGGTGTTGGTGCATCCCTGCGCTTTCACTCGGAGATTTTTACAGCAGTACTTGTATCGGTCACGCACACGCAGAGCCTGCCCCCCCCGCTCTGAGTGTACCTAAATAGTACGCGTGCGCAATCGGTCTCCTCAATTCCTTCTCTACCGTCCCCGGCCTGAGACAGAGCTCAGCAGACTCATTAGAGAATTTCTTCTCTCCCTTGTTCAACTTTTCCCTCTTAGTTTAGCTTACTAGTATTAGTTAGGTATCCTTTTCCCTTCTCTTCTCTTCTTAAAAACAAAACAAAACAAAAAAACTTTTTGTTCCTGTCACCGCAGCCACTTCCGACATGCCTGGCTCTCCAGGTTTTAAGCGCTGCTCTAACTGTAATGATGCCATCTCTGTTTCAGATGGCCACTCTAAATGTATTAAATGTTTGGGGGAGTCCCACAACCCCCCAAAATGTGCCCACTGCAGCAAGTTGAAATCCAGGGCACACACAGACAGGGAGCTGTGGTTAAAACTACTCCTGCTGCAAAAATCCCTCAGACCCGGGCTCTGACTCTGCTGTACACCGCAGCAAAGAGACAAAAGAAAACTTCAAAAAAACCCATCAGTCTCTCTCACCCGCAAAGGGTATTCGCAGGAATAAACCTTCTCCAGGTACTGCTTCCCTCCCCGTGCTCCCCCGCAGGGCTGGCTTTAGGCACCGCGGGGCCCGATTCGAAGGAGCTGCCGCCGAAGTCCCGCTGCTGTCTTCGGCGGCAGCTCAATCACTGCCGCGGAGGAAGGACCCTCCGCCGAAGACAGCAGCAACGATTGAGCTGCCGACGACGACAGTGCCGGGACTTCGGCGGCAGCTCCTTTGGGACGTTGCGGGGCCCAATTCCGGGGAATCGGCTGAATCGCCCTAAAGTCGGCCCTGTTCCCCCGGCTGAGTACCTTTGATGCGCCGGGCTCCTCCGGCTGCGGTAGTCACAGTCGTGCTAATCTCCGGTGCCAAGGCTTCAGGTTTTCAGTTGCTTGCCTCTCACATGGCACCGTTTGGCACCGCAATGGAAGCGGTGTTGACGCATACCCACCCGCAGGCTCTTCTCACTCTCCCGGCACCGTCAGCCTTTGAGCTAGCCGGCAGTGACACAACACTCAGGACACCGGTGCAGAGGAATCCCTCCTCACAACAAATTCCTCTTGCGCAGCTCTCCCCTCACAGAGGTGCTGCGGCACCGCAATTCACACACTCAAGGGACCTGCTGGTGTCACCTATCCTGCAGTCACCCCTGCTTAACACCTACTTCTCTCCGGACACTCAGGCAAGGTCCGCACAGCTTTCCTCCAGTGATGAGGAATCTGGGCTGCAGGGAGAATTTTCACCTTATCAGATCTCCCGTCCACAGACCCCAATCGAGAGAGGTCATAGAAAAGCTGCCTCGTCCTACTCCGAGGGTCCTGCCCCATGGTGCGTGCACCCCTGGATGGCACTACCCATGCCCTTCCCACCACAGTGGCAATATTGGGCTCCATGGGCTCCTTATACTCGGGACCACACTCATTATACCACTGCAGCTAGGCATGAGACTGGCTCGGTACCACCAGCTGACGACCCTGCCACTGACTCCAGACACCAGGCAGCCCTGTCACAACTGCAAGAGCAAGCACGGTCTGCCTCTAACCTGCTAGAACCAGTTGTTCCACCTGATGAAGCATTGTTTCCTCCTCCTCCGATGTCTTCAGACGACTTCTCAAAATTTCAAGTCCTGTTTAAAAGAATTGCCAATGAGCTACAATTAACCAGGGGGAAGTCCCTGAACAGCAGCAAGAGCTAACTGACATCCTGCAGCCCTCCTCTTCTAGAATTGCATTACGCATCTCTTTTAGAACCTGCCAAGACAATTTGGCAAACCCCGGCTGCAAACCTGCCTACCTGTAAGAGAGCAGACCGAAAGTACTTTATTCCTTCCAAGGGCTCGGAATTCCTGTTTACTCACCCAGCGCCAAACTTGCTGGTAGTAGACGCAGTTAACCAAAAGAACAAACACCAGTTTCCCTGCTCCACCCCTTCCGACAAGGACAGTAAGCGATTAGATCTGCTCGGACGTAAGGTATACGCTTCTTCCACATTGCAGTTTCGCATTGCTAATTATACAGCTGTACTAGCAAAGTACAACCACAAAAATTACAATAAATTCATGGACTTTATTGATCACGTTCCAGAAGAAAAGAAACAACCGTTTACAGCCATAGTTTCCGAGGGACAAATCATCTCCCGCACTGCTCTCCAAACTGCCCTTGATGTGGCCAATACTGCAGCACAGTCCACTGCCACAGCAGTTGTGATGCGCCGAGCGTCATGGCTCTCGTCCTCTTCCTTTCCCCGGGAGGTCCAGAGTACCACTGAGGATCTCCCCTTCGACGGTGACAAACTGTTCGCCTCCACCACAAATCACATACTCCACTCCATGAAGGACTCCAGGGCAACTCTCCGGTCTCTAGGAATTCAAACCCCTACAACTAGAAAGCGACAATATAGATATCAGCCTTACCAGCGACCATGCTACCCCACATATACCCAGCAATTCCATAGATCTCATGAGCAACAGCAACACCAGAGACCCAGTTACCAACGCCGCTGTCCCAACTCCTCAGCAGCGTCTCAACCCCCCTCCAACTAATAAGCAAATTTGAAGCCTTGGTCGAGGGTATAGAAAACAATATTTCCACTTCAGCGCTTACACTGCCTGCCCCTATTTTTGGTCATTGCCTACGCCCATTCTCCCATCAATGGTGAAATATTACCACCACCAAGTGGGCTTTAGAGGTCGTCACAGTTGGCTATTCCATCCCTTTCCTCTTCCTGCCTCCTCCTACCCACCCTCCCTGTCCCTCTTCAGGGACTCCTCTCACGAGCAACATCTCCGTCAACTGGGGGCAGTGGAAATTGTGCCCGAACAACACAGAGGGAAAGGTTTCTATTCCCATTACTTCTTAACAGAAAAGAAAACCAGGAGATGGCGACCGATTCTCAGCCTCAGGTGGCTAAACAAATTTATCAAAAAGCAAAAGTTAAAAATGGTTACCCTCACCACCATAATCCCAGCACTGAAGCAGGGTGATTGGTTTTCAGCCCTCGACCTACAGGCCGCCTATTTTCATGTGACTATTCCCACAGATGTTTTCTTCGTTTTACTCTTGGTTTGACACATTTTCAATACAGAGTGTTGCCCTTCGGCCTATCTACCGCCCTCCCCGCCCCCCCCCCGAGTTTTCTCCAAACTCCTAGCCATGGTTACTGCCCATCTCAGGAAACGGGGTTATAATATTTCCTTACCTTGACGATTGTCTCCTCAAAGCCTCAACACTTGACAAAGCTCTTCGATCCACACAGCTTACCGTCACTTGCTTCCTTTCCCTTGGCCTACAAATAAACAAAAACAAATCCACCTTATCTCCTACCCAATAACTAGAGTTCATAGGAGCGCACCTCGATTCCAGAACGGGAATAGTGTCTCTCTTGCTTGATCATTTCAACACCGTAAAACTCCTGGTTACAAAACTTCGCAACAGTCCCCAGGTCACTGCACGAGACTGCCTGCAACTATTAGGCCACATGGCCTCGTGTACTTTCATGGTAAAAAAATGCACGCCTATACATGAGGTGCCTTCCAAGCTTGGTTGGCCACTGTTTACAGACCGAACGTACATGCTCTAAACAAGCCTCTATCCATACCCTTCAAAGACTCCCTCCAATGGTGGACAGTTCCCTCCAACCTCTGCTCAGGAGTCCCTTTTCTCCAGGACTCCCCATCACTCATAATGACTACCGATGCATCCCTCACGGGATGGGGAGCACACATGTCCCACCGAAGCCTCCCTACACATAAACGTCCTAGAACTGCGAGCCATACGCAATGCCTGCAGTCACTTCCTCACATTCATTCAGAACCAACATGTTCGGATAATGACAGACAACATCGCATGCATGTTCTATGTCAACAGGCAGGGAGGGGCTCGATCTCACTCGCTTTGCACAGAGTGGAGTGCCTCGCGAACAATATCCGGATATCAGCCGCCTATCTTCCCGGGGCCCTGAATACCACCGCGGACAAACTAAGCAGACATTTTCCCTGGGATCATGAATGGGAGATAAACGACACGATCATACACAATATATTCCGCGTTTGGGGCTATCCAACCCTGGGTCTCTTCGCGACTGTGAAGAACAAGAAATGTCCCGAATTTTGCTCCAGAGTGGGATTGGGCAACCATTCCCTAGTAGATGCGTTCCTGATCTCATGGGCTCAACACTTAATGTATGCTTTTCCCCCCAATACCGGTTCTCCACAGAGTTCTGACAAAGATACGGACAGATCGTGCCACGGTAATTCTCATTGCTCCGTCGTGGCCCAGACAACCCTGGTTTCCGTTCCTCACCAGAATGTCAATTCGCCCACCGATTTCATTGCTCCTCACTCACTCCCAACCTTGTATCGCAGCAACACGGCTGATTTCTTCACCCCAACCTGTCCATGCTTCACCTCAAAGCTTGGTTCCTACATGGTTCTCCCAAAACCATCTAGCATGCTCTGAGCAGGTTCAAAGAGTGCTCCTACATAGCAGAACACAATCTATTCGCACCACAT
This sequence comes from Platysternon megacephalum, assembly GCA_003942145.1. Taxonomy (NCBI): domain Eukaryota; kingdom Metazoa; phylum Chordata; order Testudines; family Platysternidae; genus Platysternon; species Platysternon megacephalum. Next base: position 450,493 of record QXTE01000023.1, read on the forward strand.
ATCTCCAAAAGTGGAAGCGATTCACACAATGGTGCTCAACTAAAGAACTTCCTCCTACTTCTGCACGTCTTCCGCCCATACTTGACTACTTATTAGATCTTAAGCAATCTGGCCTTTCTTTCAGCTCTATCAAAGTCCACTTAGCTGCTATTACAACTTTTCATGACAAGATCGACGATACCTCTGTTTTTGCTCATCCAATCACCAAACGTTTTCTCAAAGGGTTCCAATCCCTATACCCAGACATTAAACCTCCTACCCCTCTGTGGGACCTTCACTTAGTATTATCCTGCTTAACTCAACAACCATTCGAGCCCCTAGCCACTTGCTCCCTCTTACACCTCTCTATGAAAACAGCATTCTTAGTGGCAATCACCTCCGCCAGACGGGCAGGAGAAATAGCGGCTCTCATGGCAGACCCACCTTATACACTATTTTTTTTAAGGACAAGGTTACCCTCCGACTACACCCCAAATTTCTTCCAAAGGTGCATTCATCATTCCACATCAATGAGCCGATACACCTACCAACCTTCTTTCCTAAACCACATGCAAACTCTTTTGAATCCACAATGCATATGTTAGTTGTACGCAGGGCTTTGTCCTTCTATTTGGATAGAATCAAGCCCTTTAGGAACTCTTCTAGACTCTGTCTCCATTGTGGAGCGCTCCAAAGGGACACCTATTTCTACCCAGAGACTTTGAAACTGGATTTCTGAGTGTATCCGACTGTGCTATCGGATAAAGAAAGTTACGCCTCCAGCCGGCATCAGAACTCACTCCACTAGATCTGTGGCTACCTCCGTGGATTTTCTACGCAAAGTTCCTCTGGCTGACATCATTCGACTTCTGAACACACATTTGTTAAGCATTATGCCCTTACTCAAGGCCCTCTCTCTGATACACGATTAGGCAGAGCTGTATTATCTACTGCATTCCTACCAAAGCCGAAGTCCCTACCTCCTTGAGAGACACTGCTTTTAAATCACCTGGAGTGGAGCACCCACAGGAACATCTCTCGAAGAAGAAGAGGAGGTTGCTCACCCTGTGCAGTAACTGACCTTCTTCGAGATGGGTGTCCCTGTGGGTGCTCCACTACCCACCCTTCTCCCCTCTACTTCAGAGTTGGGGTAGCCTCCGTTGTAGAGAAGGAACTGAGGAGACCAGTCGCGCATGCGTACTATTAAGGTACACTCAGAGCAGGGGGGCAGGCTCTGCGTGACCGGTACGAGTACTGCTGTAAAAATCTCAGAGCGAAGGCGCAGGAATGCACCAACACCTGGAGTGGAGCACCCACAGGGACACCCATCTCGAAGAACGTCAGTTACTGCACAGGGTGAGTAACCTCCTCTTCTCCCCTTGGGGTGTCTGGATCCAGATTGTTACAGCTGGTATTGCTGGACATATTTAAGGAACCCAAGTTCTTCACTGGCAGCAATCCAATGTTTCCGTCTTTCAGTGTTAGAAATCAGCTCTTGTTCTTAATCAGATCAGGCGTTGATTCCTTTTAAAGAGTAGTATCTGTTGTCAGTTCATTTGTGATCATTGTCTAAAAAATAGCCCTGTTAATGTTTCATGTGTTTGGCAGGGTTATTTTTAATAGTATGGTTTTGTAATGTACCTACTCCAGGCAACACTGGTCTACAATTTTTGAGAAGTCGTCTGCTTCAGAGATAAAATGTGATATTTATTATGTATTTTGATGTGCTGAATTCAAATATGACAATTAAAACAACTGATTGGCTACTGTTTCTAAGTTATTTAAGTTTTTACATTTTATGTCTATGTATATTGTGTAGATAGTAGAGTTTTAATCATAAATTGTAAACCTAGGTCTTTTCATGTGTTTATGGTTGCTTTACATGATATTTCACCTGTCCTGTTTATGTAACACTTTAAAAATCAGCAAAAGGGTTATATAAATAAAATTTATTATGAAACAAAAGGCAAAAAACTATTATGTACATAGTTTAGTCCTATTCAGTGTCTACTCGGCGCTTCTTGGCTTGTCTCTTGTATTCATTAAATGGAGCATCTCTTGTCACTGTCCAGCAATAGTCTGCAAGCATTGATGGGCTCCATTTGCCCTGATAGCGTTTCTCCATTGTTGCAATGTCCTGGTGAAATCGCTCGCCGTGCTCGTCGCTCACTGCTCCGCAGTTCGGTGGAAAAAAATCTAGATGAGAGTGCAAAAAATGTATCTTTAGTGACATGTTGCAACCAAGGCTTTTGTATGCCTTGAGGAGGTTTTCCACCAACAACCTGTAGTTGTGTGCCTTGTTGTTTCCGAGAAAATTTATTGCCACTAACTGGAAGGCTTTCCATGCCGTCTTTTCCTTGCCACGCAGTGCATGGTCAAATGCATCATCTCGAAGAAGTTCACGAATCTGAGGACCAACAAAGACACCTTCCTTTATCTTAGCTTCACTTAACCTTGGAAATTTTCCACGGAGGTACTTGAAAGCTGCTTGTGTTTTGTCAATGGCCTTGACAAAGTTCTTCATCAGACCCAGCTTGATGTGTAAGGGTGGTAACAAAATCTTCCTTGATTCAACAAGTGGTGGATGCTGAACACTTTTCCTCCCAGGCTCCAATGACTGTCGGAGTGGCCAATCTTTCTTGATGTAGTGGGAATCTCTTGCACGACTATCCCATTCGCAGAGAAAACAGCAGTACTTTGTGTATCCAGCCTGCAGACCAAGCAAGAGAGCAACAACCTTCAAATCGCCACAAAGCTGCCACTGATGTTGGTCATAGTTTATGCACCTCAAAAGTTGTTTCATGTTGTCATAGGTTTCCTTCATATGGACTGCATGACCAACTGGAATTGATGGCAAAACATTGCCATTATGCAGTAAAACAGCTTTAAGACTCGTCTTCGATGAATCAATGAACAGTCTCCACTCATCTGGATCGTGAACGATGTTGAGGGCTGCCATCACACCATCGATGTTGTTGCAGGCTACAAGATCACCTTCCATGAAGAAGAATGGGACAAGATCCTTTTGACGGTCACGGAACATGGAAACCCTAACATCACCTGCCAGGAGATTCCACTGCTGTAGTCTGGAGCCCAACAGCTCTGCCTTACTCTTGGGTAGTTCCAAATCCCTGACAAGGTCATTCAGTTCACCTTGTGTTATGAGGTGTGGTTCAGAGGAGGAGGATGGGAGAAAATGTGGGTCCTGTGACATTGATGGTTCAGGACCAGAAGTTTCATCCTCTTCCTCTTCCTCGTCTGACTCAAGTGAGAATGATTCTGGTGCATCAGGAACCGGCAGTCCTTCTCCGTGGGGTACTGGGCGTATAGCTGATGGAATGTTTGGATAATGCACAGTCCACTTTTTCTTCTTTGACACACCTTTCCCAACTGGAGGCACCATGCAGAAGTAACAATTGCTGGTATGATCTGTTGGCTCTCTCCAAATCATTGGCACTGCAAAAGGCATAGATTTCCTTTTCCTGTTCAACCACTGGCGAAGATTTGTTGCACAAGTGTTGCAGCATATGTGTGGGGCCCACCTCTTGTCCTGATCTCCAATTTTGCAGCCAAAATAAAGGTGATAGGCTTTCTTAACCATAGTGGTTATACTGCGCTTTTGTGATGCAAAAGTCACTTCACCACAAACATAGCAGAAGTTATCTGCACTGTTCACACAAGTACGAGGCATCTCTGCTCACTTTGGCTAAACAGAAATGTGTCCCTTTGCAAAATCAAACACTGACAAATAAGAGAGCACGACACTGTATGTTTTCTAGAGCTGATATAGGGCAATTTGTTCAGCAGAGTGATGTAAGCTTCGTTATGATTGCATTATCCATGACTTCTAGGAATAACATGATGCAATTCATATCCTGTATGACGCAATACCAGCTTCAGATTGCATCATTCATTGTTTTGCCTAAAAAGCAAGTACTGTCCAAACCCAGTCATAGATTTATTCATAGATCCAGTCAAAGATGTATTTTAGTCATTTCTGGTTTAAATTGAGATCCCTTCCCTTTATAACTCACTTATCCTCTGCCATTCCCAAGTCAAGGGTCGTATATACTGACCCAATAGTATATCTTGAAAACTAGAGCCAATCAAAAATTTTAAGCATCATTTTCGTTCTCAGTGACCCAGAATTAGTAAAGTTTGACTACATTTATTTCAGAAGCATTTTGGCTGTAGAGCAGTGTACTACGTAGGATTGAAACTACAATTTTTTTGTCCTGAATATTAGTAAGTAGTTTTTATCTCCAGGGTTCTGGCTTCATAGATATAGGCTGCTAAAAACAGGGACAAAAGTTTAGGAAAATCTAGTGTGTTATAGTGGTGGTTGGCTGAATTGAAATGACACAGATATTAGCCTTTTGAGACTTGTAAAAACTGTTTTTGGTAATTGGAGAGGGTTTGCCTATCAGTCATGAATAGCTAAACTTTGCTAGATATCAGTTATAAAATATTAGTTTTATATACCAGCTCAACTTCTATTGTATTGTACCATGGCATGTACTTGAGAACTCCTGATTTTCTCCCCCCCCCCTTATATTAAATTATTGTAGTTAAACTTATGATAGTGAGCAACAGTAGACAGACCCACCATATGAAGTTATTCTTCACTTCCACTAAGCAATGATGAACCAAATTGGACCAGACTGGAGCAGGTTAAACCTAAACATTTTACTGGCCAAGGTTTCACTATTATAAATGTCACTGATATACCTCTGTCTTTATTCCTTGACCACATATTTTATATTATGGAAAGTATGTACGTAAATGTTTTGGTCATTTATACTTTTGTGTAACTTGTTACTTCCATGTTTCATGGCTGTCCCAGTTGATTTTTTTTCCAGTGTGCATGTTAGCAGCAAGATTATTGGATGTGATATTGTTGCTAATGTTGTGTTTATGAAAATACTTCTGTTCTTAATATATTCATCTGTACTATTTTCTTTCTCTGACAGGCTGATATGCTAAGATCACTAGCTAGCACAAAACCAACAGTAAATGAACAGGATCTGGAAAAATTAACGAAGTTTACAAAAGACTTTGGTCAGGAAGGCTAAACCAAAGACAGTCGTGGAACACTCGACCTTATGTTTTCTCTTTCATAGGTATTTTTGCCTCCTTATTGATGGCATTTCAAATAATTGCCAATGAAAAAAAATCACTTCCTTCTTACTTTGCACATGGAATAGAAGATATCTTTGCAAAGACCTTTTGAGCTTTTGTATTGTATTGTTTTCCTCAAATGTCTATTAAATGTCTTCTACGGAGAGGTAATACTAAGAGTATAATTTTAGGAACATATGGCAAAGCAAAAGTGATGTGGTAAATTGTATTTAAATATTAGAAATCTCTTAAAAGATTAGTTAAGTTTTACTAAATGTTAAATTTTAGGCTATATCTGGTAGGCCTGGCTATAAATTATTTATGAAGTCCCATTGGTCCCAACAATAAATGACCTTTTTGGGGGTGGGAGAGGACGTGTGTAACTGTCAAGTGTTCTGAATGTCAGTCAATTAGCCTGCACATTAATTGCTTTCTTTTCAGTTAGATAAATACATAAAAATTTGCTAATAAATCAGATATTGCAGATGTACGTGTCCTGTAAAATAGGTAAGCAACGAACACTGTGATGGGGGCTACTATTTTGAACTTATGTAATGGCCAGTACTTATGATAAATACGGATATTGAACTGGTACTTGGCTCTTTTTCTGGTATGCTGTGTTTAATTATTGCCTTAAAAAACAGCAAACTTTTGTTTTTTAATTCTTCTAGCTGATAGACATCTGTCACTGTGCAATCTAGCAAAGACTCACTAAATTTAAGAATCTTGGAAGAAAGTTCTTCACTGATTTTTTTAATCCAGATTTAGTTTCAGCAGGAGTTTTGACCAAACATATAGAATGTTTTAGAGTACTTGCATAAGATTACATAATTGAAGGCCTGCAAGGTATAACCAGGCTTTGAATATTGTAAGTGAGGTACTTCTGGAACTAACTTGTGATCTTATTTTCAGAACCTGGGAAATTTAGGGAGGAAGTAGTAAAAGGCTACAACTTTGAGATGATGGGCTAAATTGTCCTAAGTACCTCCTTTAGTACAGTACATAGCATGTATCAATTTAATGCTTAAAGATTTTGAAAATACCTCTCTAAACAAAATACAATAGTAATATCATGTTACTTCCCGTGATTTTTTCTAAAGGAGTATGGATTCTAAGATGTGCCTGAATGTAACTTACAACACTATAGTGTCAGCATTGAGTTTGTGCCTTGTAAGTTTGCACTGTAGATATGAAAGATCATTGCGGTATTTAGAATACAGTACATTCCATTATTACTGTAAAATTCTATCCCTGCATATGCTTTGTTTAAACTAACTTGCATTAAAAAAGAAATTTGCACATTTCGTAGATATATTATATGGTCACCTTTTGATGGGTTTGGTTTTCTTTTATGTACATATTTTGTGTACTGTATAAATCATAGGACTGGTGAAATTTGCTGTACTTAAATGAAGTAAAATGTCATAGTACAACAAATATACTCAGTTTATTCTTTCAGTATTTTCAAGGGGGTCCTGGACAAACTTTCTACTGCAGTTCATGGGTACAGTTTGCACTATTACACAGAAGCAATCTTCAGATATTTCTTATAATCCACATAGTACTGAAACTTCATTTCCTTTCCAGTAATCTTTCACTGTATTGTATACACCCAAATTCCTTTTTACATCATTCACGTCAATGAAATAGTTGTGCCTTTGTCTCACATTGCAGTCTGTGTGCATAATTCCAAATATTTACAAACCTGACAAAATTCAAACTAGAGACTTTAGTGCAATCTTGTGATTCTCAAAGATGTATCTTGGAAGTGCAGAGACCTGTGTTAAGCATACTGTGGGTTACCATCAATTCACCTTTCTGTAATCTCTTCATTAAGTGTGTTCTGCTGGACATATTTCAAATGTGAATCAATAACTCTCTTAGTTGTGGGAAGTGTTCTGTGTTCAATACTTTTGCTAGAGTGTTATCAACTTGCATTTCTTATTTGTAATGAGGTCCACAGATCCATGACATTGGGTATCATGCTCTTTGCAGCCTTGGAGGCAGACCAGACTTGTCAGTCAGAGGCAGGGAAAGTGCAGCTCCATCTCTGAGAAATTGCCAAATTTCATCTGTTTCTCCAGCTGCAGGCGGACACACCAGTTCCCCCGCACCCACTTCAAAGCAAATTTTAAAGAAAAAGAAGGGAGAAAATGGCTTAATTGCCAGGTCTGTTGTAAGAAAAATCCCCTGTGCCTAGCACAGATGACAGCACCCCTCCTGGGACCAGCAAGCAATTGATCCCTCCTTTCCCTCTCCCCTGCCCATTGTGGTGGGGGGGGAGGGTAGGTTGAAGCACAGTAACAAAGGGCCAGGGAAACTTCCTGCCCAGCCCCTGGAGCTCTTGCCCATAGCCATGTCTGTTGACCACAGAGCCGTTGCCCAATCCCTCCCCCCCGCATGGCTTATGGGGCAGGGAGCTACTACTGGGGATCTAGAGAAAGAGCAAAGAGAGCAGGCCACCCTCTTCCTCCATTGCACAGCAGGCCCCTTGGTGTCCCTGAGGTGGCATCAGCCTAGCTCCAGGCCACGTCCAGGGATCTCCTTTACACAAAGCATGGGACCCTGGGAAGCCCCCAGCTGGAACCTTGCCCTGAGAAAAAGGGGTTTTATGGTGGAAAGAGTGCTACTTGAAAGAAGAACCACAAGGGCCCTATCCCCCTCCCTCCAGGGAACCATCTGTCTGAAATGTTTCTCCTGAGGAGAAACCAAGATGAGGCATAAAGAGGTTTCACAGACGTTCAGACCCCACTAGTCACCCCAACATAGCACCATTCATCTTCTGAAGAGTCTGATTCAGGGGAGACACTCCATGAAGGTAAGAGGAAACAGGGCAGATAATCCTCAATGTACCCTGTGAGTGTGTAATAGTGGGGTTGGGACATTGTGCCACACCTAAAGATTGGGAAAGCAGTGGGCTGTTGTCCTCAGATGCTGCAGCAGGTTGCCATGTGGTAATGGGCTGTCATTCCCAGCTCTCACTGTGGGTCACTTGGCTCTAATGTCCTGGTTATTGCTCTCAGCTTCTGTTGCAGGTTGCCATGCTTCATTACCACCTCCTTCCCACAGCAAATAGCTATGGAGCAATAAGAGGGACATCAGTCTAGATGTGGAAGAACTGGCAGGCACTCATGGACCTCTTGGCCTGCCACTTCTTTCTTCTTTCCCATTCTATAAAACCAGAAGGTTCCTCAGTGTCAACTGAAGATAAACAGGCCTTTTTCCTTACTGGTCAAGGATTTATTTCTAACTGAGAATTTTTTTTACCTGAAAGAGTGGTCTCCTCTCTAAAGGCCCTTCAGAGGCAGCCAACTCCAGGCAGGCATAAGTGCAGACCCCTCCTTTGGGCATGAAAACTGTTGAGGGCATCAAGCCAACAAGAATAAGTAAATAAGAGAGAATTGTCATTTGACACCCTAAGTGCCCTCATATGCTTTCACAAGCAGTGCTAAGGTGGGTGGACAGTATTGCAAGTATGGTCTTGCTCAACCTATTTTAAAAAAAAAAAAAAAAACGCACAGCTTAAGAGCTTCTGCCTGAGGAGGAACTGGGGCATGCAGACAGCCATCCTAAATCTCCTATAAATGGGAGTAACTGAACCTGTCCCACCTCTTCAGAAGAAAAACAGACCTTGCTGTATATTATTCCTCCTCCCCACCCCCCAACACACATGCCCCCCCCCAAAAAAAAGTCCAAGCTACAGAGCGCTTCTTGACATCAAGAAAATGAACAGATCCATTGAAAAGAAAAATCAAAATTCAAGATGGAAACACTAAAATCCACACTAGCTGCCATCAATAAAAGGGACTGCAGGACATCAGTAGATGTGAATGATGCCCATCTCCATACACTAATTCAACAGTCTCCCAGATACTTCCTAAACTTTGATTTTGCAGCAAAACATTTCCAATACAGGTCCTTGCCCTTTGGTTTAGCAACAGCAGGGCAGCCAGAGAGCGGCAGCTGCTGGCTGGGACCCCAGCTCTGGAGGCAGAGCCGCTGCCAGCAGCAGTGCAGAAGTAAGTGTGGCATAGTATGGTATTGCCACCCTTACTTCTGTTGCCTGCCAAGCTGGGCCCTTAGCAGCCGCCACTATCCAGCCACCCAACTCTGAAGGCAGCAGCAGAGAAGTAAGGGTGGCATGGTATGTGTGATGTGTTGGGTCACAGAAACCCCTTGGGACTGCCACCTGATGTGCTGAGATTACCTCTAAGCCCGTTTTCCCTGCCAGCTTGGGACTTCAGTACCCTGTCTTGTTGAGACAGACATGCTAGCCTGCTGCAAACACAGACCCAGGTCTGGACCACGTCCCCCAAAAGCTGCAGACTTAACTAAAAACAGCTTAAGAAGTGCTCCTGGCTCTAGCACCCAGCTCCCAATGGGATCCAAGCCCCAAATAAATCTGTTTTACTCTGTATGAAGCTTATACAGGGTAAACTCATAAATTGTCTGCCCTCTCTATCACTGATAGATATGCACAGCTGTTTGCTCCCCAGGAATTAATTACTTTGGGTTAATTTATAAGCAAAAATGATTTTATTAAATATAAAAATTAGGATTTAAGTGGTTCCAAGTAATAACAGAGAGAACAAAGTAAATTACCAAGCAAAATAAAACAAAAACAAGTCTAAGCCTAATACAGTAAGAAACTGATTACAGATGAAACATCACCCTCAGAGAAGTTCCAATAAGCTTCTTTCACAGACTAGACTCCTTTCTAGTCTGGGCCCAATCCTTTCCCCAGTACAGTCCTTGTTCCAGCACAGGTGCTAGCTAGGGGATTTCTCATGACTGCAGCCCCCTTTGTTCTGTTCCACCCCCTTATATACCTTTGGCACAAGGCGGGAATCTTTTGTCTCTTTGGGTCCCCACGCCGCCTTCTAAATGGAAAAGCACCAGGTTTAAGATGGATTCCAGTACCAGGTGACATGGTCACACACATGTCCTGTGAGACCCCCAAGCCTTCATTCTTCCTGGCCTGACTCACAGGAAGGCTTGCAAGCAAACAGAGCCAGCCATCTACAGTCAGCTGTCCTAGTTGATGGGAGCCATCAAGATTCTAAACCACCATTAATGGCCCACACTTTGAATAACTACAATAGGACCTCAGAGTTATATTTTATATTCCTAGTTTCAGATACAAGAATGATACATTCTTCCAAATAGGATCAGCACACTCAGTAGATTATATGCTTTGTAATGATACCTTACAAGAGACCTTTTGCATGAAGCATATTCCAGTTACATTATGTTCACACTCATTAGCATATTTTCATTAAATCATATGGAGTGCAATGTCACAGTATGGTATTGCTACCCTTACTTCTGTGCTGCTGCTGGCAGGGTGCCATCTTCAGAGTGGGGTGCCTCGCTAACAGCCATTGCTCTCCTGCTGCCCAGATCGGAAGGCAGCGGAGAAGTAAGGGTGGCCATAGGGTCACCCCCCGGCAACTCGCTTTTGGGTCAGGCCCCTCAATTTGAAATCTGTATAGGATAGGGTAAAAGCACACACAAGACCAGATTTCACAGGGGGAGACCAGATTTCATGGTCCGTGATGTGTTTTTCATGGCCATGGATTTGGTAGAGCCCTAATGATAACACAAGAGCCAGTCATGCACCAAAATCCAGACAGTCTGAGCCTAGCTGCCTGGTTCTTGAACAGTCTCTTAAGCAAAGAGGTTTTGCAGGGAGTTGATATCCACAATTTTAGCTTCCCAGAAATAAATCTCCTAAGCATACTCAAGGGCCTGATCAAGTTTTAACCATTGGTACCAGGACAAGGGTTTCACCTTCCTCCTCCACTCCCCATGTGCATTGGTACCACTGATTCTCAAATTTCTTCAAAATGGACTCCGTTAGACCTGGCAGTTCAGACTCTCAAAGATCAAGTTGCTGCTTTGTCTAGCATCTTTTGTGCAGTAAACAAGTAGCGATGTCCAGTGTTTTTCTTACGAGAGAAGCATTGCTTCTACAGTATCCTGACATGCATAATCCTTTATGGGCCTTAGTTTTTAGTGCCCATGTGCCATTACAGGCCCTCCAGTTGAATAATGAAAATCTTTCTCTACTTGCTCAACATTTTTTTTTTTTTAAATGACAATCATGTCTGTTCACAGGGTGTTTGACTTAGGAGCTATTTTCCTGGAACTTCAGTACTGTATGTTCCCTAAGGCTAATGTGGTACTCAGAACCAATCCTCTATTCATACTAAAGAATAACTCCAGGCTCCAGAGAGCACAGGAAATTTGTTTTCCATCCTTCTGTCCAGCTCCATCAAACTCCAGAGAGAAATTGTGGCATGTTTTGGATGGCTGCAATGCACTCAAAGTATATAATTAACACATCACAAGAACAAATGCTTTGTTTGTGCTTTATTATCCAGCATCAAAGGGAAACAAGGTTTTGAAATCCTCCATTTCCAGGTAGCTGAGATATTGTATCTCAAAAGTATACAAATCAAAAAGCGTAACTCAATCTTCCAATATCAGAGCTTGCTCCCTCAGAGTCATGGCAGTTTCATAGAATCATAGCAGTGTAAGAATGGAAGGGACCTCAAGTGGTCATCTAGTCCAGCCCCCTGCACTGAGGCAGGATAATGTAAAAGTAGACCATCCCTGACAGGTGTCCAACCTATTCTTAAAAGCCTCCAATGGTGGGGATTCCTCAACCTCCATTAACAGATTATTCCAGAGCTTAAGTACCCTTATAGCTAGGAAGTTTTTCCTAATATCTAACCTAAATCTCCCTTGCTGCAGATTAAGCCCATTACTTCTTGTCCTACCTTGAGTGGACAATGGAGAACAATTGATCATTGTCTTCATAACAACCCTTAACATATTTGAAGACTATTATCAGGTCTGTCTTCCCCTTAGTTTTCTTTTCTCAAGATTAAACATGACCAGTTTTTTAACCTTTCTTCATAGGTGAGGTTTTCTAAACTTATTGTTTTGGTTGCTCTTCTCTGGACTCCCTCCAATTTGTCCACATCTTTAACTGTGGTGCCCAGAATTGGACAAGGTACTCCAGCTGAGGCCTCACCAGTGCTGAGTAGAGTGGGACTGTTACCTCCCCTGTCTTTTATACAACATTCCTGTGAATACACCCCACAATATTAGCCTTTTTCGCAACTGCATCACATTGTTGTCTCATATTCAGTTTGTGATCCACTATAACTCCCAGATGCTTTTCAGCAGTACTTCCTCCTGGCAAGTTATTTGTAGTTGTGCATCTATTTTTTTCCCTTCCTATGTGTAGTACTTTGCATTGTTTCTATTGAATTTCATCTTGTTGATTTCAGACCTATTCTCTAGTTTGTCAAGGTCATTTTGAATTCTAATCCTGTCCTCCAAAGTGCTTGCAATCCTGTCCCAGCTTGGTGTCATCTGTAAATTTTATAAGCATACTCTCCACTCCATTATCTAAGTCATGAATGAAAATATTGGATAGTACTGGACCCATGACTGATCCCTGCAGGATCCCACTAGATATGCCCTCCCAGTTTGACAGTGAGCCGTTGATACCTACTCTTCGAGTGTGGTCTTTCAATCAGTTGTGAACCCACCTTATAATAATTTATTCTAGACCACATTTCCCTAGCTTGAAGGATCAAATGCCTCATACAAGAAAAAAAACTCTGTAAAGCAGCCACCTCTGGTCACCTGTTCATGTCACCTTCAAAATTCTACAAGCTGGACATCCAGTCATAGTCTGATGCTGCCTTCATTAGACAGGTGCCCCTCGCTGTAGGGTCCCAGTAACTATTAGGAAAGGGTTATCCCCTTTCACATATACATAACAGCATATAGTTCCCCTCTAAGTGGACACAGCTATAAAAATCCCAATGTCATGGATCTGTAGACTTTACTTCAAAGAAAAATAAAATGTATCTGTGTATTTGAAAAATTTTCTTTCTTGGAGTAATGAGGTTCACAGACCCAACACACCCTGAATGGGCTGTTAACTGGGAAAAGATATGGAATTATTAATTGGCACTCAAATTTTTAATTGAATTCCTTGCTCTGCAGAAGGGTTGTTCTATGTAGTCTTAATGCTTAAATTTCCTTACTGATATAGCGTGCTTAGTTTTTCATAAACTACGGAAGTGTCTCAACTGGCAGTTTCTCAGTGGTGAAGCCACACCTCCCTGCCTCTGATTGACAGGTTTGATCTGCCTCCAGGGCTGCATGGAGCAGAGTACACAATGTCATAGATCTGTGGACCTCATTAGTCCAAGAAAGGAAATTTTCAAATAAATTTTCCTATTTTCTGTTGTAAGAGAAATTCTGGACACTCGACCTCAGGTGAAAAACAAAACCAAAAAAACCAAGCCCCACATTGTTTATTGGCATTTTAAGCTATTTCTAGAACGGATTTTTTTAAAATATATTGCTGATAAACATCAATGTTTAAAAAAAATCAGAGCTCTACCTACAAAGATGTTTTTGGTTATGCGGCGTTTTCTTGCAAAACTTAGAGAAAACAAACATAAAATCCCCATAAAACTTCATAATTAAGCTGATCCTAAAATATGCCTGCTGTTGAGCACACATGAGTGGGAACAGAAATAAAACAAAACCCACCATCGTATCATATAATTTTACATAGTACTCCTAAATACTCTTGAATTGCAAGATAAAAACTTATATTTTTTGGACATATGGACAGGATAACATTTGAATTCATAGATTTCAAGGCTAGAAGGGATCATTGTGATCATCTAGTCTGACCTCCTGTATAACACAGCCCATACAGAGAACTTCCCCAAAATAATTCCTACAGCAGATCTTTTAGAAAAACATCCAATCTTGATTTTAAAATTCTCAGGGATGGAGAATCCACCATGACCTTGGTAAATTGTTCTATTAGACCATTAGAAGCTGGAGGTGCTTCTATGGAGGCTGGGAAAGATACTCAACCCTATATTTGCAATAAAGTCTGAAATGTGAATTGACTTTGGCTGCATAATATTTACTTACAAGAGATATTTTTTTCTGGACTTGGTAGAATCTATACTACATTGGCAAATCTAAATGGAATACAATAATTAATTTACTCTGAATGTCTTTCCCTCAAATGGGAAGATGCACTCAGTGAAATAAGGTTATTTTGGTCTCATGTAATCCATATTAAGCACACGTGCATCCAAAACAAAGTTATACTAAATGGGAGTGACCATTTCACAGGGTCTTGGATTCCTGCATTGAGTGAGGCAGGGATCCTTTGGAAAAATAGTATGTGGTCATGTAACTTAAAGACTGTCTCATTATGCATATGCATCAGGGGTCTGAATTAAAGTTGCCCAGGCAAGCATTTCCTAACTCCTGAGTGCTCGACTTTACTGTTACGTTCCAGATTTTTACATACATCATCTTAGAGTATCAAATACAGTGGACTACCTATTTACTGTATTGTTATAAAAACTAAAAAAAAAAGTTGTAAAAATCAGAGAAGGTTTGTGGGAGTCCTAACAAATTCACCTGTCATTAGTCTAGCTGGCTCAAATGTCTCAGTACAGCAACCTTGGCTGGATTAGGTCTTCTTAAGATGTTTGTGGAAAGATGGTTCCAGCTTTCACATTTTTTAGGAACCCTCGCAAGGCAAATATTTATAGCTCTGATTTTATTTTCTATTAACTCATCTTTTGAATCAATTGGTCATTGAATCCTAACTTCTAATGAGGAAAGCCTGATGCAGGGCTCCTAAATTCTGAGGCACATGTCTACCCTTTGTTTTGGGGAAGAAACTGCTTCATTAAATTTACAAGTTAGTATCTTGGAAACAATCAAATGTGTTTATAGAACAATTCTAAACTTGCAGCGACTGGTTTAAATTCCAGAAGATTTGTTTCACAGCCTGAACCTAGTAACACAGCTTGGAAGGCTTTCATCTATACATAGAATCATGTTCAGTGTCACCAAGCTCTGAATAGATATTGATAGCAACCTTTTTTTCCTGGCACAACAGTCTCTTTTCTGTGTTGCACAACTATCCTTTATTCAGGGCATTAGGGGAAAATCCGTGCAATTTTCTTATACTACTTTAACTTTTAGTAGTCATAGCTAAGGATTTGTGGGTATCTTTTCCATGTGTAGAAATGCACTTTAGGGTGCCTGTCTGCAGAGAACAGGAATGCAAAAGACCAGCCAACCTAACTGCACAAGTATGATTCAGGTCATTTCCTCCACAGCAGAACCATGTTACATTCTACAAGTTGCTTTACAATTGTCCTACTCACGAGCAACCTCCAAAAATGGTACACCCACATCTTTTACCAAGCATGCTATTTATGTTGTCTGTGGAGTAGAATCAAGTGTGGTGTTGTGGAGAAAATACCCCCCCCCTTCTTTGTCCCCTCCAAGTTACTTTCTCCCCTCTTTTCTATCCCCCCCTGGCCTGGCTCAAAACTGTCAGACCGGAAGCCTGAACCAGACTAGGCTGCACTTTAAGGAGAGGGGGAAGGAAAGAGGAACTAGCAGAAAGAGGACTATTTGTAACAGGCATTGCTCAAAGTTTAAAATGCATCTGCTTATATTAATTTGCTTGCTAAAGGCTATTAAGACTCATCCTGAAATCTATCTGTAATCAATGCTTTTATAATGAAATCGTTGCTTGGCATATAAACTCTGTTACCTTTGGAATGCGCCCCCTTTTAGTAAGCCCCTGTATGCCCATAACCACCGAAAGGTCAGTCCTCCTCCTTACCCCAAGGCCCAGCCAGATGCCCAAATGGCATCAGATGGGGGCCCCCTCTTTTGTGGCCCCTATAACAGTAGGAGGCCTTAATGCCCATTGTAACAGCAACCCCCTCTGTAAGCTCTGACCAGGGCCTACCCTGTAACCAACAGGTCAGAAGCCTGAACCAAGCTACGCTGCCCCGGAGAGGGAAGGAGGGAAGGCCAGAGGAAAGAGGAACTGGAATATTTGTAACAGCACCTTTGGCCTTGGTCCAGCTTGCCTACGTGCCTGCATCAACTGTTACTTCTAAATACTGTGTTTGCTTCTGCTGTTAAAAGTATAAAGCAATAAGGCTGATATGTAACCAATAACCTGTAACAATTTAGCATAGCAGTAGTCCTAGTGGTCATATTGGGGGGCACCATACCCCCTTCTTTGTCCCACTATGTACCCCCTACCCAATGCCCTACTAATGCTTATAAACCAGGGAAGATATTAACACCCAGTAAAAGATATTGCTGTTGGCTGGCTCTGCTATGGAAGTATGTATTGAAATGTTCCGGTAACCTGTACTGGAACATTTCTGCAATCTATGTTTTGTAACCAAAATTGTTGTTCTCTAACTGCCCTTTTGTAAACCCCTAAGTGCCCAGGGTAGTTGTCACGCTATGCCCTTAATACCTTAATAGGGCCTAACCGCCATGGTCACGGGATGCTAACTCTACGTGTCTAGGACATGTTGAAAGTTTCCATCGGAAGGAACTGGTCATCACATTCCCCCCCCCTATGGAACACACGGGGGTGGGTTGTACAAGTCCGGAAAAGTACCCCATAATGTAATGCATTTGCGGTGTGTATGTAATTGCGGTTTTGCTCTATAAAATGTGCTGGTAACCTCTTGTTCGGGGGAGTGGTTTTGCAGTCCACTACCCCAATGCATTGTGTATGTGTGTATTAAACGGGCCTCAGGCTTGAGTCTATGCTATCAAATTACTGCCTAGGGGTATTTGTTCTTGACAGTTTTGGGCTCGTCCGGGATCACTCGTCGCCCCACTGGATCGGAGGACCGCGGACCACTTCCACACCGATCCCAGGCGCCAGGTAAGAGACCATTGTCTCTATTTGGGCTTCGGTGGGGAGCTGCCCATAGGCTCTGGGTTCGAGTGAGGACGCGCTGTGATCTGAACTAAGTGCAGTCCATTGGTTTGCTGCTGTACTCTGGCCTGAGGTTTGTTCATCTTCAGTGTGAGTATGTTTTTTTTTTCAGTTTCTCTGTTTCATTGTTATCTTGTTTTATTTAACTGTTCTGTGGTAAGTGTTTGTCTGTCCATAGGGTTCGACTCGGGGATTTAGGTCCCCACCCGGGGGTTGGAGGCTCCTGGGTCTGGGCCGGGGTTAAAGCTTCCCCGCAGGGGTTAGAATGTTTATTTGTTGTTAGTAGGTAAGGACAGGTGGCCTCTAGTACTTGCCGGGGTTAAAGGTCCCCTGGTTAGCCGGAGGTTGACAGTCATGCTCCTTACTCAGTGTTAGTTTTAGTTTCCTCAGGGTGGTTCCCCTGAGGCGCGGTCACTGGACTTCGGAGAGGGCCCCGGCAGAGGGTGAGCCCCACGGGAGAGTGGGGAAACACGAGGGTGCCGGGTAGAAGGCTCCGAAGTGACCGGAGACCCCGCTTAGCTGTAGGTCTTGTTCCGGTAGGGAGACCAGCGTTGGGGCTGGGTCCCTCGGGATAGAGTAATCCCACGCGACGGCCCGAGGGAGAGGGTGAAGGGGCCCCAGGGTAGGGGTGGTATTAGGAGTGTGCTACGGAAGGCGTGAGTGCGAGTCGTGGCATTCCTTTCCTTGTTTTCCTTTGTGGTGCCTTAGGTTCCCTCCCTTGTTCGGAGAGCAAGGGAGTCCCGGGAAACCGCCCATGTACTCCTAGGCAGTTGGACATTCTATCCCGTACCCTCAAGGGTGGGCCGGTGTCCTCTGCTGGGGGAGGGTTGTGCGGGGACCAAGCCTTTCCTCCGGTTGGCTGAGCCTCCCCTCCAGCAATAGGCTGGTGGTTGAGGGAATGCTGTAAGGGTAGCCCTTGGGTAGAAGGGCTGCGGCCGTAGTGTCTGAGGTGTGCTTGCCCCCTTTGTTAAGTGTTGCCACGACCGAGTTTTCCTTCCCCCCAGCCGGGGTCGCCCTTGGGGTTGGCAAGGGGCACGGTTGTTTTGTCCGACCAGGAGCCTGGTGCTTTAGGCTTCCTCCCCCCCCCCCCGGAGGGAGGGGGAGACCTGGAACCCGTCCGGCGTACCGGAGGTGATTGAGTAGCCCCCCAATAGTCTTGGGTGGTTCCCTACCCCGTTCTCTCGAAGGCGGGCTGGCGCTCTTCGCCGGAAGGGGGCTGTACAGCGACCACATTCCTTTCCTACCCTGTGGTGTGCATGGCTTGAAAGACCCTCAAGGGATATGTGTGAAGGGCACACATTTAGTTGTTTTGTGTCTCCTGTGTTAACTAAGTTTATAATTGTAATATAAAGTGTAGTAAGTAAATGTTCTGCCAAGTGGCTAACAGGTGCGGTTAGCCACTCAGACCACGCAGAATGGGGTTGGAAGAGTCTAAGTTGACTCCCACCCAGGGGAAGGGCATCCTGGCTGCTTATATGTATGCAAGCTATGGACCCCTCTCCTGTACATTTTTAAATAAATGGAATTGGTATACTACAGTTTTGCACCGCAAAGGGGCCCTGTTAACATATAAGGTGAGGCAGGGCCAGTTAAATGTTGGTATAAAAATACAGAAAAATGGTACCATACAATTAAAAGAAATAAAAAGGAAATTGGCAAGGGTTTTAAATTCAACTAAACCAACAAAAATTATTAAGTATCAAAAGCCCCTTATATGTACCTCTCAGACAATGCCTCCACATATTAAGGAAATGTTCCCCTTGTATCATTTCCCAGGCATTGGCGTTTCGGGTCAGGATACCTTGGTGCCTGTGCATGCACCTTGGTCTCCACAAAAATTTTTATAACTTGTTGTACCCCAAATAAAGTGTATCTAAATGTAACAAATCTCGCTCACCGTAAGGGTCCTGGCAGTTTTGCAAAGGAACCCCTCCAAAGGAGAAGACCAACCCCAGCCCTTCCTCGTTGCAACAGGAACTGCTGGCTAAGGTCCCCCCTCCCTTCATTGTGAGTCGATCGTGCCAACCCGGTTGGGCGCATTGGATCTGCCCAGCCAGCTGGGATTTGCTCGGGCCCAGCATGGTGCTGTGGTGTCCTCTTCCCGCAGTAGGTTACTGGTTAAATTTCGAGCTAAACCAGAAAAGAGGTTTGGCCAGTGGCCTGCCGCGGGGGCGATGGCTTTTGGCTGGATCGGGAAATTGTCGTCTCCTTGGTTTGGCTGAGGGTCATTATTCCTATGGTCAGTAAGTGTAAACTTCTTCGTTTTGCCGTGCTGCTAATGCTGTTGTTCTTCCTATATTTCCCATTGTCCCTAGCCCTGCTGCTATCCTTTCTTATAATCCACCAGTGTTGAGGGGTTGTTGCCGCCTCAAAGGAAAAAAATTATACTAAGTAAGAGAAAGAAAAAGGATCGGGCCCAGACGAACGGGCAACCACAGTTTGAGGAAGTTAAAAAAGAAGGGGGGTGAAGGGTGGCCAGGGTGTCGGTGGTTGCTAGGGAAGGAACTAGGCAGTAGCTACGGAGTTGGCTTTTTACTTTCTTTTTCGGTAACTGCAAAGTTAACCCTTTATTTTTGGGTTGCTAAACAATCTTTGTTTGGGTAAAGGTTAAAAAAAATGCCGAAAGCCAAAAATTACTTCTACCAGGGTGCCCAATGCAGCTATTAACACTCCACTGGTCCTAGCTCAAATATGTGTGGAGGAACCTAATACATTTGTTAGTGTTTTGTCAGGCACTGGCAGGATGTGCTGGGTCTTTTTCCATATGGCAGCCCTGCCACTCGCTAAAGCCAAAAGACTGAGTCTACGGGAAGGTCCATCAGCAGGAAACCACCCTGGTCCCATGCTAAGAAGCCCTTGTCGGGTCCTGTTGGGCGGTCAGTTCACAGTGGTGTTGATAACCAACAGGACATGACAGGGGGTACCAAGGAAAATGCTTCAACACCGCTGTAAAGTGCTGAGAACTGGCTACCTGCCCATGTTTCTCACTGCAATGGCTCTCCGACTGATGATCGGTCTATCTTTCCTTCTGGCGTTGTTACTCCTCCTGGACAGCAGGAGTAGGGAACAAGGTAAAGAGCCGAAAACCTCTTTTGTCTGCTAACAAACCTGCAGTGCCTTTAAATCCTGCTAAGAGAACAACCTCTCCACCTGAGGACATAATAATGCCTCCAACTAAGCAAGGTGATTGTGCTAGTAACCCCTCCCTTGCTGCCTCATTGCCAAGCAGCTGAGTGAACTAAGACTACGAAATCTCAAAAAATAGCTTGCGGAGGCTAGCCAAAACTACCTGAAAATCAGACTTTTGTGTTCCTTGGCCTCTCCTCCTTGACAAACTTAAGGTGGAGGGAAAAAGTAATGTTTTCTAAATTTTAGCCAATTAGTGGCCTCTTGTTTAGTTTGTACCAAATTGCAATCCCAGTAAACTCAGGTTCAGGCTAAAATTGGTAAATTGCATGTTGTTTCCGCCCTTAGTTCCATGTTGTTCCCGCCCTTAATTTAATAACCCCAAAGTAGCTAACAAAAATTGGTATCAGTGTAAAGGGTATTAGTGCGGGGGAGGCACGGTGGTAGAACTTGGCATGTTCAAAGCAAAACAATCTTAAACATCAGGTGTGGCCTGCTGCCCTTACAACCACCTACCTAAAAAGTACCACCTAGTCTGTGGCCATAAAGGACACGTAAAAGTGTAAACTGTCACAGTGCTCCTTCATGCAGGCCGGTCGGAAGGATGTGGGTTCCCGCATACCAACTCCTGCCGGGTCCGTAAAAGGATTGCATATGGGATTGGGTCATCCACCTAAACGTGTAAAACATCCGGCTCCCCAGACAAGACAAGTTGCTATACAACTAAGCCCCGCCTCCCAGCCCAAGAAACCCCCCAGCTTATGTGTACTCGCCAGCTTCTCCCCAAGAGACTACCCCTATCGTGGGCTCGGTCTGCTGGGAAGGACCAGGTGAGGGTGGCCTCCCATACTAACCAATCTTGTTTAAGGCTAATAACAGCTGCCTCCGCCTCTCTAAACCGCTTTCCCTCCCCTCCAACATAATTCATGTTAAATCTAAGTACAAGCAAAAGCCAAAGTCTTGTATAAACCCATAAGGCCCATCTTCAAGTAGCCCTCTGGCAGAAAATCAAATTTAATTGGCCCCCCAAGTCCTAAAACCGTTTCCCATTATTTGCTCTCCTATTCTCCTCTCACCCACTAAACCATCACTACCAGTAATCCCAACCCCAATGCCTTTAAAACCCATGGCACAGCCTCCAACTCTTCCCCTTGGCATGGCCCAGGGGTATTCCTATGTGCCCTATATAAAGAGCAAACAATTTCGGATTTATCTGGGTTTAAGCCCCACTGAAGGTTGAGCATCTAGGTGCTAAGGACAAGCATACTTCTGTGAGCTGTTTTCAGGTAAACCTGCAGCTTTGGGACAGGTAATTCGGACCCTGGGTCTGTGGTGGGGCAGACAGGTGTGTCTGGCTTCAGCAGAACAGGGTGCTGAAGTCACTAAGCTGGCAGGGAAAGCAGAAACAGGGGTAGTCTTTGCACATCGGGTGCCGGCTCCCAAGGGGGTTTCTGTAATCCAACCCGTCACAAGTACCTAACAGTCCCTCAGTACCCCAAAACCCCATTACATCTGGGGTGGCCTTAGTGATGCCTAAATGGCATCAAATGGGGGAGATTGTGGAGAAAATACCCCCCCCTCTTCTTTGTCCCCTCCAAGTTACTTTCTCCCCTCTTTTCTATCCCCCCCTGGCCTGGCTCAAAACTGTCACACCGGAAGCCTGAACCAGACTAGGCTGCACTTTAAGGAGAGGGGGAAGGAAAGAGGAACTAGCAGAAAGAGGACTATTTGTAACAGGCATTGCTCAAGGTTTAAAATGCATCTGCTTATATTAATTTGCTTGCTAAAGGCTATTAAGACTCATCCTGAAACCTATCTGTAATCAATGCTTTTATAATGAAATCGTTGCTTGGCATATAAACTCTGTTACCTTTGGAATGCGCCCCCTTTTAGTAAGCCCCTGTATGCCCATAACCACCGAAAGGTCAGTCCTCCTCCTTACCCCAAGGCCCAGCCAGATGCCCAAATGGCATCAGATGGGGGCCCCCTCTTTTGTGGCCCCTATAACAGTAGGAGGCCTTAATGCCCATTGTAACAGCAACCCCCTCTGTAAGCTCTGACCAGGGCCTACCCTGTAACCAACAGGTCAGAAGCCTGAACCAAGCTACACTGCCCCGGAGAGGGAAGGAGGGAAGGCCAGAGGAAAGAGGAACTGGAATATTTGTAACAGCACCTTTGGCCTTGGTCCAGCTTGCCTACGTGCCTGCATCAACTGTTACTTCTAAATACTGTGTTTGCTTCTGCTGTTAAAAGTATAAAGCAATAAGGCTGATATGTAACCAATAACCTGTAACAATTTAGCATAGCAGTAGTCCTAGTGGTCATATTGGGGGGCACCATACCCCCTTCTTTGTCCCACTATGTACCCCCTACCCAATGCCCTACTAATGCTTATAAACCAGGGAAGATATTAACACCCAGTAAAAGATATTGCTGTTGGCTGGCTCTGCTATGGAAGTATGTATTGAAATGTTCCGGTAACCTGTACTGGAACATTTCTGCAATCTATGTTTTGTAACCAAAATTGTTGTTCTCTAACTGCCCTTTTGTAAACCCCTAAGTGCCCAGGGTAGTTGTCACGCTATGCCCTTAATACCTTAATAGGGCCTAACCGCCATGGTCACGGGATGCTAACTCTACGTGTCTAGGACATGTTGAAAGTTTCCATCGGAAGGAACTGGTCATCACATTCCCCCCCCCCCCCATGGAACACACGGGGGTGGGTTGTACAAGTCCGGAAAAGTACCCCATAATGTAATGCATTTGCGGTGTGTATGTAATTGCGATTTTGCTCTATAAAATGTGCTGGTAACCTCTTGTTCGGGGGAGTGGTTTTGCAGTCCACTACCCCAATGCATTGTGTATGTGTGTATTAAACGGGCCTCAGGCTTGAGTCTATGCTATCAAATTACTGCCTAGGGGTATTTGTTCTTGACAGTGTCATTCATAATTACAACCTTATTACAAAGTCATTTTAAATATTTGTGTGAGGTGCCATATACACAAGAAAAACTTCTAATACCAGAGCTAAAAGTGATCTACATATTTGTTTTGCCATATAAACATCAGGAACTTCAAGCTCCCTCATGCCTGTTTTATCTCCTGGAGGACTCATTGGAAGACTTCTGAAGTGACTTGAAAGCTTTTTCAGCCCTTCACTGCAGGTTGGGCTTGTTTGAATCATCAAGACATTTTCTTCCAGCTGCTTATAGGATGCTTTGGTTGAAATCAGTATTGTTAAAAATCAACATACTTCTTTCAAGTCTAAATAAGAATTCTGTTTCTTCTTAATCAGGTTTCATTTTCATGATACCTAAAATGTCATCCAACTCTCTAGTTCTCCAGGGAACAGACAAATAAACAGTGAGGCAGACAAATAAACAGTGACAAGTTTTTAAAGTGCTTGTACACAAATGCTAGAAGTCTAAATAATAAGATGGGTGAACTAGAGTGCCTCATGTTAAAGGAGGATATTGATATAATAGGCATCACAGAAACCTGATGGAGTGAGGACAATCAATGGGACACAATCATTCCGGGGTACAAAATATATCGGAAGGACAGAACAAGTCGTGGGGGGGAGGAGGGCGGGGAGTGGCACTATATGTGAAAGAAAATGTAAAATCAAATGAAGTAAAAATCTTAAGTGAATCCACATGTTCCATAGAATCTCTATGGATAGTAATTTCATGCTCTAATAAGAATATAACATTAGGGATCTATTATCGACCACCTGACCAGGACAGTGATAGTGACAATGAAATGCTAAGGGAGATTAGAGAGGCTATCAAAATAAAGAAGTCAATAAAAGTGGGGGGGTTTCAATTATCCCCATATTGACTGGGAACATGTCACCTCAGGACGAAATGCAGAGACAAAATTTCTTGATACTTTAAATGACTGCTTCTTGGAGCAGCTGGTACAGGAACCCACAAGGGGAGAGGAAATTCTCAATTTAGTCCCGAGTGGCGTGCAGGATCTGGTCCAAGAGGTAACTATAACAGGACCGCTTGGAAATAGTGACCATAATATAATAACGGGCGCTAGCTGATGGTGGGAGGGCGAGGAAAAAGAGAAGAGCGTGTAGTCCGATACTAAGAGGGGAGGAGTCGATGGAGATAGCTCCTACTTTGGGCCCGGGGAGGGTACAGAGTGGCTTACGGGGGACTGTAAGGGATGATAGGAATGGGAGGAGCGTACAACCAGGGGGAACGGCGCATAAACTAGCAGAGCCCACTGTCACCAGGCCGAGGCAGGTCTATGTAATTGGCGATTCCTTAGTGAAAAGGTTGGACAGGCCGGTGACCAGGGCCGATCCGGAGAACAGAAGGGTGTGCTGTTTACCGGGCGCTAAGATTCGTGATGTGGACCTGCGGTTGAAAAGGATCCTAAAAGGGGCAGGTAAGAACCCTCTTATCATCCTTCATGTAGGAACCAATGACACGGCCAGATTCTCGCTGGAGAGAATCAAGGGAGATTATGCCAGACTGGGTAAGACGCTGAAGGAAATCGAGGCTCAGGTAATCTTTAGTGGGATTTTGCCTGTCCCTAGAGAAGGGCGGCAAAGGGGGGACAGGATTGTGATGTTAAATAGTTGGCTCAGAGATTGGTGTTATAAGACGGGCTTTGGGATGTATGGCCACTGGGAGGCTTTCGGGAACA
Source organism: Platysternon megacephalum (assembly GCA_003942145.1). Lineage (NCBI taxonomy): Eukaryota > Metazoa > Chordata > Testudines > Platysternidae > Platysternon > Platysternon megacephalum. Next base: position 475,208 of record QXTE01000023.1, read on the forward strand.
GAGAACTGTTCTCGCGGGATGGGCTCCACCTGAGTAGGGAGGGAAATAGACTTCTGGGAGGGAGGCTGGCGCATCTGATCGAGAGAGCTTTAAACTAGGAATTGCGGGGAGACGGTTGGGAGATGCACGGGCACTCTCCACGCCAGGCTTTAACATTGAGAGGGTGGACGAAGGGATAAAAACTGATATTGACAGAGGGAAGGGTTTGAACATAAGAAAGAGGGGGGGGAGGGATACTAGACCGATACGTCATACTGACGGTACGGTGTCCCTACCAAAGAGGGTAACAAAGGGGAGAGAAGCCAAAGGGCAAAAATTAGGATGTTTGTTCACTAATGCTAGAAGCCTAGGTAACAAAATGGAGGAACTGGAGCTCCTGGTCCGAGATTTGAAACCAGATATCGTGGGAATAACTGAAACGTGGTGGAACGGTAGCCACGACTGGAGTGCAGGTATGGAAGGGTATGTTCTTTTTAGGAAAGACCGGAACAAAGGTAAAGGGGGTGGGGTTGCCTTGTATGTCAATAAAGAGGTAGAGTGTAATGAAATAAATAGTAATGGAATAGATAATACGGAGTCTGTTTGGGCAAGGGTCACGTTGGGGAAGAAAAATACTAGAGCCTCCCCTGGGATAGTGATCGGGGTGTGCTATAGACCGCCGGGATCCAGCCTGGAGATGGATAGAGAACTCTTTAATGTTTTTAAAGAGGTCAATACTGGTAGGAACTGTATGATCATGGGAGACTTTAACTTCCCGGATATAGATTGGGGAATAAACGCTAGTAATAATCATAGGGCTCAGCTTTTCCTAGATGTGATAGCTGATGAATTCCTTCACCAAATGGTTGCTGAACCGACGAGGGGGGATGCCATTTTAGATTTGGTTTTGGTGAGTAGTGAGGACCTCGTTGAGGAAATGGTTGTAGGGGACAACCTTGGCTCGAGTGATCATGAGCTAATCCGGTTCAAACTAAATGGAAAGATAAATAAAAATGCATCTGAGACTAAGGTTTATGATTTCAAGAGGGCTAACTTTACTAAATTAAGGCAGCTAGTTAAAAAAGTGGATTGGGCAAACATATTTAGAGATCTAAAGGCGGAAGAGGCGTGGGATTATTTTAGGTGGAGGTTGCAGGACCTCTCTGAGGCCTGTATCCCGAGAAAGGGAAAAAGGGTTGTAGGTAGCGGTTTTAGACCGGACTGGATGAGCAAGCGTCTCAGAGGGGTGATTAGGAAAAAACAGAAGGCGTATAAACAGTGGAAGATGGGAGGGATCAGCAAAGAAACCTACCTTATGGAGGTAAGAGGGTGTCGGGATGCGGTTAGAAAGGCCAAAAGCCAAGTGGAGATAGATCTCGCGAAGGGAATTAAAAACAATAGTAAAAGGTTTTTTAGCCATATAAATAGGAAGAAATCCAAGAAAGAAGAAGTGGGACCGCTTAAGAATGGAGACGGGGTGGAGATTAAAGATCATCTAGGCATGGCACAATATCTGAACGAATATTTTGCCTCGGTATTTAATGAGGCTACTGAAGGGCTTGGGAATAGTGGCGGCGTGAATGATGGGAATGAAGGAGGGGGGGTAGACATTACGGTATCCGAGGTACGAGCCAAACTTGAAAAGCTTAACGGCAGTAAATCGGGCGGTCCGGATGACCTTCATCCGAGAATATTAAAAGAATTGGCGAGTGAAATTGCGAGCCCGTTAGCGAAAATTTTTAATGAATCCCTAAACTCGGGGGTTGTACCGCTGGACTGGAGATTAGCTAATGTAGTTCCTATATTCAAGAAGGGGAAAAAAAGTGACCCGGGTAACTACAGGCCTGTTAGTTTAACGTCTGTAGTGTGCAAAGTCATGGAAAAAATATTGAAGGAGAGAGTACTTACGGACCTTGAGGTCGATGGCGTCTGGGACAAATTACAACATGGTTTTACGAAAGGTAGATCGTGCCAAACCAACCTGATCTCCTTCTTTGAGAAAGTAACAGATTTTTTAGATAAGGGCAATGCGGTGGATCTGATATATCTTGATTTCAGTAAGGCGTTTGATACGGTACCGCATGAAGAATTACTGCGTAAATTGGAAAGGATGGGGATCGAAATGAAATTCCGGAGGTGGATAAAGAACTGGTTAAAGGGGAGACTGCAGAGGGTCGCACTGAAAGGGGAGCTGTCGGGTTGGAGGGAGGTTACCAGTGGGGTTCCTCAGGGTTCGGTTTTGGGTCCGATGTTATTCAATCTATTCGTCGCTGACCTCGGAACCGAAAGTAGGAGTGGGCTGATAAAGTTTGCGGATGACACGAAGTTGGGAGGTATTGCCAATTCGGAGAAGGATAGGGATATCCTCCAGGGGGATTTGGATGACCTGGTAAACTGGAGTATTAGTAATAGGATGAAATTTAATAGTGAGAAGTGTAAGGTTATGCATCTAGGGATGACTAATAAGAATTATAGTTATAGGCTGGGGACGCACCTGTTGGAAGTAACGGACGAGGAGAAGGACCTCGGAGTCCTGGTCGATCGCAAGATGACTATGAGTCGGCAATGTGATGTGGCCGTCAAAAAGGCTAATGCGGTCTTGGGTTGCGTTAGGCGAGGTATTTCTAGTAGAGATAAGGAGGTGCTAGTCCCGTTATACAAGGCGCTGGTGAGACCTCATTTGGAGTACTGTGTGCAGTTCTGGTCTCCCATGTTTAAGAAGGATGAACTTAAACTGGAAAGGGTACAGAGAAGGGCCACTAGGATGATTCGAGGAATGGAAAGCCTGTCGTATGAAAGGCGACTTGAGGAGCTCGGATTGTTTTCCTTAACCAAAAGAAGGTTGAGGGGAGATATGATTGCTCTCTTTAAATATATCAGAGGGATCAATATCGGGGAGGGAGAGGAATTATTTCGGCTCAGTGCTAATGTGGATACGAGAACAAATGGATATAAATTGGCAGTTGGGAAGTTTAGGCTTGAAATTAGGCGAAGGTTTCTGACCGTCAGAGGAGTGAAATACTGGAATGGCCTGCCGGGGGACATAGTGGGGGCAAAAGACCTCTCCGGCTTTAAGACTAAGCTTGATAAGTTTATGGAAGGGATGATCTGATAGGATAACTTGATTTACCCAATAGGTCAATAATGTGCCACTGGGAGTTAGTACCGATTTTAAATGTTGGGATATTGGGAGTCTTTTCCTAAGTGTCAGGATAGAGAATATTGGCCACATGCTCGGGGTTCAGCTGATCGCCATATTTGGGGTCGGGAAGGAATTTCCCTCCGGGGTAGATTGGCAGAGGCCCTGGAGGTTTTTCGCCTTCCTCCGAGCATGGGGCAGGGGTTGTTTGCTAGAGGATTATCTGCTGCTTGAAGTCACCAAATCAGGATTTGGGGACTTCAACAGCTGAGGCAAGGGTGAAAGTTATTTCAGGGGTGGGTGGGTCAACTTTTGTGGCCTGCATCATGCAGGAGGTCAGACTAGATGATCATAATGGTCCCTTCTGATCTCAAGTTCTATGATTCTATGATTCTATGAACTTTTAACATTCCTGTGGTGGGAAGAACACCTCAACAGCCCAACACTGTGGCATTTAACTTCAGAAAGGGGAACTATGCAAAAATGAGGGGGTTAGTTAAACAGATATTAAAAGGTACAGTGACTAGAGTGAAATCCCTGCAAGCTGCATGGACACTTTTCAAAGACACCATAATAGAGGCCCAACTTAAATGTATACCCCAAATTAAAAAACACAGTAAAAGAACTAAAAAAGAGCCAACGTGGCTTAACAACCATGTAAAAGAAGCAGTGGGAGATAAAAAGGCATCTGTTAAAAAGTGGAAGTCAAATCCTAGTGAGGTAAATAGAAAGGAGCATAAACACTGCCAAATTAAGTGTAAAAATGTAATAAGAAAAGCCAAAAAGGAGTTTGAAGAACGGCTATCCAAAAACTCAAAAGGTAATAACAAAATGTTTTTTAAGTACATCGGAAGCAGGAAGCCTCCTAAACAACCAGTGGGGCCCCTGGACGATCGAGATACAAAAGGAGCACTTAAAGACGATAAAGCCATTGCGGAGAAACTAAATGAATTCTTTGCTTCAGTCTTCACGGCTGAGGATATTAGGGAGATTCCCAAACCTGAGCCGGCTTTTGTAGGTGACAAATCTGAGGAATTGTCAGAGATTGAGGTGTCACTAAAGGAGGTTTTGGAATTAATTGATAAACTTAACAGTAACAAGTCACCGAGACCAGATGGCATTCACCCAAGAGTTCTGAAAGAACTCAAATGTGAAATTGCGGAACTACTAACTATGGTTTGTAACCTGTCCTTTAAATAGGCTTCTGTACCCAATGACTGGAAGATAGCTAATGTAACGCCAATATTTTTAAAGGGCTCTAGAGGTGATCCCAGCAAATTACAAACCGGTAAGTCTATCGTCAGTGCCGGGCAAATTAGTTGAAACAATCGTAAAGAATAAAATTGTCAGACACACAGAAGAACATAAATTGTTGGGCAAAAGTCAACATGGTTGCTGTAAAGGGAAATAATGTCTTACTAATCTATTAGAGTTCTTTGAAGGGGTCAACAAACATGTGATCAAGGGGGATCCAATGGACATAGTGTACTTAGATTTCCAGAAAGCCTTTGACAAGGTCCCTCACCAAAGGCTCTTACGTAAATTAAGTTGTCATGGGATAAGAGGGAAGATCCTTTCATGGATTGAAACTGGTTAAAAGACAGGGAACAAAGGGTAGGAATAAATGGTAAATTTTCAGAATGGAGAGGGGTAACTAGTCGTGTTCCCCAAGGGTCAGTCCTAGGACCAATACTATTCAACTTATTCATAAATGATCTGGAGAAAGGGGTAAAAAGTGAGGTGGCAAATGATTGCAAGTGAGGTTGCAGATGATACTAAACTGCTCAAGATAGTTAAGACCAAAGCAGCCTGTGAAGAACTTCAAAAAGATCTCACAAAATTAAGTGATTGGGCAACAAAATGGCAAATGAAATGTAATGTGGATAAATGTAAAGTAATGCAGATTGGGAAAAATAACCTCAACTAAACATACAATATGATGGGGGCTAATTTAGCTACAACTAATCAGGAAAAAGATCTTGGAGTCATTGTGGATAATTCTCTGAAGACGTCCACGCGGGTGCAGCAGCAGTCAAAAAAGCAAACAGGATGTTAGGAATCATTAAAAAGGGTCAGAGAATAAGACGGAGAATATCTTATTGCCCTTATATAAATCCATGGTACGCCAACATCTTGAATACTGCGTACAGATGTGGTCTCCTCATCTCAAAAAAGATATACTGGCATTAGAAAAGGTTCATAGAAGGGCAACTAAAATGATTAGGAGTTTGGAACGGGTCCCATATGAGGAGAGATTAAAGAGGCTAGGACTTTTCAGCTTGGAAAAGAGGAGACTAAGGGAGGGATATGATAGAGGTATATAAAATCATGAATGATGTGTAGAAAGTGAATAAGGAAAAGTTATTTACTTGTTCCCATAATATAAGAACTAGGGGCCACCAAATGAAATTAATGGGCAGCAGGTTTAAAACAAATAAAAGGAAGTTCTTCTTCACACAGCGCACAATCAACTTGTGAAACTCCTTGCCTGAGGAGGTTGTGAAGGCTAGGACTATAACAGGGTTTAAAAGAGAACTGGATAAATTCATGGAGGTTAAGTCCCTTAATGGCTATTAGCCAGGATGGGTAAGGAATGGTGTCCCTAGCCTCTGTTAGTCAGAGGGTGGTGATGGACGGCAGGAGAGAGATCACTTGATCATTACGTGTTAGGTTCACTCCCTCTGGGGCACCAGGCATTGGCCACTGTCGGTAGACAGGATACTGGGCTGGATGGACCTTTGGTCTGACCCAGTCTGGACACTCTTATGTTCTTTTGTTCCAGGGAAAGAACATGATGGACAAGACTGGAATTTCTAATAAAAACAAAACAAAACAAAAACCTTTTAGAGCATTCCTATATCTTACTGGCACAATGCCAGTATTTTTCTTCTGCAGCTCACCTTTAAAGGGGATTGTGCTGTACCTTGTTTATTTCTTTCATATGTGGATAAGGAAAAGATCATAACCCTGATTGAGCCCTAAGGGAGGGTAGGCCTTGACCTTGCTATATTGTGTTGGCCTATCATGTCCTTCTCTGTTCACACAGCCAAGAAACATTGACTGCTGCCTCTACTTCTGACAGTGAACCATCAGCTATACTGTGTCCTCCCCCCCCCCCCTTTTATTGATGGGGCACAAATTAGGCATTGGTTTAAAATACCGTTGCACTTGGTCATTTGGGGTGTGGCAATTTACAGATGATCATCTTGGGGATCAAAAACTGAATTATCATCTACCACATACTGAAAAAAATGCAAGCCAAGCTTTGGCTAGCAGAGTTCTCCCACCTCTCCCACTGTATTGTAAAAGAATTTCAGGACTGTACATATACCAAAGCTTTCCTTAGATTTTTTCCTCCTGAAAAAGTATGGCGGAATCTTAGGGCTTGTCTACACTACCACTTAAGTCGATGTAAGTTAGGTCACTCACAGGTGTGAAAAAGCCACCCCCTGTCCACACTGCGCTATGTCAGCGGGGGATGCTCTCCTGCCAACATAGCTTCCTCCGCTTGTTGAAGTGGAGTAATTATGCCAACAGGAGAGTGCTCTCCCGTCAGCATAGCGCATCTTCACCAGATGCACTACAGCAGCACAGTAGTGTAGACTAGTCCTTAGATATAGTTTGGGCTGCACAGAATTGCTCTCCTGCTGCCCTTACAGCTGTTATAGTATGTATTTACAAAGTACTCTGTTTCTTTTAAGAGTGATGGTTAAGGGGGACCACATAGGGTTGCCTGTTAGATTAAGGGGGACTGTATATAATGGTAATTTGGAATCTCAGAGTCTCTTCCTTCATCCAGTCTCAGTTCCTTTATTTTTAGGGGTACCATGTAAAATGAATTTATGATTGGGCACAATACAACCTCAACATTTAAATGTTATAGAAGAATGGGGGTATTCACTTGGGAATTGCTTGAATAAATGCCATTTTGTACAATGTGCATCTCAGAGGTCTGGCCGCCACCCAAGAACCCCCACATGGCCAGGGGAGCTGGAACAATTTGTGTAGTGGGGGCGCTGAGAGCCACAGAACCAAACTGTAAACCCTGTATACAATGGAAATCACTTCAAGCCAGGGGTGCGGCAGCATCCCCCGCACCCTTAGTTCCAGCACCTATGGCAGGGGATGCTGATGCAGTGCTCTGCCCCTATTTTCCCTTCTTCAGGGCTCTTTCAATTAACTCCACAAAGTCTCTTTCAAATACACTTTGGGGTCTGGGTTTTATTTATTAAATTAACAAAGTTTAAAAAAAAACACCACCACAGCCCCTCCTCCCCGCCAAGGAAGCGTCCCTTCCTTGAGGACCATTGCAGGAGACCTGCTCTACAGTTCCCTCACTCCAGGTGCCCTCACCCAGCAGCTTCCTGCTACCTTTTACCCTGGGATCACTTGATACAATCCAGGCGTGTCTCCTCCTGTAATCAGGGCTGGCTTAGCCCCAGGGTCTCCAGTCTATGGGTAATCCACCCTGTTACAAGTCTACATTCCAAAGGTATAGCATTCCTTTTCAGAAACATTTTTGCTACATCTAAACTGGGCTAACTTCTATGAACCTCTAAGCTGTTGTATCATAGGTATAAAATGGGGTAAAATCCCAGAAATCTTATTACGCTTTGAGGGGTTGAATCAGTATACTGCTCAACTCCAGTACAGGGAACTTCCATCCTCTAGGCTATCCTGACCTACATTTGGATTTTGAGGGCACCGCCATGGACAAATGTCACTGTGGGTCATGAGTATGTACCTATGTTTTGAGGGCGAGGCTATAATTTTATTTTCTTCTGTTCTCCCCTACCTATCCAAGTGGCTTAGGGCATCAGGTCACAGATTAGCAAGATTTGTTTCTGTCTGCTCTACCTCCTTCTGATGCCTCAGCCTCTTTAAATGGTGTTTTATTCAAGGCAGGGACCTTACTATAAACACATGTTTATAAAGCCACGTGATCTCTAAACCATAAACAATAATTCCTTCTGACTCATTTGTTTTTGTCATATCTGCCTGCAACAGTATGACGGTCAGACGACAAGTGATAATTACCAAAATCTAGGGCTGAATAGCTCCTGCTCTTGTCTCTCAACTGTTTCCACCCCATTTATTTTGTTCTCACCATGTTCCAGTGTGCACCATAACAGTAATTGGTTAGAAAAGAGAGGGAGGGAGCTCAGGAAAGGGACAATAGGAGTAAGAGCTTCAAATTACTCAGGTGGAAGAGTGGAGCATCTCTTAATAGATTGTCATCAAGGCCCATTGTTTTGGGGGTTTATTTTGTTTATATCTCCCAGAAATTTATTGGTGTTTATTACAAAAATTAAACAGGTGAAAATCGGTACCCAATATTAACTTCATAAGAATATAAGACTGGCCATACTGGGTCAGACCAATGATCCATATAGCCCTGTATCCTGTCTTCCAACAGTGGCCAGAGCTAGATGCTTCAGAAGGAATGAACAGAATAGGGCAACTATCAGGTGATTCATCCCCTCTCATCCAGTCCTGGCATCTGGCAGTCAGAGGTTTAGGGATACCCAGGGCATGGGATTGTTTCCCTGACCATCTTGGCTAGTAGTCATTGATGGGCCTATTCTCCATGAACTTATCTAATTCTTTTTTGAACCCAATTATATTTTTGGCCTTCAGAGCATCCACTGGCAATGAGTCCCACAGGTTGACTGTCCATAGTATGAAGAAGTACTTCCTTCTGTTTGTTTTATGCTGCCTATTAATTTCATTGGGTAACCCCTGGTTCTTGTGTTCTGTGAAGGAGTAAGTAACATTTCCCTCTTCACTTTCTCCACTCCAGTCATTTACAGACCTCTATCATATCTCCCCTTAGTTGTCTCTTTACTAAGCTGAGCAGTCCCAGTCTTTTTAATCTCCCCTCATATGGAAGCTGTTCCATATACCCTTATTGTTTTTGTTGTCCTTCTCTGTACTTTTTCCACTTCTAATATGTCTTTTTTGAGATGAGCTGATCAGAACTTCATGCAGTATTCAAGGTGTGGGCTTACCATAGATTTATCTAGTGGCATTATGATATTTTCTGTCTTATTATCTATCCCTTTCCTAATGGTTCCTATTAACATTCTGTTACAGAGTGCTAGGAATATTCTTCTATGAACATTTAACTGTGAACACAGCTCCATTGACTTCAGTGGAGTTTTACCCATTTATAGCAGCAGCTAATTTGGCCAAAATGTACACACAATATAATGAAACCTGTTGAAAAAATGACAGCTGAGCTCTTGAAAGCAAAAACATACTCCATATTAGAGGCAGGAGATGCTTTTTTTTATTTTTCAGAAGTTTTAAAATATCCGTACAGATATGTTCAAATACAATGACAAAGAAAACACAGCAGTATCATAGCAATCTTATATACAATGCTCATGCAACAGCCTTAGTTAAGGGAGGTTAAGATTAACTGGTTTTCAAGAATGTCAGATTTTAAAATAAGACCTCAAACATTAGACGTCCAGGAAATAGAGAGTTAAGGAAGCACTTCTCAACTAAGACACCAAAAGTGTGATATGAACTTTCTCATACTGTGATCTTCTTTTTCGTTCCCGCTGAGCTTAATTAGAGGCCATTGTTTTCAGTGCCCGGTTTACAATGGCGCCATGGAGCCGGGCCCATGTTCAGAAGGGGCCCCAGCCTGCTCTGCTTGCACTGTGCCCCGAGACCCCACCTGCCTGCTGGCTTCCCCCGCCGCCCCGCCCACCACTTGCTCCTCTCAGCCAGCCCGCCGGCTGGCCGAGGGCTTCGCTCCACCCTCTGGCCCCACCCGCCAGCTTCTCTCTGCCTCCTGGCTGGACCCCAGTGCACCTCCAGCTCTGGGCAGTCTCTGCTTCCCACCACCTGTGGGGCCCCACCTGTCTCCCTGGAGCTGAGCCGCCTGGGACTTGTGCAGAAGCCTGGAAAGTTTCAGCCAGTTGCAGGGGGGGACCGTGTGGGGGGCTTGGCTGGGCCCCTCAAGGCAAGTGGGTCCTGAGGGAGCCCAGGTGGGATGGGCCCTGCCCTGGCTGATCTCTCCACTCCCAAGGGGCCGGAGTGATTCCCCGCCCCGGGACCAGCCCTAGCTGCACTGCCGGCTCAGCCCGGCAGACACAGTCGCCTCCCAACAGGGCCGGTGAGTGGGGCCAGGAGGCAGGGCGTGGGGGAGGGGGTCTCTGGAGAGCCTGGGTGGGGGTGCTGGGCTGTGAGGGGGCGGGGAAGATCTGAGTGTGTTGGGGCACTAGGGAGTGGGGGTTCTGTGTGGGGTGCTGAGCAGTTGTGTTGTGCAGGACATGCGCTGTGAATTTGTGGCAGAGTCTGGGGAGGCGCTGGGCATAGCAGGTCCGGGGGGCTCTGGCCATAGGGAATCAGGGAGGTGTTCTGGTGTTGGGCAGGGGGCCTGTGTGGCACGGCATGGGCCCACCCCCGAGGGGAAGAGGCATGCTGGCAGCAGAGAGCCGGGCGGGCCATTGTGTGTCTGTCAACTGCCAGTTTGTAAATAGTGCCCTCGCACTGGGCTGGGCAGAGCAGGGCCACCCATGCCATGCCCCATTGCCCCGGGTGGCCCCTCGCTCCAGGGACCGACCCCCTTGCGCCATGCTCCATTGGCCCCATGGGGGGCCCACAAATATGTTTGGCGCGGGGCCCACAAAAGGTTAATCCGGCCCTGGTTGTTTTGTGCCACTAAGACATTTTTGACACAAATGAAATATAACTCTGGGGCTGCTCTACACATAAGCTTGAACCACAATAACTAAATCAGTTAAGTTCACACTTTTTGTTGTGTTGGTGCAAAATTGTGTGTATACCAGCCCTGTCTCTCTTCAATCCGTAATAGACTCATCTCCCTTAACTTCTCACTGTCAGCATGGAAGCCAACAACTAGTTCACACCTCCGTTAGCTGTAACTCCCATAGTTGCACTACAACAGCAGACTTCTGCCAGGAGAGAGTGCCCCACTGACAGTGCTGAAAGGATCTCTTTACAAGCATGTATATGCATTACCATATACTGTATATACCCATAGTAATATAGATAAGCCACCTATATGTATCTATACAGTCAAGACACTAAGCTCAGGAGCACTCAAAATATGCACTTAGAATCCTGTTGCATAACTAACGAATTGCTATGTAACTAATATTGCAACACATCAGTGGAAGGTGTCCACAGAGCTCAGGCTCAGAACAGGTGGTCTTATCTGAGCAGGATTGTTTCATATTGCAACAGACCCTTAAAAGGTCATTACTGTTTTTCTAGCAGGGGGCTAGCTACTACAGTGTTGGGACTTAGATGGTATTTTGATGAACAGCTTAGACCCTTTCTCTCCATCAATCAGATTGCTATGGGGCTTGGAACTAGTAGAGAATACTTTTATAGAGCAGTGCACAAGGTAAGGAATGTTGCAATTTTAGCATCAGTATGACTATTTAGACTTTTAACTCTTTTACCTTATTTGGTAGGTCTCTGACTGATGCTTGAATTTCAGCTGTCATAGATATGAGCTCAATAAAAACGTCTTTAATGTCAGTATTTGTAGAAGGTGTATGTTTATCTCTTTCTAAATTCTTTTATTTAAGGCATGCTCATTCTGTGCCAAAATAAATATTGGCGACAGATCTCTTGCCTTTTGGGGAAAAAAGGTATGGATAGTAGATTTTCCCTTTGCTGACATTTAAGCAGCAACTTCTGCCTACCTCTTTCACACTCCTTCAATTAAGCTATTTTTCTTTTCCCCCATTCTTTCTTCTTTTTCTCACTTTTCTCTCTTCCTTCCATTTATTTTCTCTTTTTCTAACCCCCTTTCTTTCTCTTTTCCCCTCGTTTTTTCTGTCTCCTTACCTTTCTTTCTCTTTTAAAGAGGAAAAAAGACAAGAGATTATCTTTGTGTTGCTTTATTCTTATTTCAAAGCAGCAGGTATCTTCTTTTTCCTTTAGCTATTTTTTCTTCCATTCTTTCATCTTTTCTGTTGAAGGAAGTTGTATACAGGAGGAGAGTGGAAGGAAGAAAACAATAGGGGTTCTGTCTCTTTAACTCCTTTTTTTCCTTCAGAGCTACAGGGCAAACACAAATCTGAAATATGCTCCCCTTCTCTTGTTTACAGCAGTAAATAGATGATGATTATGTTTATTCTACTTCCTCCTGTGCGATTAGGCTGCTAGTAGCGCCTGCTGTTGCAGGGTAGTGGCAGAAGGGTAAAAATAATTGTGAGCAGCTTCTGCTGCTTTGCAGGATACCAGATAGTGCTGGAGTGGGAGGGAATTGTAGTGAAGATTCCCTTGCTTACTACGAGGGCTGTCGATTAATCGCAGTTAACTCACACGATTAACACAAAAAAATTAATCGTGATTAAAAAAATTAATCGCGATTAATCGCAGTTTTAAAACTATTAAATTATTAAACTTTTAAAACTATTAAACAATAGAATACCAATTGACATTTATTAAGTATTTTCGGATGTTTTTCTACATTTTCAAATATACTGATTTCAATTACAACACAGAATACGAAGTGTACAGTGCTCACTTTATATTACTTTTGATTACAAATATTTGCACTGTAAAAATGACAAAAGAAATCGTATTTTTCAATTCATCTCATACAAGTACTGTAGTGCAATCTCTTTATCATGAAAATGCAACTTACAAATGTAGGGTTTTTTTTGTTACATAACTGCACACCAAACAATGTAAAACTTTAGAGCCTACATTCCACTAAGTCCTACTTCTTGTTCAGCCAACCGCTAAGACAAACAAGTTTGTTTACATTAATGGGAGATAATGCTGTCCACTTCTTATTTACAATGTCACCTGAAAGTCAGAAAAGGCATTCGCATGGCACTGTTGTAGCCGGCATTGCAAGGTATTTATGTGCCAGATATGCTAAACATTCATATGTCTCTTCATGCTTCAACCACCATTCCAGAGGACATGCTTCCATGCTGATGATGCTTGCTTAAAAAAACGCATTAATTAAATTTGTGACTGAACTCCTTGGAGAAGAATTGTATGTCTCCTGCTTCATGGTTTTACCCGCATTCTGCCATATACTTTGTGTTATAGTAGTCTCGGATGATGACCCAGCATATGTTATTTGATTTAAGAACACTTTCACTGCAGCACTTGACCCAAGGTTTAAGAATCTGAAGTACCTTCCAAAATCTGAGAGGGGCAAGGTGTGGAGCATGCTTTCAGAAGTCTTAAAAGAGCAACACTCTGATGCAGAAACTACAGAACCCGAATCACCAAAAAAGAAAATCAACCTTCTGCTGGTGGCATCAGACTCGGTTATAAAAATGAACATGTGTCTGTCCACACTACTTTGGATCGTTATCGAGCAGAATCCGTCATCAGCATGGACGCATGTCCTCTGGAATGGGGGTTGAAAATGAAGGGACATATGAATCATTAGCGCATCTGGCACGTAAATATCTTGCGATGCCAGCTACAAAAATGCCATGCAAATGCCTGTTCTCACTTTCAGGTGTAAACAAGAAGTGGGCAGCATTATCTCCTGAAAATGTAAACAAACTTGTTTGTCTGAGCTATTGGCTGAACAAGAAGTAGGACTGAGTGGACTTATAGGCTCTAAAGTTTTACATTGTTTTATTTTTGAATGCAGTTATTTTTTTTTTACATAAATCTACATTTGTAAGTTCAACTTTCATGATAAAGAGATTGCACTACAGTACTTGTATTGGGTGAATTGAAAAATACTATTTCTTTTGTTTTTTTACAGTGCAAATATATGTAATCAAAAATAAATATAAAGTGAGCACTGTACACTTTGTATTCCGAATTGTAATTGAAATCCATATATTTGAAAATGTAGAAAACATTCAAAATATTTAAATAAATGGCATTCTATTATTGTTTAACAGTGCGATTAATCGCATGATCAATCACAATTAAATTTTTAATCACTTGACAGCCCTACTTCCTACTTGTTGCTTTTTGCCTATGGCCTGGTTTGGAGGAGGATGATTGAGCTAGGTACAGGAGAGCCTCTTAAGCAATTCCTACTATCACTGGGTAACAGCAGCTGCTCATTAGTAGATTCTGACTCCTGACATACAACCTTTGGTATCCCTGACCTATGTCATGTAATTAGAGCAAGGAAATAAACATAATTATCTTGCCAGCACTCCTGTGCTTCACACCCTTATTACATGATGGCAGAAGAAAATGTAACCTTTGCCAAAAATTGATCAAATGAAGTCAGCTGAATCTTTTAGTCTGGAAAAGAACCTGGCAGAGAACTGGAGGAGGTGGTTTTAGTGCTTCCAAAATTCCTGCAAGCAACTGCAAAGACAATGGAGAAATTGTAGGGTGAAATCCTCCATAGGGCTATTTGGGGCAGGCCTAGAGGCACTGGAGATGTATAATACATTCCAGTGGGAGTGTGAGCAGGATATACATATAACTGGTATACATATAATAACTGATAACTCAATCTTGGCTGATGCAAACTCACAAGGGGTTGGCAGCTGTCATTCTTCAAGATGATCTTCCTGAGCCATATGTGTCCAAAGTCCTGATTAAAACACAACAGAATTGTGCTGAGATTGAAAAAGAAATGTTGGCAATTGGCTTTGCGTACGTGCAGTTTAATGAATGCGCTTATGTACAGAAATAGATCATGGTAGAAAAAAAGACCATAAAACCACTGGAAGTCAAATTACAGAAACCATTGTATAAAATTTCCCACTAGATTTAATAAAACAAATATGAAATTGTAAAAGTACTTGTTAAATGTGAAATACAGGCCTGACACAGAGATTCTTATAGTAAATATACTTTCAAGACCACCTGTAAAAAAAGCAAAGAAAGGAGACGGAGGAATAGGCTGAAATAAATATAATTCAATAACACCCATTTCTGAAACAAAATGTGACAAGCTCAAATGAGATGCCCATAATGACCCAACCTCACAATAGCTTGAGAAAGTAATTCTAGATGGATGGCCAGCAAAAGAAGCCCAGGCACCTTCAACTTGAAGCATAAAAACATATTGTAACTATAGAGATTAAATTTCTCCATTGGATGGGATTCTGTACCAAGGATTTTCTGTCATTATGCTATACAGCATGAGGTTGGAAATGCTAAGCATAATCCCCTGTGCCCCTGTGGATATTGAGAAGTGTAAGAGGAGAATCCAAGTTGTCCTATTATGGCCAGGCTTTAATGTTGCTATTGAAGACAAGGCAACCAAGTGTAAAATCTGCAATAAATACAGGAAACAGAATGCAAAAGAAACCCACAAACCAACTGGGATTCCAGATCACCTTGATCCAACTTTGGTTTATGTCTATCTGAGTTAGAGGGGTAAGATTACCTCTTATTTGTAGACTGCTATTGTTTTTATTATTATTGAGCTCTTACATCACAGTTTGCTCACTATGGGATTCCAGATGAGTTAATAACAAATAATAATGTTCCACCATTCATAAGTGACTCATTTTCATTTTGGGAATTCCTTTTGACAAATTTGTTCAAAATATGCCAAGCCCTTCCTATGATCAGTTATAGGAGTTGGTAGAAGAGCTGGTGCTAACAGCAAAGAACTAGATGTAGTAAATAAGGCAAGCCCTGGAGGATTCAAGGATGCACATTTAACATTGCTGGAATATCGCAACAAATCTCACAAAGATTTACTAGGATCTCCAGTTCAGAGATGTATGGCCCAAAGAACAAAAACCTTGGTTTCAACATCAATCAGGTTTCTTAAATCAAATAGAATTAGCCCTAAAGTAGTTTCAAAAGTAGCTATATGCCAGAAAACTTGGCATGTGATGCAACCACTGTCTATCATGCTGACCAGTATCTTCTCACTGTTAACTTATGCTCCCCCCCAGCATTCATCCCATCACAAGTGGAACACGATGTTCGCTTTTGGAAAACAAACTGTTAGCATCCTGCCACGATAATACCAAAGTCATGTCACAGCCATCCCTGATTGTCAGTCAAGTGGGAGAGACAGAAGATGCCTAAATAAAACCCGGGGAAGAAGTTTCTAGCCTTCATGGTTGAGAAGAAAAGCTTCTAGATGTAAAGGATCATAGACAAGAAGGAAAATAAAAAGAAGCAGCCCTGACTGACTGTTCTTCCCTAGGAGGTGAAGGAACAGAAAAGGCAGGGAATCAGACAGGCTGGAAGTTATCTGAAGGCTGGAGCTTTTCCCAACATTACAAGACTGGTTCCAGCGGAAGCCAAAATCCCAGAGTGGGCCTGGGACACATGTCATGTAGCCTTGACACATTGCAAGTGACTGGAGCCGGGAAACAAACATCAGTCTCATACCAGCTCTCCTGTGTGTCACATCCTAGCCATTACATTACAACAGAGGGGATGTTTGGAAGGGGGGAGGAAGTTCTTAGGCCCAGATCCTCAAAGGTATTGAGGCATCTAACTCCTGTTGAAATCAGTGGGATTAGGTGCCTCAATACCTTTGAGGATCTGGGCCTTAGTCTTCTGGAAAAATAGAACAAGAAATTGCTCTGTAGCAGCTGCAGCTGCTGGTCACCTCTGAGACCCAGAAAAAATGGCCACTGTCAGTCTGTCCATCCCTGTCCCACCAATAAAAAAGGTCCTAGTGCAGACTATAGCTAATTGCTAGACTGTTTTAGAGAACCATTTTACAAAAACCAACCCACAATATGTGCACATCTTTTAACCAGCAGCAAGGCAGTACAAAAACCGGCCAGGAGGCAACGGTAGCTGATGCCATTTCTTGTTTTCTTGCCCACAGTGGGACTTAGCTAGATCCAGGCCACACCAAGGACTTTCACCACAATGGTGCCCACTGGAAGGGAAGCGGAGCTATTGCTCCAGTTGTCTGGTCCCTGTTTATTCTAATTTGCTGGTCAGCACCATATTGAGGAGTGGGAGGTAGGCAGAGACAGAGGCACTAGCACTGTTTCTAGAGTCTGCAACCTGCCTGTCTGCACTTTTAGTGATCTTTTCCTTCACCTGGAAGCATCTGAAATTGGACAGATCTTCTCACAGGTACTGGATGTACTTTGGGAATATTTTCTTACCAAGAAAGAGGTAAAAAGGACACTTTTTGTGGCAGGCATTTTGAGTGTGGCATCACCTATATGCTACCCCATCCCACTACTTTGATACTAAAATTGCCAGCTGCCTTTGGTCATTACAAATAACTTACCTGTTTCCATATTCTTCAACCTGAAACATAACTTGTTATTGCTAGATTTTGGTTGAGATTTTAAATGCACAAAATTAGGGACATATACAATTATGGTTACCGCAGCGCCTGTAATTTGGTCATTTGAATTTACATGGTATTATGTATGTATGATCTTTGGCCTTGGAGTTTATTTGCTATACACACATACCTTTCAGTTTATTCAGCCCAGGGATGATGATTACCTCATCAACTACATCCTCAAATTACCATATTACTAATAATTAATGTTATGCAGTTTCTTAAATGCACACCACACATTACAAAGCATATAAGTGAAGGTCTCAAGCTCTGGGGCCCTCACACCTCACAGGGTCCTAGAACCCAGGCACTAGCTGAGCCCGAATGGCTATATCGCAATTAAACAGCCCATTAGCCCAAGCATCATCAGCCTGAGTTAGCGGGTTTTCTATTGCAGTGTAGACATAGCAAGAGTGGCTACATATAAATACTGAATAGATATATGGAGAGAATTCAGCCTGAGACAACTGAGGGGTCTGATGGTAGTACTCATCACTACTCTCTGGTGACATCCCTCCAGGAAAGATATGTCATTTTAGTTTGTTTCCTTGGACTCCCACTACAGTAGAACCTTAGAGTTATGAACACCTCAGGAATGGAGGTTGTTCGTAACTCTGAACAAAACGTTATGGTTGTTCTTTCAAAAGTTTACAACTGAACATTGACTTAATACAGCTTTGAAACTTTACTATGCAAAAGAAAAATGCTGCTTTCCATTTTTGTAGTAGTTTATGTTTAACACAGTACTGTATTTGCTCTTTTTTCCCCCTGTCTCTGCTGCTGCCTGATTGCATACTTCTGGTTCCAAATGAGGTGTGCGGTTGACTGGTCAGTTCGTAACTCTGGTGTTTGTAACTCTGAGGTTCTACTGTACCTCCCTCAGACAGAACAGCAGTATCTTTAGGTTGACCGTGTTAGATACTGTCCAAGGATAAGAGAATGGATTTCTGTCCTCCAGTAGGAGATCATCCGTGTGGTTTCGAGACTATTTCCTATCCTGAATACAGATCGCAAAGGGGCCCCTATGTCATCTTTGGTTAGATAAGCTCAGACACAGCTTTTGGCTGGTGTCTATTTCTCCCATATTCTCCCTGAGTGTTGTAATGTCTTCTATATTTATTACTACCAATCATTATTTTCTTTCCATTCCTACTGATAAAACACTTGCCATCATGTTGGTAGTTTCTCAACTAATATAATTCTTCCTCTCTTGCTTCCTCATATTTCTCTCCCTGCTCCATTCTATTCAAAACATTTCTGAAATCATCTCTCTTCTTTTCTGGCTCCATGCCAACTCCTTCCCAAATCTCTACAGCCCTGCGCAGATACAAAATTTGTATCCTCATCCGATCCGCAAAAATTGTCTGTGGATATCTGCATCTGCGGATTTACAGGGCTCTACAAATCTCATCACTGGCTTCCCACTTTTTACTGCATCAAATTCAGGCTCCTTGCCCTCACCTTCAAAACTGTGCATGATCTCTGCCTACCTCTCAGCTCTAGTTTCCTCCCACTCTGTACCTCTAATCTCCTACTAGTATTATTTTCACACCCTTTTTTTCTGTCTTGGTTAGTCTCTTTGAGGCTGGGACCTTGTTTTTTTTACTTCGTAAATAGCTCTGTGCAATTTTAAGATGCTGTAGAACAACTATTATTAATAATATAATCTGTGGGTGTTTCTCATTCAGGAGATAATCATTATATCCTAGACTGAGAAAACTCAGAGGCCTATATGCTTATAGCAAATAAATTCTTTGGTTAAAGCGGAGGAGTTGTTTAATTCCGATTGCCCAGACAGTTTTGTGTTTTTAATTGCTGTCCTGCAAACAATTTGCTCGCGCTCTGTAGCCAGGACTACTAGCTCTCTGAGCTCCCCACATGCTCTTTCTTAGCTACTCAACAGCTGCTCAAAACCGGGGTCCTCCTGAGTGTCAACCACGCTGAGCGGCAGCACCAGCCGAGATCCAGTGACAGCTACGGGTGCTCAGCAGCACCTCTGCAAATCAGAGCCCGGCGGTCCCCAAATTTCCAGCCAGGGAGGGCAAAACTCCCACCAGGAGGAGCAGGCTGGGAGCTCTGCGCTCCCGTCCTGTGCAATCCGCGGGCGCGAGCCCGGCCTGACCTTCCAGCGCCCCCGCAGCGGCGGCCTGTTCACCGCGCGCGCGTTCCCGACGATTGACCCCTAGAGCCAGGGCCGGGGCAGCGGCAAGGCCCGTCCAGGAGCAAACTCCCCGCTCGCACCCAGGGGGCGCTCGCGCAAGCCCCCTCCCCCCTTGCCCCTAACGACCTACGGCCCTGGACGCACCCACGGGGCACCTATCCCCGCGCACCTTACGCCACGCTGGCCAATCCCCGGGCAGGATCACGCCCCACAGAACTCCGACCCGCCCGGCTAGCCAATCCCCTCGCATCTCACCCGCCCCGCGGGCCAATCACGGAGCGGAGCCGCTGTCCGCCCTTTCCCTCCCCCTCCCGCCTCCCGTGACAGAGCGGCACCCCAGGGCCAGGGCCGGCGTAGAGCGGAGCGAGCTGGCCCCTGGCGCTGTCGGCCGCGGCCCCCCCCTCCCCGAGCCATGCTGCTGCTGCTGCTGGCGGCCGCCTGCGTCGTGGCCTTCGTGCTGCTGCTGCTCTACATGGTGTCGCCGCTCATCAGCCCCAAGCCCCTCAAGCTGCCCGGCGCCCACGTCGTGGTGAGTGTGCGGGCGCTGCCGCCTCTCCCCGCCCCGGGCTTCTTCGCCCTCCCCTCCGGCCCCATCGCCCTGCCGGGTGGGCGGCCCCGGGGCCAGGCTGGTGTCGGGGCGAAGATGCCGCCTTGCCCTGGTTTCCCGGTTGCGGGGGCGCTGCGGGTGACTCGAGATGGGGACCCTGCGAGGACATCGCTGTGTGTATGTCTGTATGCACACCTGTACACAGGGTGTGTGTGTGTGTACAGAGGAGCGCGTGTGTGTGTGGACGCATTTGTACGTGAGGTGGGGATGTAGTGCGCCTGTGTCTGTGTGTAGACACACATCTGTACACAGAGTGGGGGTGTAGCGGGGTGTGTGTATATAAATAGTTAGGGTGCATGTCTGTGTGTATATATACACATAGTATATGGATGGAGTGTATGGGGTGTGTATAAATACGTTGTGTTTGTGTGTATGTATATATCCAAATGCATATAGTGTGGGGGCGGTGGGGACCAGGGGTGTACATTGTGTGCACGTGTGTCTGTATATATATACACACCACATGCATATATAAATGCATGTAGTGTGTGGGTTGGGTGTATAGAGGTGAAAACATTATGTACACACACATATGCGCATATAGTGTGAGGTATGTGCGTGCGCATGTGTGTGTGTGTATATATATATATGTATTCGCTCTAAAAGCAGCGAGCTTCCTTGACCCCTACTTGGGCCCCTCCCCCCCCACAAGAAGACCTAGCAAAAGAAGTTTGTGTCAGCCTCTGCCCCTGGACTAAGTGGGATTCGAGGATCAGTTTAAAAAGCACTCCTATGGTACAACAAGGTGGTGGCGATGGTGATAACTGATTGCCCTGTTCACCAGCATTCAGACATAATGTAATTTAAGTGGTGAGGAAGGGACGTCACATTTCTAAACCCAGGGGATTTATATTTTTGTCCTCACTGTAGTAGCTGAGCACCTACCTAGAGGTAGTTCTTAACTATGGAGCCACTATCAGTGCGCTACATGTTTGTGTGCACTGGGGATGTCTAAGCAATGAGAGATCTACTCTGTGTCTCTCTCTCTAGGGAACCATTGCATATCTCAGCTGGCAAAAGACCTGTATCTGAATCACTGGGAATGCACACTACCTTCAGTATTTTATATTGTTAAATTGAATTTATTAATCTTTAATGACACTTATAACCCTAGATTTACTGGATACTTCATATTTATTGTTTCCAGTAGCATCTGCAGTGTGGTACAGGTTTTATAAACACAAAAGAATTGATAGTCCAAGGCTTATTCTCTTCAAGATAAATCAGTGTGTGGAGGAAAATGGGGACAACATACAAATAAAGTGGTCAGGTGGCATGTCCTTTTTTCAAATTTAAAAATACTCCTCATCTCCATAAGAAGCTTATTGGTTGCCTGTTGGTATCAGGGTAGATAGTGAATTTTTAGAAGGTGTGAGGCGGGCATAGTGAAAGTGTTTGTGCAGATAAATAGGGAATGGGGAAGAAAGATGGGCCTTGAAGGCAGGGACAAAAAGCCACACGTTGCTTTAAATGCATATGGGGAGCTTATAGTTTAATTACATTCACCAGAGCATCCATGACTCCATAGATTTCTATGGGAGTTGTGGGTGCCCTGCATTTCTTGAGGTCAGACCTCTAAATACAAATGGACCACCGGCACTGGGGCTTAATTTGTGTTGCACCTGCAAGAGGCACAGTATAGAACTCTCAGGCCTAGGAGCTACCTTTGCACCCTCACAAACTGGGCTATTCTGCAAACTTCAGTGGCCATCAGCATAACCTAGACAGCTCTGGAGACCTGCCTAAGTTACAGCAGCATCCCCAATACGGTGGGCTACAGTGTTACCTGGAATCTTCGCACTGTGGCCCAGACCCCTCCTGTCTTGGCAAAGCCCCTGTGTGCTAGGGCTTACAATAAGGTCATCCGAAGGCAAACTTAGCAGCTATTTCCACAGTGCTAGTACCAGGGGAAATTCTCCACCAGGTACAATCAGGGTTTTTAGGGCCCCTTTATGCATCTCTGGCCCCCTCACATAGCATAAAGGGGCTAGAACAAGGGTGAGGATCTTGCCCTATTACTGTACTTGTGTTGTTTGACCTGGGTATAACATTGAACAGACAACCAGGGTGCTCTTAGTGTCGTGAATTTTATAAAGCCACTTATCATTTTGTATTGCCATTTCTCATACATACAGCACCTACATCCTTAGGTCTATCTGTTGCTGTCAACGTATTTACCTTTTCTAAAAACTATTCTGATGGCTCAGAATTCTTAAATGGGAAAAATCAAGGCCTTTTTAAAAAGAAAAAGCCCCACAAACTTTAAGCGATCCCATTTTACAGTTTTCTTTAACATGAATTTAGTCATTCACAAAACATTACTGATTGGGATGACTAACTGAAACTTACAGCAAACCTGTCTAAGGTAGCTCAGTTTTTAGGCATTTTAACTTTGATAATGGCCATTTAAATTTCACAAGTTTAGATTTCAATGTTTACCTAGTATGTGGTACATTAGGTAAAAAACCTTAGGTGATTGTGCCATAAGGAGGAGGTTCTGGGGATCCTGTTTATATTACCATTCCCCACTCAGAGAGCATTAGAATTTATGTACTGTTATTACAGGAATTACATGACAAAAAGAGTTCATAAGATGTAATTGCATAATTAAAAATTCATTATTGAAGGAGAATATTTGCTCTAGTGAGGTTTTGTGGGTTCTAAAAACTGTTCATGTAATATTTTTTTTAAATGGTGTTTCATCGCATAAAGTATTATTTTAACAGATACATTTGTAGACCTACCTGTGTTCAGGAAAATGTTTAGTTTAATGTTTTCATGTAGAAACCTTTGGGTGTTCTGAACTGAGCATAGCTTTCAAATTTATAAAGTTGTTTGGGAATGTTGGTAATCCTGTAGCGCTTAAATGCAATTTAATTTCAGTCATGTAAACTGTGCATTAATAGATCCATACTAGAGTTTCCTGTTTTCATATTTCACACAGAAGTAAGGAATACTGTTGCAAATTAGACATTTTCAGATGTCTTTTTTTAATAAATTATCACCATTTGACAATAAATACAATTATTGTTTAGAATATCTCTCAGTAGATAAAACCGTTTTACTCTGGAGCATATTCAGAGGCTCTCTTTTTCCTGGTGGCACACACAAAATATCTCAGGTATTACCTTGCAGGAAGGACCTTGTAGGACTTAATGAAACTTTGAATAATATTTAGCCTAGTGGTTCTTTCTTTAATTTTTTTTCAAGCCAAGTAACAGAGAGATTTCTTCACAACCCTTCCCACTCCACTCCCTCCTCAAACTAAAGCCACCACAACCCCAGTCTTGTCAAATATCATGTCTAGTACCTTTAGTTGTATGACTTACATCTAGATAATTAGGACTTTTTTGGCCAGGGCCATCTTTGTGTGCAAAAGCTGAGGCACAGAAATTTAAGTGTTTATAAAAGAGGCAGAGCTGGGAACAGAACCCAGGAATTCTTACTCTTAATTCCCAAGTTAAGTATAGCCTTTTTATAAAATCATGGAATTATAGGTAGTGGTAGAGACAGGTGCGGAGGCAGCATGGTTTAGTGGAGAGAGCACTGGGTTGGGGATCAGGAGACCTAGTAGTTCTGCTTCTTTTGCTGACTCAGCTCTGCCTCAGTTTTGGAAAATGTGTTGCTATTGAATGCAAGAAATGAGGTAACTTTTTATATGTATATTTACTAACTAAATTATGTCTTAAATTGTTTAAAATAGAGGTGTAGTTTAAAATAGGGAGGTGATCTCCCCATCTGTAATATGGAGAATACCACCTCTTTCTCTTTGAAGTGTTTTGAGATCTCTGGATGAAAAGAATGATATAAGAGCCAGTTTTAATAATACTTAATTTTAAGTCTTTTTGAAGAGGAGCGTGATGGGGAAATGGTTTCTGCTTTAATTGTTAAAACAATCCCAAAGACATTTTCCATAGTCCCTTTAAAACAAAACAAAAGAACCACGAAAAGTAACTGATCCTAGCTATTTCGAAATGTCAAGTTTTTATTAATTATATTGCCCAGTTGCGGGATTGAAAAGTTAAATAATATAGACATGGGAAGAGCTGAATTTTACTCCGTTTTACAGCTTATCGGTTTTCTTGTTTTACAGTGGGAGGAAAATTTGGGCAAAACACTAATTTAAAAAAAATCCGTAAAATACCCAAGTGATCTGGACATTAATTTTCAATATATCTGACCAATAAGAACAACCATACATATCTTACAATTTGCATGAAATAGACTGAATTTTAGAAAAAATAAACACAAGAGAAATACTCAATAGCTATACTCAATTTTATAATTTAGTTGAATTGCCTAATTGTTTAACAGAGAAGAAGGTATTTTGAATCATAGGCTATAAATTTGAACTTTGGCTTTTTGTCAAGATTACATCTTCACTGAGCGAAGTTGAACTATGTTCTTTGTTGCACAACTGATTTCTGTTGCTACTTCATATATACAGCGTTGGATTTGATCCAATAGTTAGTTAATAGTAATAGATTAAAGGGCTGGCCAGCCAGCATTCATTCTGATTTAAAGTTTGCTATGAACTGTCTTGTCTCCTTAGAGCAGGGGTCCCCAACACGGTGCCCACGGGCGCCATTGCGTCTAAGTGCACCCGCGTAGCGGTTGTCGTTTTTTTTTTTTTTTTTTTTGCTCCGCCAGCAGCGCTCGGGGTTGTTTTGTTTTTTGTTTTTTTTTGGCTCTGCCGGCAGCGCTCGGGTTTTTTGTTTTTTTGGCTCCGCTGGCAGCGCTCGGGGGTTTTTTGTTGGGTTTTTTTGGCGCCCGCCGGCAGCGCTCAGGGTTTTTTTTCTTTTTTTTTGGCGCCCGCCAGACGAAAAAGGTTGGGGACCACTGCCTTAGAGAAACCTTTGTATCAGTTGTTTTACAGAGTTCAGTCTATTACAATTGAGTTTGACAACTAAAATGCTTGTGCAGTAGATAAGAGACAAGCAAAAAATCAGGCCAGATGGAAGTGAGTTCTAGGGTAGGGACTAAAGGTATGTTCAGATTCTAGATGAAAGGTTGAAGTAGGACATTGCATATTAGTATCAAATTGTATATACAGCTAATACTGAACTAAAAAAGAAAATTTGAAAAACTCCTTGATGTAAGATGGCTCTGTTGTTTGTTTTTGTGTTTTTTTCATACTCACTTTTCTACAATGTATCTTTGATAGGCTAATTGTCACCTTTGATATATTTCAGAGAATGATTAAGAACTCTGAGAATGCAGTTATGATTTGTAGGGCTGGGGAGATGAAAATAATGGATTGTTGGTAAAGCTGCTGTTCAAAGTAATAATTAAATTACCTAAATGATGTATCTTTTTTTAGGTAACTGGAGGTTCCAGTGGAATTGGAAAATGTGTTGCTATTGAATGCTATAAGCAGGGTGCGTTTATAACTCTGATTGCAAGAAATGAGGTAACTTTTTATATGTATGTTTACTAACTAAATAATGTGTTTGTGTTTAAAATAGGGATGTGTTATAAAATAATATAGTTTGGCAGTAATTGTTCATACTGTGTTCCTGATGAATATTTTAATTGAAGTAGCTAAAATCCCATGAGTTTTTCTCTGTTCAAGCAATGTGAGTGAGTCACTGTCTTGTTACTAAAACAGATTCTGAATGTGTCTTAGAAATGTTATTGACTGGAAAAATGTATATTTACATAGGCTGTTTGTTTCCTGTAACTGTTGCTTTCAAGAACATGTAACTTCTTTCCTCCCTGGTAGTTCTTCTTTCATTTGGAAAAGATTGGTTTCTTCTGGCTCTGTTTCTTATGGAACACAGTCCAACATTTCTGTTATCGTAAGTTGCCCTCATCAGTAGGGCCCTACCAAATTAATGGCCATGAAGTGTGTCATGGACCGTGAAATATGGTCTGTTATGTAATTTTACACTTACGGTGACCAGATGTCCCGATTTTATAGGGACGGTCCTGATTTTTGGCTCTTTCTCTTATATAGGCTCCTATATAACCCCCCCACCCTCTGTCCTGATTTTTCACATTTGCTTTCTGGTCACCCTATTTACACTATATTTTAAAAGTACCCTATGCTATAGGGTAAAAGTATACAAAAGTTCACTGCGTTTCTCAAAGCAGGGGTCCTGACCCAAAAGGGAGTTGCAAGGCTATTGTAGGGGATCATGGTATTGCTACCCTTATTTCTGTGCTGTTGCTGGTGGTGGTGCTGATTTCAGAGCTGGGCACCCATCCAGCAGCCACTGCTCTCCAGCTGCTCAGCTCTGAAGCCAGCGCAGAAGTAAGAGTGGCAATACTGTGACCCCCTACAATAGCCTTGTTATTTGCTTTTGGGTCGGGACCCCCCCTGTGTGAGAAACGCTGAGTCTTATGGGCTTTACATGTTTATATTTTGCCGTTTTCAAATGCATATTCATGTTTTGTTACAACACCGTGAATTTTAAGATTTAAATATCTGAAACTGAAATTCAAGATTTTTAAAATGCTATGGCTGTGAAATTTACAAAACTGGACTGTGAATTTGGTAGGACCCTACTCATCAGTGATGGTATGGGCAGAGCCTGGGGAATACCATTTATTGTATTTACTCTAATAGTCTACTGACTCGGTTTGTATTAGTCTAAAAGATAGGACCTTCAGAGCATCATACAATATAGCAGTGAATCATACTACTATACTGTATCATACAATGCAGATTTGTCTGTCCTATGCTGTTGCCTTTTAAATTCTTGTCAACAAGTGGTGGATTTGACAAATGAATACTTAGAATTCAGAGAACACTTTCTGTCAGGCCTCTAATAATTTTAAGATTAAAAAAAACAATTTGAATTAATTAAATCTTTCCCTTTAATTGATTTATCTCTTGCTATTTGAGCTCATTTAATTTTTTTTGTCAATACTTTATCAAAAAGAAAAAGGTTTTAACCAAAAGTAAAACTTTTTCAGAAAACATCTAGCTTTTTCAATGGAAAAACTGAACTGAAAACTTTCCAGGTTTCAGATTTTTGTCAATAAATAGGGGACGGGGAAAGAAATCAGGAAACATATAGCAAACTTTGAAATTAAACATAAAAATAATTGGCATTTTTTCCAGTTACCTCTAGTTGTTATGTTTGGTAATTTACATAGCTGAAAATGTCTTTTGCATAATCTTGACCAGTCTGATAAATTTAAAATTACCCTCACACTGCGTCCCCTCCTCCCCCTCCCCCCCCCCCAAAAGGTGAAATTTCAAACTTTCCTTATCTGTTCCGAGTTTTGGAATAAATGTTTGGTTGGTTTGTTATGCGGTTATTCCACGTATTCTTCAGTATGATTTAAACAATCATATAAATAAACAGTAACCTGTAAAGCAATAACATACAAATTCCTAATCCCTTCATGTAATTAAATTAGGGCTGTCAGGCATAAAACAGATTAATTGCACAATTAAACAATAATAGAATGCCATTTATTTAAATATTTTTGGATGTTTTATATATTTTCAAATATATTGATTTCAATTGCAACACAATACCAAGTGTACAGTGCTCACTCTATATTTATTTTTATTACAAATATTTGCACTGTAAAAAACAAAAGAAATAGTATTTTTCAATTCACCTAATAGAAGTACTGTAGTGCAATCTTTGTCATGAAAGTTGAACTTGCAAATATAGAATTATGTACCAAAAAAAAAAAAAACGAATTCAAAAATAAAACAATATAAAACTTTACAGCCTACAAGTCTATTTAGTCCTACATCTTGTTCAGCCAATCCTAAGACAAACAAGTTTGTTTACATTTATGGGAGATAATGTTGCCCGTGTTCACAATGTCACCTGAAAGTGAGAACAGGCATTTACATGGCATTGTTGTAGCTGGTGTTGCAAGATATTTACATGCCAGATGTGCTAAAGATTCATATGTCCCTTCATGCTTCAACCACCATTCCAGAGGACATGCGTCCATGTTGACGATGGGTTCTGCTCGATAACAATCCAAAGCAGTGTAGAACGACGCATGTTGATTTTCATCATCTGAGTCAGATGCCACCAGCAGAAGGTTGATTTTCATTTTTGGTGGTTTGGGTCTGTAGTTTCTGCATTGGAATGCTGCTCTTTTAAGACTTCTGAAAGCATACTCCACACCTCATCCCTCTCAGATTTTGGAAGGCACTTCAGATTCTTAAACCTTGTGTCGAGTGCTGTAGCTCTCTTTAGAAATCTCACATTAGTACCTTCTTTGCGTTTTGTCAGATCTTCAGCGAAAGTGGTCTTAAAATGAACAACATATGCTGAGTCATCATCCGAGACTACTATAACATGAAATATATGGCAGAATGCGGGTAAAACAGAACTGGAGACATACAATTCTCCCCCAAGGAGTTCAGTCAAAAATTTAATTGACGCATTATTCTTTTAACAAGCATCATCAGCATAGAAGCATGTCCTCTGGAATGGTGGCCGAAGCATGAATGGACATACGAATGTTTAGCATATCTGGCACGTAAATATCTTGCAATGCCGGCTACAAAAGTCCCATGCGAACACCTGTTCTCACTTTCTGGTTATATTGTAAATAAGAAGTGGGCAACATTATCTCCCGTAAATATAAACAAACTTGTTTGTCTTAGGATTGGCTGAACAAGATGTAGGGCTAAGTAGACTTGTAGGCTGTAAAGTTTTATATTGTTTTGTTTTTGAGTGCAGTTATGTAACAAAAAAAACACATTTGTAAGTTGTACTTTCATGATAGAGATTGCACTAAAGTACTTGTATGAGGTGAATTGAAAAATATTTCTTTTGTTAATCATTTTTACAGTGCAAATATTTGTAATCAAAACTAATATGAAGTGAGCAATGTACACTTCGTATTTTGTGTTGTAGTTGAAATCAATATATTGGAAAATTATAGAAAAACATTCAAAAATATGTAATAAATTTCAGTTGGTATTCTATTGTTTAACAGTGCGATTTAAAACTGCAATTAATCACAATTAATTTTTTTGAGTTAATCGTGTGAGTTAACTGCGATTAATTGACAGCCCTAAATTAAATATAATAACTGAAGTGTTCAGTCTCGGTCTTAACATTATCGTTGTAAAGGTTTTTTTCTGATGTTAACCTCAGGGATGGGGGAAAGGAAAGTATTTCAAAACTGCAGCTTATTTTTTTTAAAGATTAATCAAAATAGCAATTTTGAGCCTTAGTCAAGATCTCATACATTTACCAATTGCAGGGCTGTTTTTACAAAATTAAAATAGCAGTCGTTAGCGGGCTGAAATGTTTTTAGCTTCAGTGAAATACCAGAAAGTAGTAAATTCTCATGATTGCAGTGCCTTAATTGTGCTTTATATTCATTTTAGAGCAAGCTGTTGCAGACAAAGAAAGAAATTGAAAAATACTCCGTTAACGATAAACAGGTAAGATCATTGCCTCTAGTGTGTACTGAATACCAAGTGGTTGTGCTACATAACAGTAAAAAAGAAAAGGGGGGGGGGAAGCTCCCCCTCCCAACCCCACTACGTGGTTTCACTAGTCTCGCTTTTAAAAATAAGTGCTTGTCCTGAAATACTGAAGTTTACAAATTAATATTTGATACATTTTAACTTGAAAGGCATTTTACCTGTCTAGATGCAAATACAAGGTTCTGATTTCTCTACTGCTGTTGATATTGCTAACATCAAACTATCATCATATTTTGCCCGGCCCGTTCCAAATTGTACGATCAATATCGGCAGAGTTTAGAATCGCTGGTCATAAAGCAGGATCTGATGTATCCATTTGTGGTGTGCAATTTTTCTCACTGCTGTTTCTGTCATCATGTAAGTCTTATTCTTCTTTATAATTTCTCTTCTTTTCATGTAAACCAGATTTTTCTTCTTTATCATCATTCTCCTTTACGCCACCAGGAAAACTGGATGATTCTCCATCAGTTTCCTTACATTTTCATTCCTTATCTTCAGGTAAATCTGCTAATTCCTTAATAATGGGACTTCATCATTTACTCTTCACGCCTCAATTTCTTCGGCACTGGGACAATCGCTACTGCCTAAAACCCCATCTATGTTCTGTTTCAGATATTTTCCCATCAAATTTGTCCCTTGCTGCAAACTAGATTGTAATTGAGCTCTTTGCTTCCTATACTGAGTTCCTGAAGGCTTCTTCGGGGGCATCTTTTATTTTCTATGGGGGAAAACAGACAGTATTAGGGAGAGCAAAAGTGTATGTTCCTCAGTCTTAGAAAGTCATCAAACATGACGTGTTAAGCATGGCAAAAGAAGTAACAGTATTTTTTTTTATATTGTTGTGTAGATAGGGGTTCGATAGATATCTCTGGCATCTGATTAAATATATCCTTTATTGGTCACTACTTACATTCTTCAAGTCTTAAAATACAAGTAGACTTTCACAATTACACAACAAAACAAGGTTCACAATATTGCAGCTGGGCTCTCACTTCACTTCAGTTCGTTCTTATATCTCACTGACTGACTGGTGACCCCCTACCCCTTATATACCCACAAGGACATGGCTGACAGCATTCTTGGAGGTTCGAGGAAAATGTAGTTTTCAATTCCATGAGATTCTACAAAGTCCCGAACATTCTAGGAGGTTAGTGGAAAAATGGCCCTGATCATAATGCGTATGTGCAAGAGGGCTGAATTAAGGTTGTACAGATTGACTGCTCCTGCAGTTGCATTCAGCTATTTACAAGTCAACATTGTCTTTTTATAATTGCTTTTTTTCTTAAATTCGTATAAAAAAAGCATTACAAAAATGTTGGTAAAATTGAATTAGCAGCTTTAAGAAAGCAGGATGGTGTAGAGCACAATAGTCCAAAGCCTTTCTTACTAATTTTTGGGTGGGCCTGCAAATAAACATTCAACCTTCTTTTTATCCTCCCTAATATTATAACCAGTTTTTGTCCACTATGATCACACCACAAGGCTGGATTTAGCAATACAACTTTTTGGGATGCATTTCAAACATAGTTAACTCACTTCATATAAAAAGTGTACTTGTGTATGTATCTTTATGTCCTCCTAACAGCCTCTTGTAGCAGAAGTGGAGACTTGTTTGTGTGGGGGTAATTGCTAAAATTAATAATTTAATTAAAAATTAAAATGTAATAATTGCTAAAATTAAAAAATAAATCTTTCAGGAGACACTTGTCCAAATAAGTGTGGGGGCTTCTTACAGGGTATGGCACGTTTTGTATGCAAACTGGTCAATTTTAGCACATATTTGGTGTTTTACAAACATAAACTGGCTCATCACTCAAGCCTTTGTGAGATAGTTAAGTATTATCCCCATTTTACAGCTACAGAAACTAAGGTATAAAGTACAATTGTAAGTGTTCTGTAACCACGCAATCCATTCATCTGACTCATTTGTAAGAAACACAGTACTTGTCAAGACAATGCCTTTTTTCCACAACGCACCTGTTTGTCACTTTTGTTTTTGTGTGCGCACCTATCATCCCACCTAACTCTTTAGCAATGCTTTCTGGGGATATCTGGGCATGTATTGTGTACTGCCTCACTAGGAAATAGAATGCACAGACGGGAAGTGTATAGTGCCAACAGGAACTTGTGGTGCAGTGTCTCACAGATGTCCTGCTGCACAGAATGCTGGGAGGAAAGACAATCCAACCTTACACACAGGAATGATTAGCAGGTTCTGTTTACACAGAAAAATTAAACGTTGCAGTCTGGCCACAGGAAGACAAGCATATGCAATCTAGACTGCTGGCCAACTGGACACATGGTTAGATTCCACAATTATGGTATGTTAACTTTGTGTGTCTGCATACATCATAACTATAGCCAGCCATGATGTTAACTTGTTGTAAACTGTTTAAAAACTCCTGGGGAGAGTTTGAGAAAGACTATTGGGTGACAATGAAAGCACAGAGGGGGGCAGCATCAGAACTCGAATGCGGAAGTCCCTACTCGCAGTCCCATCCTTAATATGTGAGAGGCAGAATGGTCTCAAGTTGTTGAACTAGAGTGTCACTGGCGGTTCAGCAAAGGAGCTAGCGTTGCTGTAAGAAGCAGGCTGAGATTGAATTTCTGGTGGCTCTGGTGCTACAATTGGGAGCCTAAACAGCACTGCTGCCCTTCAACCAAGAGTTGCTCCCAAAATTGAAGACTTTCAACAACCAGTGCCTACAAGGTGGAATGTGGGGACCATGAAATACCGATTTTCCTGAGAGTTACTGGTTGACTAACTTTCAACCATAGCAGTTGGTTTCTATCAGTTTTATGTATTTACTGCTCTTTGCAAAAAATCCTGACCCACAATTCTTATTTACATTTCTCTGTCTCCCACATTAGGAGTTGTGGACTTCATAGACCCCAAAGAAAAGTGCTATCAAGGGTTATGCAAATATAAAATTACATTATCAAATGCTGTTTCACACCTCTTATGGGAGGGTGTTCTCTTTCTGTGGAGAACTGAGAAATTTATGTTGTTGTTTTTTTATGAAAAATGGGTTTGATGTTGTTTCTCCTCTGACCTTGTATTGTTACCTGCTAAACTGGGAAGGGGTAAACTTATTTCCTGGAACAGGACAACTAATGCATTTGCTGGGGGTAGTGAGGAGTAGAGTCACCAAAAGTGTGAATAAACAATCAGAAATGTACAAATATTGCGGAGGAGGGGTGGTGAATTGCTGTAGAAGTAAACAAGTCTTCAGAGGTATCACCTCCTGGTGGAAGTTGTGTATATAATAGTTTTGACCAGGTTCAAGAGGTCCAGCAAACAAAGAACTAAGAACTTATGTAAAGTGACCAACTTGATGTAGGCTACGTTTACACTACAAGCTAGTGATGTGATTTCCCTGGTTGTGTATATGTACTTGCACTAGCTCTCATTGAGCTAATATGAGTAGAAATAAAAGTGTAGCCGTGGTAGCACAGGTAGCAGCAGCAGAGGCATGGCTGAGCCTGGTTCAAGGCTGGTTTGTACTCGGCCACTATCTGTGCTATTACGACCACGCTGCTATTTATCATCAAGCTGGTGTGCATGTGTGTGCATGAGGAGGAAAATCACACTCCTAGCTTGTAGTTTATTCATAGCTATAGAAGAAGGGTCACAGACACTGAAATGACGCTGACCAAGAGGGACAGACCCTCCAGAAAGGGTTTTGAAGGGCTTTGAAATCTACCAGGGTCTCCATATGTAAGATGGTGACATCTGGTAAGACAGGCATGCATATAAGCTGTTTGTTGTCTTTCAAGATATGTTTTCTCTGTAATGCTTTCCTTGTAAATAAATACTTTGCTTTATGAAGGCTGGCTGGTTACTGGTTAAACCTGTCATTGCCCCTACAGAAAACAGGTGCTGAAGTAAACTCAGACTTGCAAAGGTGATCAAAGTGAGCTGCAGGAGGAAATTGCGCCTAAATCCCAAATCTGGAGGGAGAGAAACACAGGTTCCCTTCCCAAGAAAGGCGATAGCTAGAGGTCTGAGAGGAGTGCCCTCAAGGAGGCCACATGAGACACTGTCGCATCATAAATATTTGCCACAACTGTGTATGATTAACGAATTACTCATTGAAATGCTTTCCATGGAATCTGTTCCTGGCAGCTGTCCCAATTAAGAAGCATGTCAACATACAGTTTAAAAAAAACAAAACAAAAACAAAACTTGTTCTACAAGTTTAATATCCTGTTGATAAAACAACCTGTGGAAAAGAAAAGCATACAGAGACTTCATCATTAGCATGGAATTAAGTAAAACAATGCTGTTTTACTCTTTTGCTTTATATTGCATTTTTTAAAATAGGTGTTAATCCTGAATTTCCAAATAGCTCCACAGAATAAGCCAGGGGCTTTTGTGACTTGCAAAAACTACTTGTTAAGTTTGCCTGCAATTTTTAACATCAGTGAGCCATATTGATTATCTGACCGTCAATATCGACAAATGCTGAAATTGAATTACAGGGTTTGAAATCATTAAACGTGATTGCTCTCTCTTAGCTGGTTAACTTATAAGTGAATTTTCTCAGCCTAAATGATTAGACCTATAGTATTATTTGTAAGTAAAATTGAAATGTTAATACCCTGCACTTCAGTAGCTTCTTCTTATTGACTTCTCCAAAGCTGTATTTTGATTTGCAGAAAAACATTTGACTTTTATAGCATTTTAAAGAGATAGGACTCTATTCTGTTTGTTTCATCGTTGAACCTTTCATTCCGTTTTCCTTCATTAGGTTGTGCTTTGTATATCTGTTGATGTGTCTAAAGACTATGGACATGTGGAGAACGTCCTTAAACAAGTAAGAAAGTAATTAATTTGTCTATTTTCAGGAATTTTTTCCTTGTATGCTACATATTTATAGTAAATGTATTTTCTTTTCATGATTTTGAACATTTAAGTTGCTGCAATGTAAGAAAAATATTTTCACTGTTACCAATATGCATACTAACTTTTGTATAGGCTCAAGAGAAGTTGGGTCCAGTTGACATGCTTATAAACTGTGCTGGAACATCACTTATAGGAAAATTTGAGGATCTTGAAGTGAGCTGTTTTGAAGTGAGTAAGGATTTTTTTTTTTTTCCTTTTAACAGATAATTGGGCATAATTTCTAAAGAATAGGTAATCCAACATTTATATCAAGTAAACTGTCTATTCTGAGGTCCTGGAAGCTGAAAATAAAATATATGTACTGAAGTCACAATTTGAAACTTTGAATGCTGTGACAGTTTTCTTATTTATATATAGATATAGAGGAGACGGGTGGACGGATGGACACTTAGTGTGTGGTGTTTTAAGTATCTTCCTCCCCAAAAAAATGAAAATGTGCTTTTTTTTTTTTTTTTTTTTTTAAACAAGGACAGTCCCAATAAACTCCATAAAGAGTTTGAAAATTGAAGATCATTAGCTCTAAACAAGAAACAGCTATGCTTTGTGAATGAAATAATTACAAGCAAATTCTTCACTTGATAAAAGAAATTTAAGGGATTTGAGAAATTTAGGACAGATTTATAAAGGCAGCTTATCAGTATATCACTCATTAAGTGTTCGGATATATAGTATCACTTAGTGGTTACCGAGAGGATACTATTAACCTATTCTGTTCAGTTGTGGGCTTGTCTGCATGGTGCATTACTCTGCACTAGAGAGGTGTAAATTCTAGTGCTCACTAACGTGTTATACACTAACTGGCCCATGTGGATCTGGCTGGTGCACATTAGGGTACTTTTAGTGCAAACTAATGCATTGTGTAGACAAGCTCGATGTTTAGGTTTTATTCAGAATTGATACAAAAGTGATAAGCCGCCTCTATGTTGCTGATAATTCAAGCCTTCATCTGTTAGCAGTCTTGCAGAATATCATATTTTAGACTTTGTACCCTTGAAGAGTCTTAAGCTATGTCTCTTCACTGCTGAGTTAACTTGAGTTGTCTACACTTGCATTAGACTATCACAGGTGAGAACAGCCACAAAATACTCCTCAAGCAGCACACAGGGTCTTGCCTACCCTATAAGTCTTTGGCTAGTATTGCTATGATGGCAGATCCCCAAATTGGAAGCTGGCAGAATTCCTTCTGCCATCATAGCTACACCACCTCCCTGAATGACATTAGCTATGCAGACAGAACCAGTCTTCTTCATAGTTGCCAGCATGGCTATGTCAGCAGCTGAGGAGGGTGATCTCCTCTCAATCCCTTCCCCCCTCTTTCCCCCCCCCCCCCCCCCCCCCCCCCCCCCCCCCCCCCCGTTGATATTGGCTATGTTGGCAAAACTTTGTGTGGACGAGGCCAGAGTGATTGTGAGAGCAGCTGACAAGTCATGCTAGCTCAAGCAATAACATATACCCCTTTGTGGGCCACCCAACTTCAGTTAAAAGCACATCCATTCTCAGGGGTTTGTGTATGCGGATGGGACTCTGAGCACGGCACACAAGTTCTAACTTGAGTTAACTTTTTGTAGTGAAGACAAGCCCTGAGCCAAGAAAATGACTGATCATCCTCACCCACAGTCAGCATTTCTCTGAGACTTAAAAAAATTCTTTTTTTGGTATAAAAGACTACTGTGTTCATATGATTCATCACAAAGCATTCATTACTTTCCAGTTGAGATTACTGGTCTACAGATGAAAACACCCAAAGGAGAGCATATGTTCTGATTACATTCTAAGAATGTATTTCATAAGGCTGTTTTGCCACATTAAGGACTTGAACAAGAGCCCACTGAATTCAGGGTGAGTCTTTCCCTTAACTTCAGTGGGCCTTGTGTTATGCTGTAAATACCCAAATTGACTCATGCAGCTTAAATTAAAATTTGCAAAAGTATGTCTTGTAACT
The DNA here is from genome assembly GCA_003942145.1 of Platysternon megacephalum. Classification (NCBI taxonomy): domain Eukaryota; kingdom Metazoa; phylum Chordata; order Testudines; family Platysternidae; genus Platysternon; species Platysternon megacephalum. Next base: position 511,578 of record QXTE01000023.1, read on the forward strand.
AAACTTCACTCTGTTACTACCAGTTACCCAGGAAGAAATCTAGCTCATTAATCAAAGTAGTTGAAACCACGCTGCAGAACAAATATAGACTGTATATGGAGGAACAAAACCATAAAGACAGGGGTTAACTTAACTTCAGTTAACAAACAAACAAAAAAACTAGCCAACCTTTTCTGAGAGTCACAAGTATGAAAAGATTTCTCACAAGATCAGATCATTTGTGACCAGATCACAATCAGTCACAGACTAAACTGTAGGATAATTCAATATTCTGACCTGCTAGAAGGCTAATATTCAAAGTAAGGACCAAATCCTGACCCTTACGCAAAGTTCAAGTAAGCAAGATTTGCATGGAGGACCTCTACAGGGATCAAGAATGAAATCCTCCCACATAGCCACCGAGTTCCAGAGCTGCTACAGCAGTTTAAGGGCTGCTATCATAGCTGTAGTCCCCATTTTGGCCTGTGTTTGCTTAGAGTGAATCCACAGGCCATGCGCCTGCCATTCTTGCATGTCATCCCCCAATAATGGTAACTCAGAGATGCCAGCGAGCCACACTTCACAACACACAAGGGGACCAGGGTCAACACTTGAACAGCCTTTCCATGACAAAAAAATTCTCCAGCCACTTAGTACAGCAGAAACACACAAGTGACAATGCCTGAGGCCATCCACAGAGTGCAGAATTTGTCCCCATACATGTACACCCAAAGTTAAGTAATGCACTTAAGTAAACACACCCAAGTTAAAGTCTAATGCCCTGCAAAAAATAAAAAAGCAGCTCCTAAATAAACTGAAACCTTCCCCTGCAGAAACAGGAGAAAGACATTAATAGTAAATTTAATACAACCACTATCTGTGGTGGCTATTGTACTACATGATTTCAAGTATTTGCCTTAACTAAACTGAAATAGCAAATTAATGTACTTGAATGATACTCAAAATTGCTGATCTGCTTCCTGCATGGCACCATGAAAAGTTGTCTGATTTTGCAGCGTGGTTTCAACTACTTTGATTAATGAGCTAGATTTCTTCCTGGGTAACTGGTAGTAACAGAGTGAAGTTTAGTTACAAGACATACTTTTGCAAATTTTTAAATGCACTAAATGGCATTAGGCTATATATATTAAAAAAATAAAGTGTGTGTGGTCAAGATTCTCACCTCAAGCATGTATAATATTCTAAACTCGGGATATAACTATCCTTCCTATAATTAGTTCTGTTAGTTAGTATAAGCCTCTTATGATTGCTGTGCTATGACTGATGTAAATATGGATTGTTGAGATGTTGAACGCTAAGAATTTTGTATCTGTACAATTCAAATATAATCATAATATTTGCACAGAGGTTAATGGCAGTCAACTACTTGGGTAGTGTTTATGCAAGCCATGCCGTAATTGCTACCATGAAGGAACGAAGAATGGGAAGGATTGTGTTTGTATCATCTCAGGCTGGACAGGTGGGACTATTTGGTTACACAGCTTATTCTCCAACAAAGTTTGCTCTTCGAGGATTGGCTGAAGCTCTGCAAATGGAGGTATGATTATCTATTTCTCAGCTACTTGTAGCATAATTGGTAGATATTAAAAATGTTGCATCTCTTGCATCCTTATGTATGGTTTGACATACCATACTACTAAAATGCCTCTGCACAACAAGCCCAATTAAGAACAAGATAGCAGCCTTTATGATTTTTTAAATGAAACTGACCCTTAAAATGGTTCTAACCAATTATGAACAGTCTTTTTTAAAAGTGCAGCTCTGATCTGAAAGTGACCAGTTAAAAGCCATTGAGTAGCCATGTTTGTCAATAATTTCTGTATTAAATGTATTTCGTTTACAAGTAAAAAAAATGTCTAACTGCTAGGCCTATTGTTCTCACAGTCAAGTTGTGTTCTTTCCATCTTGTGCATCATTGCCAATGACAAATAGTTAAATGCCACATTAAGCCCTCAGTGACAGCTGTGAAACCGCATTACTGTTTATAAAGTTGCACAGGTATAACTGAATGAAGCTCAGTAAAGAATTCTGATGCATGAGAAGGCATAGAATCAGCTCATTCTTAGTTATGTAGGCTCCTTCAGTTACAATAGAAGGAAAAAACAGTGAAAACCATTTTAAACTGAATTAGGATGCTATAATTCTCTCTCTCTCTCACACACTCACTCTCTCTCACACACACACATACCACTTCTGTTATGTAAAAATGCATATTTTTTTCTCAGTTGGTTCTAAGAGCAGAGCAGTACTTAAATAGACTCTCAGACTTTAAGGTCAGAAGGGACCATCATGATCATCTAGGCCTGATCCTGCGGGAACTGGTTGTAAGGCTGTATACATGTTTGCAGAATTTTAGCCTGTTTGAAACATCTCCTCAAGACAATAGAATGTCAGTATAAATATATGAAACTTAACAATATGTCCCTCATATTAAGAGATGCAATTGTTTTTCCAAAAAACAGGTAAAGCCTTATAACATCTATGTAACAGTTGCCTATCCTCCAGATACTGACACACCTGGCTTTGCAGAAGAAATCAAAACAAAGGTAACTTAATTCATAAAGAATTTTGCACACAAGTCCAGGATTTATCACTTCTGAAATTAAAATGCATTGTCCACTGTGTTCATTAACATCATGATTTATATGTTTAAAAAAACAAAATATCCTCTAAATGTCATTAGATAATGCTACTGAACTTTAACTGTCAAATGTTTATCAACAGGAACATTCAAAATCAATTACCTTGTAAGAAAACATTTTATTCAGATCAGTGTTTTCTTTACAAAGAAATTTACGTGTAAATCTACGTAAATTTTCTTTCGAAGTCTTGCTGAAAATGTCACAATTGTAAACCAGTCTACCTTGCTTTAACAGAAACAAAAGTCTTACTTAACCGCTTCATATTTAAAGTTTAAAAGTTATTTGATTAAGATGGGCCAAATTTTGCTGTCCATTACACTCATGAACCTATGAACTAAGTTGTTTTCAGGGGCGTAACTAAGGGAGGATTTGGCCATAATTAAGGATACGATTTTGTCACCAAAGTCACGTGACTTTAATGGAACTCCATGACTACTTCAGCGTCAACCCCCTAACCCTCCCCCACATACACACACCCAGACAGGTCACTGGCTTCCATGAATTTTTGTTTATTTCCCGCAGCCTGTGCGTGACTTTAATGAAAAATTCCCATTACAAAATCTTAACCATAATGTAATATTAAAGTACGATGGAAAGTATTTGTTTTTCTCTTGGTATTAGACACCTAAATGCAATTCTACCGTATCTCTTTCCACCAGTGTGTCTTTTATTTAAATTAATATATACAAAATCCCTAAATATTCTAATATAGGATGAGTTCCTTTTCCTCACTAGACCTTCCAGAATAGATCACCAAACAAAAGTGTAACTTTTTAAAGAGCTACATGGCTAGGATTCATGTTGAAGTTTAAACTGAATACTGAGAAGATGAGGCTCCTTTTATTACCACATAGAGTCATAGACTTTAAGGTCAGAAGGGACCAATATGATCGTCTAGTCTGACCTCCTGTACAACACAGGCCGCAGAAACTCACCCACCCACTCCCGCAACAAACCCCTAACCTATGTCTCAGCCATTGAAGTCCTCAAATCATGGTTTAAAGACTTCAAGGTGCAGAGAATCCTCCAGCAAGTGGCCCGTTCCCCATGCTGCAGAGGAAGGCAAAAAACCGCCAGGGCCTCTGCCAATCTGCCCTGGAGGAAAATTCCTTCCTGATCCCAAATATGGTGATCAGCTAAACCCTGAGCATGTAGGCAAGACTCACCAGCCAGACACCCAGGCAAGAATTCTCTGTAGTAACTCAGATCCCACCCCATCTAACATCCCATCACAGGCCATTGGGCATATTTACTGCTAATAGTCAAAGATCAATTAATTGCCTAAATTAGGCTATCCCATCCTACCATCCCCTCCATAAACTTATCAAGGTTAGTCTTGAAGCCAGATATGTCTTTTGTCCCCACTGCTCCCCTTGGAAAGCTGTTCCAGAACTTCACTCCTCTGATGGTTAGAAACCTTCGTCTAATTTCAAGTCTAAACTTCCTGATGGCCAGTTTATATCCATTTGTTCTTGTGTCCATATTGGTACTGAGCTTAAATAATTCCTCTCCCTCCCTGGTATTTAGCCCTCTGATGTATTTATAGAGGGCAATCATATCTCCCCTCAGCCTCCTTTTGGTTAGGCTAAATAAGCTGAGCTCTTTGAGTCTCCTCTCATAAGACAGGTTTTCCACTTCTCGGCTCATCCTAGTAGCCCTTCTCTGTACCTGTTCCAGTTTGAATTCATCCTTCTTAAACATGAGAGACCAGAATTGCACACACTATTCCAGATGAGGTCTCACCAGTGCCTTGTATAACGGTACTAACACCTCCTTATCTCTACTGGAAATACCTCGCCTAATGCATCCCAAGACCGCATTAGCTTTTTTCACAGCCATATCACATTGGTGGCTCATAGTCATTCTGTGATCAACCAATATTCCGAGGTCCTTCTCCTCCTCTGTTACTTCTAACTGATGAGTCCTCAGCTTATAACAAAAATTCTTGTTATTAATCCGTAAATGCATGACCTTGCACTTTTCACTATTAAATTTCATCCTATTACTATTACTCCAGTTTACAAGGTCATCCAGATCTTCCTGTATGATATCCCGGTCCTTCTCTGTATTGGCAATACCTCCCAGCTTTGTGTCATCCGCAAACTCTATTAGCGCACACCCACTTTTTGTGCCAAGGTCAGTAATAAAAAGATTAAATAGGATTGGTCCCAAAACCGATCCCTGCGGAACTCCACTAGTAACCTCCCTCGTAATCGAGTTGTGTGGTTCCCTCTTCTGGTGGCTTGAGCTGAAGGGCTGAGCTTAATGCTGGAGGCTCTAGCTCATGAATAATGAATTCAGAGAGAAGCTGCTAATGGGTTTTTGTTTTTTTTTTTAAATCAATCTCTGCTCTAATTTATACGTTCTTCTTCCAGTTAGCATCTTTTAAAGAAATACTAAATAAAGATGTTCCCCAGCTTTGTGGTTTTTAAATCAAGGCCAAATGCTTAATGTAATCCTTGCTTATATACTGTTTTAGGTCTAGAAGACATGATGAGTGCCTGTTTTTCCTCCATTGTACATTGGACAGCCTACAACCAAAGAACAGTCAGAGTAATTGTAGGGTGTCTGAAAGTTAGAGGGAATAGTTAGATTCCCCTCCCCCCCTCACATTTAATAAACAACCAACAATTTATATTGCAGTAGTGCCCAAAGGCCTTAGCTAGGTTTAGGGCCCCATTGTGCTAGATGCTATGCAAATACACAAAAAGTCCTTTAATGTGCATTCTAAGCTTTTTTGGGAAAGATTATATTTTAAAAACTTAGCTGTTACAAATAACACTGCAGATAAATGATAGAACTCTTTAAATTTCTTTTCACTATGCTATCCTGCATTTTTTGTTTCAACACCTAGTGTTACTGTCACTTGGCTATTTTTATAGCCCATTTCACTTCTCATATAATGTTCAGTGTTTTGGTTGCAAATACTACAAGAAAATACCTTTATTTTATTTGTTTGTTTTTTAATAAAAAAATCCCCCTGTGGTTTATAATGGAATAGAAAAAGACAGTGAAGTTTTTCTGGTGCATTTAGTATTGTAAATTACTGCATTTTTGGCATCTAAAATCTAAATTTTCAGCTACATCTTAAATATGCAACTTTGCATTATTCCTTATCTCACGCAGTTGGGATAGGTTTGCATTAGGACTATCAATTAATCGAGGTTAACTCAAGCAATTAACATGCAAAAATAGTTGTGATTAATTGCAGTTTTTATCACACTGTAAAACAATAATAGAATACCAATTTAAATTTAATATAAATATTTTTGGAAGTTTTTCTACATTTTCAGATATATTGATTTCAATTGCAATACAGAATACAAAATGTACAGTGCTCACTTTATATTCTTTTTTATTATTATTTATTGCACTGTAAAAAACAAAACAAGTAGTATTTCAGTCCACCTCATACAAATACTGCAGTGCAATCTCTTTTTCATGAAAGTGCAACTTACAAATGTAGAATTTTTTTTACTTAACTGCACTAAAATAACAAAACAATGTAAAACTTTAGAGACTAGTACACTCAGTCCTACTTCTTGTTTAGACAATTGTTAAGACAAACAAGTTTGTTTACATTTACGGGAGATAATGCTACCCGCTTCTTATTTACAATTTCACCTGAAAGCGAGAACAGGCAGGTTCTGCTTGATAACAGTCCAAAGCAGAGTGGACCACTGCCCCTTCATTTTCATCATCTGTGTCAGATGCCACTAACAGAAGGTTGATTTTTCTATTTTGGTGGTTTGGGTTATGTAGTTTCCGCATCAGTATTGCTCTTTTAAGACTTCTGACAGCATGTTCCACACCTCATCCCTCTCAGATTTTGGAAGGCACTTCAGTTTTTTAAACCTGGGGTCAAGCGCCAATCTTATTGGTATCTTCTTTTGTTACCAGATTTGCCTGTTGTTTTGGGGTATGCTCATTTATTAGGGTTATTCTTTTGCGGTGGGGGGTGTTCTGTAATTCTATCAATGTACTGCTTGTGTCACTTGTGTTCTCATACGGAGCTCTACTTCTCCCTGCTGCAAGTTCCCTCCCAATGGAGCTATTCTGCAGGACCTAGGTTCCCCAGGGTTGGATTCTTCCAGTCCCAGAATCAGACGAACACACACACACACAATAACAGAGCGTGTCTGAGAGGACCGGGTTAATCAGCACTCCCAAGCTGGCCCTTCATATGTCCCTGGACTCAGCAGGCTGGGTTGAACAGCACCTCCAAGCTGTCACCCTCATTTGTCACGGGCACCGCACCAGAATAGAGCACGCCTGAGCAGGCTGGGTCGAGCAGCACTTCCAAGCTGCCATCCTCAGATGTCCCAGGTTCAGCACGTCCCTATCCTCACTTTCACGTTACAATTGTTCCGGTAGTAACCCACTTGATGAGCAAACCCATCGGATTTTTGGGTGCTGCAGGGATCGTTTTAGCTTAGGTACGAGGAGTGTTCCTGCAGAGCGAATTAGGAAGCCAAAAAACACCCACGGGGTGGTGGTGGAGAGAGAGAAGCAACCAGCTTAACCATGAAAGTTATTTATTGCCAGGTAATAACCATAGTACATTCACATACTTGGGCAGCACCATCAGCCAGGATGGTGGAACAAGCCAGGACATCCGGAACAAAATCAGTAAAGCCAGGAACACCTTCAGGAGCTTAAATGCAGTCTGGAAATCATCAAAATAAAACACCAAAACCAAACTCAAGATGTATCAGAGCTGCATACTTTCAACGCTACTTTATAGTGCAGAACGCTGGGGAATGAGATAGTGTATGACATGTCCAAACCGTCTTCATTCCATACAACCTGCCTCAGAAAAATCCTCCATATCTTTTGGCCCAGAACAATCTTAAACCAAGATCTATTGATACAGCTAAGAGAATCTGAGCACCATCATTGCCAGGAGGCATTGGAGATGGATCAGTCATGTGCTTCAGATGGAAACTGATTCCATCACCAGAGTAGCAATAAGATGGACACCTGAAGGCAAGCGAAAATAAGGTCGCCCGAAAACAACATGGCGAAGAGCTGTGGAAGCTGAGCTGAAAAACCAGGGGGACAGCTGAGGAACCATTGAAAGACTTGCCAGAAACAGACAAGTGGAGGAGCTTCGTCATTGCCCTAAACACGAGAGGCATAATAGGAACATGATGATGATGAGAAATAACCATAGGGGAGTCAAACAAACAAAACAGTTATAATATTAAATTTGATTATAAAAGTCAGGTTTAGAAAACTATAACTGATCACACAAGTCAGGGTCAGAAAGCTATACAGAGAGAGAGAGCAAGAGAGACAGACGGGTTCTCACCACTCCGTGAAGCTTGACTCGATCGGGGGTCCCAGGTGGTGGTGGTAGCTGAGGGTCCGGAGTGCTGGAGACAGGCAGAGTCCCCAGCATGATCATCAGAAGATGAAGTCCCAATGGAACTGATGCAGATTTTGAGTATGGATAGGGGTTTTTGTAGGGAAACAACAATGGTTCAAGGGAGAACACTAGATTTGTTTGTGGAAACTGATGGCTCCAGGGAGTATACCAAAGTTGTTTTGTTCAGGCTAGACAATTGGAACTGATCATTCCTGGATATGGGCAGTGTTCCTTGGAGGGAGCTCACAATGCAGTGCTTCACTATTTTGGATACCAATAAAGGATTTATTACTACAATTGGTCTGAACTACTGAGCTGGGTGTGTGCAGGCATGGGTTCATTAACATCTGGAGCAGAGATTCCCCCATCATGCAGTGCTTCCCTGCTTTTCTGGTCCCAGAGTTCCGTGCGGTTCTTGCCTTGGAATCTCTGTTCTCCATTCTGTATGGTAATGGAGATGCCTCCCTGTCCCATCTTCGATGCAAATGAGGCTAAGGGAGTTTCCTTAATCCTGTCACCCTTATCCTAGGGGTTTAGGTGTGTCTCCCACTGCCTTTTCATTGCTTTTTATAAGTCTTTCTTCTGATTGGTTTTGGTTCAAGCGGAGGCTGAGGGGGTGGGGGAGGTCTTTCGTTAGTCAGACTGGCTGGGTACTGCGCCCTGGTTCCCCAAGAACACAGAGCTGCTAGGTAACCCTTTGCGCTTTGTTAAATCTGCAGTGAAAGTCTTCTTAAATTGAACATATGCTGGGTCATCATCCGAGACTGCCATAACACGAAATATATGGCAGAATGCAAGGTAAAGTTACGGAGCAGGAGACATACAATTCTCCCCCAAGGAGTTCAGTCAAAAATTTAATTAACTCATTATTTTTTCAATGAATGTCATCTGCATGGAAGCATGTCCTCTGGAATGGTGGTTGAAGCATGAAGGGGCATACGGATGTTTAGCATATTTGACACGTAAATACCTTGCAACGCCAGCTACAACAGTGCCATATGAATGCCTGTTCTCACTTTCAGGTGACATTGTAAATAAGAAGCAGGCAGTATTATCTCCCCTAAATGTAAATAAACTTGTTTCTTAGCAATTGGCTGAACAAGAAGTAGGACTGAGTGGATTTGTAGGCTCTAAAGTTTTGTTTTGAGTGCAGTTACGTTTAAAAAAAAAAGTCTATATTTGTAAGTTGCATTTTCATGATAGAGATTGCACGACAATACTTGTATGAGGTGAATTAAAAATACTATTTCTTTTGTTTTTCTTTTATCAGTGCAAATATTTGTAATTAAAAATAGTGAGCACTGTACACTTTGTATTCTGTGTTGTAATTGAAATCAATATATTTGAAAATATAGAAAAACATCCAAAATATTTATTATAAATTTAAATTGGTGTTCTATTATTATTTGTGTGTTTAAAAAAATAGTTGCAATTAATCGCAGTTTTAATCTTGTGATTAATTTTGATTATTTTTTTTAATCGTTTGACAGCCCTAGTTTGCATACTTTGCTATATAGTTGGAAATAGAGAATCTTCCTTCCTATTGGATTTTATTTTCTATGCTGTTTTAAATTAACACTGAGATTTTTCACAACTTGTAGTTGAAGAGCAGCTATTACTAGAAGATACTTATGTATCTAAAAATATTTCTCGGGCCTTGGTATGCATGTTAAACAAAAGTAACCAAACAAAGATTGAGACTCTTAAATGCTGACATCACACACATTTTTTAAAGAATCATATAGTCACTACCCACTGCTGCTTTTACTGAATTTGCAAAATAGTGATGCTACTGACACTCCCATCCTGTTTCCTAATGTTCAGAACTTTACATTCACCTTTTGTTTGGTATTTGACTACAGCTGAATCTAATGTTTGAGCAAAATCCTTTCTGCTATTCTTGAGTTAGAATGTACATCTGTGCAGGAGCAGACTTCTGTCTGGGTTCAGCAAAAATGGTAAAAGTTTGAAATTTGGTGTGGAAAGTAGTTAGTACTTCATGGGACTGGGAGAAATTTGGGTTAAAGATGAGCATTTGACAATTGTGTAGAATGTGTACAGTACTCTTTGCAGGGTGGATTGATTTTAATCAAAGCAGTTTAAATCAAATTTTAATAATGATTTAAATCATTGATATTAATATTTTAGTTATTTTCCTAATGAGCAGTTAATTCTCCCTGGTTGGTATAGTCATTAAAACATATTGATTTGTGACCAAATATAGCTTATGCTAAATATGGCACGCTTTGCTAATCAAGAGGGTACAATATATTTATGCAAACTTAGATAAGTAATTACCGGTATGTAGCTTAACATACATTTATTTAGATTCTTAATTTTTACATTTTTTATGTTTAAAAATGTGAATAACTATAATAGTGGGTTTTTGTGTGTGTGTTTGTTGTTTTTTTTACTAAGGATTGGTGTCAAACTGCATTTGGATGGAGTTGGAATTTAATTAAATGTACAAAATCAGCGTTTTAAAAGGTTTTTTTAAATAAAACTACCTTAAATGTGCTGGATACTTAAAGCTTGTGTTTCAAACGCTTTTGCATTTACAACTGATTTATTAAACAAAGGAAATATTAATTGTAGTTAGTGAATTAACAGATTTTTCTGATCACAATGGGCCAGATATTCAGAAGTGCCCAAACTGATTGAATACCTACCTCCCAGTGAGATTGAGACACACAAGGCGGGTGAGGTGTAATGTCTTTTATTGGATCACCTGCAGTTGATGGAAGGGACAAGCTTTCAAGCTTTACAGAGCTCTTCCTGAGACCTGAGATCCTTTCTACAAGCAGTTGGTCACTAAAAGACATCACCTCTCCCACCTTACCTCTCTATACTGGGGGACCAACACAGCTACAGCAACACTGCAAATTGAAATTAATGGCAGTTAAGTGCCTGTCCTGCTTATGAACTTTTGGAAATCACGCTAGTCACGTATATGCATCTTTAGATGACTAAATACCTTTGAAAATCTGGCCCCTATGTCCTTCTAAGCTTTAGAATTAATAGATCGCATCCTCTCTCACCTGGTTGTTTGTTTTGGTTAGTTTTGATAGACTGGAAGAAGAAAACAAGTGTTCTTGCTTTTTCTATTCCCAGTCAATTTCTCAACTTTGAATAAACTAGTCCAAATGAAGAAAATATTCTCTGTACCTGCTAGCTAAATTGAAACCAAAAGTAACCAAAACCTTTTCTGCACAACAGAATCTGTGGAAGTACTTATATCTAGAAAAGTGTAAAACAGCAGTTTCATTGTAAAGGCTGAAAGTAATATTGATTTTTAATGTGGTACATGACATTGTGACGTTTCCAAAGCTTGAGATGACCTCAAAAGTAAAGATGTTTTTCCTAGTGATTGCCTCTGACAGTTGATCGCGATCTCCGGCCGCTAAAAGTCCAGCGGGGCTAAGGCAGGATCCCTGCCTGCCCTGGCCCCGCGCCGCTCCAATAAGTGGCCAGCACGTCCCTGCGGCCCCTGGGGAGAGCAGGGGGTCTCCATGTGCTGCTTCTTCCTGCAGGCACCGCCCCCGCAGCTTCCATTGGCTGGGAATGGGGAACTGCAGCCAATGGGAGCTGCAGGGGAGGTCTGCAGGGAGAGGCAGTGTGCGGAGCCATGTGCCCCGCCCCTCCCGCCCCCCCAGGGGCCACAGGGATGTGCTGGCCACTTACAGGAGCAGCACAGGACCAGGGGAGGCAGGGAGCCTGCCTTAGCCCCACTGTGCTGCTGACCGGGAGCTGACCGAGGTAAGCGCTGCCAGGTGGGAGCCCGTGCCCCAGCCCTGAGCCCCCTCACAGAGTCAGCACCTCGTACCCTCTCCTGCACCCCAACCCTCTGCCCCAGCCCGGTGAAAGTGAGTGAGGGTGGGGGGAGAGCGAGGGATGGAGTGGGTGGGGCCTCGGGGAAAGGGCGGGGCCTCAGTAAAGGGGCGGGGTAGATCCTGAGTTGCACTTAAATTCAAAAAGTGATCTTGTGTGTAAAAAGGTTGGAGACTACTGACTTAAAGCCTAAGACAGGTAAATTACATGACACAAGAAATAATGGTAACCGAGTATTTTTTGTCTTCTCTCTGTCAGTATAATCAAATTTATAATAATACTTCTGTATCTTCTTTTTAAAGCTTTTAGAGACTAAACTAATTTCAGAAACCTCATCTGTTTGCCAAGCAGAACAGGTTGCCAGAGTTATTGTTAAAGATGCCATAGTAAGTAATTTTTAAAATAAGGTCTTTGAGGGGAGGCATGGGATGGGAAATGGTTGCATGAAGTACTTGTTTAAAGTTGTAAATACGAATTGTTAAATATAAAAACATTTCTTCTACATGGAATGTTACTTGTATTTTTTTGTACAGGAACGTTATTCTTTAGCATTTCTTTATTTCCCTTTCGTCACCCTGCCCCCAAACATCTTTCATTTAATCTCTTGGAACTAACGTGTCTTTGGAGCTTCTATTCTTAAGACAAAACAAAATGCAGCAGTGTCATGTCAGAATAGAATCAAACAAAAATTATGAATGTTTTAAAACATTAAAGATGTTTTCCATGCATCAAATGGTTAGTAAAAGGTTACTTGCCTAGTGCCTATGAAAGATCCAAGAAAGCCTTCATTTCTCTGGTCGAGATCAGTTGACACTGAAATAACTATACAAAAATTCATAGTATTCTAGTGTGTGTGTGTATCTGATTTGTGAATAATTATAGTGCAGAAAATCCCACTGGTTGTAGCAATGGAGACAGCAGCCTTTCCAGCACCTCTTTATTCTCAGAGATCTCGTGCTATAGAATCTTCATTCTTAAAGCACAAAGAGAAATGACATTAAGGGGAGTGCCTTAAAGCATGTCATGAAAATCAAGTGTCATCATGTTTGCTTGCAGCAGCCACATACTGTCAAATTTTGTTTCAGTTCTTAATTTATTCATATGGTCTGACTGACAACTGCAACCCAATAGTATAATTTACAGCCCTAGACAGGGAGAGGCTATCCCTGTCTTACTTTAAAAACTTGATCTAAACCTTCACCAAGTGTGTTTTGGGGTTTTTTTGAGTCTTCACCCACATGCTGTATAGTTGTTCTTAGCTATTTCCAGATAACATAAAAAAGTAAACCCTATGGCCAAGAGAATGCAGTACAGAACACTGTTTCAGAATGTCCAAACGTTCAAAAAAAAATTAAAATAAAAGGGAGGGGGTCAAATTATCATGACAGGTAGCCATCTTTCTGTTACGTGCACAAGAGTTATCCAGAGTAACAATAATAAATAAGGAGGAAATACTTATTTTCCATTTTCCCAGTATTTTCACAGGGAGGCTGCCTGAAAATTAAGATAATTTGCTATAGTTATCTGTGCAGCAATGCTCTTGGGGACAATTTCACTGTTTTGTTGAATGAGAAATTCTTGTTTATGGAAGCCAAATACCATTTTTCATAATGTCATATGTAAAAACAAATCATACCAATTAAAGCCTGCTAGATGGACAGGTCTACTCACACTTATTTGAGAAGGCTATATCTTCTAGCTAATGTTAAATCTCTTTCCGCATGCTTAATTTCACATTTGGACAGTAGAACCTCAGAGTTACGAACACCAGATTTACAAACTGACCAGTCAACCATACGCCTTATTTGGAACCGGAAGTACACAAGCAGGCAGCAGCAGAGACCAAAAAAAAAGTAAATACAGTACTGTGTTAAACGTAAACTACTAAAAAAAAAAAAAAAAAAAAAAAAGGAAAGCAGCATTTTTCTTCTGCAGTAAAGTTTCAAAGCTGTATTAAGCCAATGTTCAGTTGTAAACTTTTGAAAGAACGGCCATAACGCTTTGTTCAGAGTTATGAACATTTCAGAGTTATGAACACCATTCCCGGGGTGATTGTAACTCTGAGGTTCTACTGTATATCTAGCACTTAGAGACCACATTCGGGAATCAGATCCCCATCGTGCTAGATGATGGGTGAGGGTGTGCGTGTGCAGTTATGCGTGCATACATATGAAAAAAGATGGCTCTTGCCCTTAGTCATTAACCCCTGGATTTGTTCAACCTTCCGTGTGCACTTTGATTTTGAACACCTTATTCAGGTACTTAAGCATCTACAGCTCAAAACAAAAATGTGTTTTGGGTCACTATCACCCAACATAAAGTAAAGCTGGTATATTTTCCACATGTACCTAAAAACTGTTGCTCATTTTGACTCATACTGTGCAGGTGAAGGAATAAGTCTCTAACCCCACTTGAAATGAAGTACCAAATAAACAGCATCTACCTTCAGCAAGCTAACCTTGATAAGGAACAAGCAGTATTTTCATTCTCTTCAGATTCTAGCATTACAGAGTCTTCTGATTGTAGAAGAATCTAGTACTGTCCTTGAAGCCTATTTATAAGTGGGGAAAACATCTTAAATAATCAATGTTCCTTTATCACCTTTCTGTGCTCTGTGGGCAGAAACCTGCATGCTGTTGGTAGTTGAGCAATCTCTCTAACACTTTTTTTAAATAATGATTTCTTTTTTTAATTCTTACATTTCTTTTGGTATCACTTTGTTACTTCACAGTACTTGTCCCCATTGAATTAAGGGGAATGGAAGGACAGCAAGAGCCTTAAACTAACCAATCTGTTTCGTAATATTACTTTCAAACAATTAAAAGAGAATTTTGCAATTTGGTAACCTTCCTGTTTGTTTGTTTTTTAATTTCCCCTCTTTCCCAGCAAGGAAACTTTAACAGTTTTATGGGCTCAGTTGGTTACATGTTATCAGTACTGACCAGTGGAATGTCACCTGTCACTGCTATTCCTGAAGGCCTTCAGCAGGTAAGATCTGGAGAGGCTGTAATTTTTAACCATATTTATTCACAAAGATGTAGTCATACTTCACATTTTCAAGTACTTTACAAGCCTTGATCCTTCACCTCTGTGAGGTAAGAGAATATTGTACAGAGATGGAATTTGTGGCACAGATAAGTTAACTAATCTGTCCAAGGCAAGTCTCCAGTAAACTTTTATTCATTCACTGAATTTATATTGCTTACCTGCATGAGGCTGTGTTTGCTTATTAAGTAAAACCAGTCATGTTGTATAGACTATAATAAAAAAACCATGTTGAAATAGCTGAAGTTCTTTCTCTCTGCTTGCAGGTTGTTTGCATGGGCATTTTTCGCATCATTGGTTTGTTTTACCTAGGAAGTTTTGACAGCATAGTTCGTCGCTGCATGATACAAAGAGAAAAATCTGAAAGTACAGATAAAACTAAATAATCTTTACTCACTGAATCAGAAGAATGTTACTTTTGGACAGCTTGCTGCTAAATGGGACTTAGTTTCTCACCTGAAGACTTTCATTTAAATGCTTGGATATGTGACAGATGAGTTCCTTTGAAATGGAAGTGAAAGAGAGAACAAAAGTACAACCCCAGGAAATACCAAAACTATGCAAAAGTATGAATCAAGCTAGTTTTTTCAATGGTTTGAGTTGGAGAAACATTTGTGAATCTAGAGACTGTAAGTGTGATGAGTAAAATTTCAAAGTGTTGTTTGCTGGTAATTCTGGACAGATACTTAGGTTTTCTTTCTTTGATGGTGTGTTCAGAGATAAGGGTAAGTACCATCACACATTGAACCTAAGAAGTTTGAACTCTCCTTGAAGAGAGTTTAGGCTCCTAATAGATTTCCACAACCATATTTTAACTTTGAATGTTCTGATTACTTTCCCCATTGTCAGTAAATCGGTAAACAGACTTATCTGTGGCTTTCATCATGCACTACTATGGCTGTGGGATCGTTAGGTGGGAGAACCATACCTATATGATCCAAAGCTTCTCAGTGTGGGAGTAGTTGAGGTATGCTTTAGTAGCTACATACTCTTCTAAAGGGAGATGAAGAACCCATTCTCCACTGAGAAATGCTGGGAAATATTTTTTTGGCCTTCTGAAATACCTTCTAAACAAATCAAACCATTAGAACAACAAATAGTTAAAATTGCCGAAAGCCACAATCTAATTTTAAATTGATGAATAAATTAGAAGATTATACTTTTTTTATCTGTCAGTTGAGCTGAGGAGAGAGAGGTAGCTTAATGTTGCCATTATGCACATTTTAAAAAACTGCAAATGATGAGCCAAACAAATAGTTGATAGAATCGGTTGTAATTAAAATGTTAATTTAAAATGCTAGGCTCTTCCAGTAGCAGGAATGTAGCTTTCAGGAGGGTCAAAATGGCATTCCAGGTTAATTTATCCCTGGATGTGAATATACTTGTTAGGATGACACGGTCTGGTTTAAAAATACACTCCACTCTTTTGGTTTTTATTAGATGCACATATGAATCAAGACTGCTTCACATCTGTGCCAGACTACACTGAACCCAACATTTTCTAACAATTTTAAGTTTCTAACACTGAAAATGCTTAGTTTGTAACAATGATAGCATAAAGAGATTGTGATCTATTGTTCAGTTGGACTACTACAGTAAGTGCCTATGAGTCTTCTTTTGCAAAAGCTGCATCTTTCATATTTGTTAGCACTCCTACATTTTTAGATGTCAGGTTTTTCTAGTCTCAATCCATATTTTAAAGTTGAAACCTTAACTGGTAAAATTTGTCATGCTCACTTCCTCCACAGGAATAAATGTTAATCAAATATTGGGTGATACTGTTTCTTAGTCTTCAATGTCCCTCATCTAAGGAATGGTTTAATGGGACACTATATGCTAAAATATTTTTTCTTATCTTGCATTATTAACTGGAATAACTTCAAAAACGGACTCCTCATTGATACTATTTCCCCTTTCCCCCCCCCCCCCCCCCCCCCCCCCCCCCCCCCCCNTTTTTGCACTAGCACAGTGCTGCAATGTTTGCTCTGTAAACCCTATAGGGGATTATTCAAACTGACAGTCTAAACAGTTTCTCATTAAGAGACTGAGTGTTTATACTAGGCTTTATAATGCTCTTCACACAGCCTAAGTTTGGGGGCCAACCTACTAGAGTGCCTCTTTAAATATGTAAAATTTGCATGCCTCTAATTATCAGAAGAATGCATAGATTTGAGCATAGTAGGCATCCTTACAATTCTAAATAGCTGAGTTTCACAGCAGAAGAAGCTATTTTGCATATACATTAGTTGCTCTGTGCTGTTTGTTATGGATTGTGTATTATGGAGCATTTACAATAACATCCAGAGTCATTGTTTGCTTTGTTTATTGAAAGTCATCACAGCCCATTCTCTCAGGATCTGATATCTTACTAGTGTGTATATTATACCAAGCCTTGATATAAATCAAGAATAAGATTAAATAAAAGTGTTCAAACCAGATACCAAGTCAATGAGTTAGTATTTCTGACAAAATGCTAAAAATAACATCAAGTTTCTGACTTATATCAAAAGCCTGAAGGCCAAGATTTCAAAAGCAACCAGGGACTCTGGTTGCCTCAATTTCTGGGTGCTGAACTTTTAAGTCTTAAGGACTGTTTTTTTTTCAGAAAGTGCTGAGTACCCAAACTGAAAATTGGGCCCTGTTTAAAGTATCGTAAGTTGGGTAGCCAGTCACTAGCCAGTTTTGAAAATGCTGGTTGAAGACTCCAAATTAAGTCTGGTGCTTGCTCTTAAAGTTTAAAGTTTGTACTTAAATTAATTCAGTAGTCTTATCTAACATACCGTGGCCCAAATCCTGAAGAGAGATGTGCATTTGCTTAACTTTGCACATTGTAAGTAGTCCTATTGACTATGGCCTAGTCTACACTTAAAACTTAGGTCGACAAACAGGTGTGTGAAAAATCCACATCCCTGAGTGTTTGTAGTTATGCCAACCTAACCCCTAAATGTAGATAAATCTAAGAATGCTTCCATCTATCTAGCTGTCATTGCTTGGGGAGGTGGAGTTCCTACAGTAATGAAAGAAACCCTTCCGTCACCGTAGTCTGCATCTACGTTACAGGGTTACAACCATAGCTAAGTAAGGCTTTGCAGATTGAACCCTATATTTATTTTAGTAGTGTGAACCAGGGAAGTAAAGAATTTGATCTTTAAATGTCATAGTTTTGTTGGTTTAAGCTAGTGCATTTAGTTAACTAATTGACACTTTCATATACATTAGGATTCTGTGGTTGTTCATTACTTTTGTCAAAAGAGCCTAATCTGGAAATAATCAGAGCTAAGGGATTCTAATAAGGCTTTAGCATAAAGCTGTAAACATCAGGAGAGAGCTAAAAACAAGAATACTTTGTAATCTTGTGGAAAAGATGACTGACAGCCCTACAGATTGTCGTCAACTAAACTTAATCAAGATACTCGCATCTAATTTTTTTCAGTAGAGCCACAGATCTCTGAAGAATTTAAAACAAAACACTATTTACCACTGTTTTGTCAAATTAACAATATGTAATCGATGCTATAACCAGACTCAAATGTTATGCTTTTTTTTGAATTATTTTAAACATTCAATTTAAGTTTTGATAGTTGAGCCAAAATGTTTCTCTTACATTTCATTTAGTTTCTAGTTACTGCTTTAATGTTCGACTTATTATACAGTATACTTTCTAACTAAAATTCTGGTTTATGTGCAATTTAAGTAGGTTTAATATTTACTAAGAAGGAAATATGTAAAATACATGTTAGTTTGCTGTGAAACACTCTAGGAACTTTTAAATGGTAACAATGTATATGGCTGTTTTTAAAACCTATCCCATCTCCAGTTTATTGCTTTAAAAGCTTTTGTGCCAGAACTGTAAACTAATTGTCATGTTTTGTATTTCTCAAAATAAATGGAGGAACAAAAATGCTTATTCTGAAGTTCTGAATTTGTCTCTTCATATTTAAAAAAAAAAAAGCACCCCTGAGCCTATGGTTTACAAGTTTTTTGTTATTTAAGTTGTTAGTGTTGCACTCAAACTTTGGAAATCAATTGTCATCTTTTCAGTGGGTTTGTAAAACTTTTATTGTAACTAAACTTACAGTAACACGAGGTGTTATTCTAGGAGCAAATTTTGAAGGAAAACTTTTTAAAGTAAAATTTGCATTGTAGCAATGAACATTCTAAGTGCAAGAAAGCCTTCCATGTTATTGGTCTTATTATAAACTAATACTTCCTTATTCACCAAAGTTGTAAAGCATTCAATAGCCCTGTTCTGACAGAGAGATCAGTTAGCAGGGGCATGTGAGTGCCCATTCACTTCATTGAAACTTGGCACAGATGCAGAGGATAACGCTAGCAGAGCCTGTGTGGGATCAGCATCGTGGTTTGCTGAATATTTTGTGCAACTTTCTAATACTGGTGAATCCTGATAGGGAAGGTTTGCTTTCTTCCTGATTAGAAAGCTTCAGAATTGAGGTTTGTTTGTTGTTAGTTTTTTACCTTAATATATATTAAAGCAAATTGTAGAATGTGATATCCATGGGCTACGATTGCCTCAGCTGATCTCTAAGAGAAAAATCCCCTTCTTTCTCTACAAAAAGTAAGCCTTCTTTTACCTACTCCTGAAATAAATTCAAAATTTGAGAAGTTGCTTTCCAAAAAAACCCTACTCTTGTGAACTCAGAGCTTCTCACCTGCAAGAGGAGAAGACAACGTGGCTACCAGTACACCCAAAGCAAGCCTGGATTGGGAAAAGAACATGCTAACAAGATAAATTGCTTGGCAGAGTTTTAAAGCCATGAGGACTGAATTTTTTTTTATAGCAAATATGGAGACAGGAGCAGGAAAACACTGCAGTTGGAACTGATCATCAAAGTAGTAGGCCAAAGCAAAATTGGATTTTAAAAAAGAGCAATGGGAATTAAAGGTTCTTCTTTGGTAATCCCATTGAGTTTGACTGGCAGAGAGCAGATGAGATTGTAAGTGACATTGTTCTATCCTCTCCTGAGGTTAGCAATGGCAAGAGACTTCATAGTGAGGCTTACTGCTATCATCAGAAAGAGGCCATCATGAGAAAAGCTGGAGAACTGACCTAAAGGCTTTTTTTCTAGGAAACAATATAAACTTATAAAGATCTGTCTGCCTACACTCTAGGTACTTTGAGGTAGTTTAAATAAAAAGGGTCTTGAAAGGATCCATGATCCTTTACTGCTGGGAATTTCATTCTAGCCTTTCAGATACTATCTTATATTTAGGGAGAAAAATCCTGAAATTGATACCAAACTCTAGCAGCAAAGAAACATTCCAGAAGTCTCTGGACATAGGTTTCACCAGCTGCCAGTGCTTCATTGTTGCTTCTTGTAATCCTAACAAATAAGGACAAAAAGCTCCACACTGCCAAGATACTGAAGAATTGGGTAGAATGAACTGAGACCACATCTTTGTATTTTGTTGGTAGGGAAATTCCCTTGTTATTTTTAAACTTTAAAGTTCTAATTGTGAAGCTCCATCTATGTTGTGATGTAAAAACCATAATGGGTACTGATTAAAACAATGAAGAAAGTCAATATATAATTCTGAAATTTCTATGTAAATAAAAACAAAGGCGTAGAGCTGAGGATAATATGGGCTTACAATACTGGTGTTGGGGTTAATATTGAAATATGCTAATTCCCAAAATAAATCAGTGAGGATTATATCAAATGGAAAAGACTTAATAGCATAAGTGAGAGTAAGACCTGAATGAATTTAAGAGATCTGCTCTTGATAACTTGTCCGTAACAGAGATGTATCCTGATGTTACAAGAAATCTGGGAGAACTGGTTAAACAAGGCATATTGTTCTTCATGGCCCTCTAAACGAAAGGGAGTGTCTAATAGCTACCCATCCCCTTTGTTTTAGAGAGAACTGAAAGATAAAATATTCTTTTTACTTAAAAGAACATGTGGGGTAAGAGTAGAAGTGAGATTATACTGAGCTCATTGTATGCCAAAATCTAGGGCAAAATATATATTTTTATGCAACTTTTTGAGATGATTTGTTAAACCCTACACTACATTATCTGATGGGAAAGTTAAGATAATGGTGCTAGTAAAAGCCATTTAATTTACAATTGGCTCAATAGAGGGAGACTACAATTACATCAATTATATATTAGAATAGATTAAATTGTGTTCAGTTATCAGCAATACAGTATTCATATGTAGGCAGTGTTACTCACTGCCCCCATGTAAAACTGGCCAAAACTTTCAACCTTGCCTGTTTGAAGTTAGATTCTTAACTCCATATCTAGGCATTTAAATCTATGGCCTGACTTGAAGCCCTGCACATCCATGAATTCCTCTGTAGTCATAGGCAATGCTGCTACTCATCACCTTTGAAAATCAGCCCATGTATATTTAAGCGCCTAACTTTAGGCAGCCAGGTTTGAAATTGTTGGTTTGTGTGGGCCCATTAAATGAACTGGAGCATTCATTTCTTGATGGAGCATTAAGTTCTTGCAAGAACTCTAAGTGGTGGTGAATATTGAAAAGGAAATAGATCAATATTTAAAGTATTTCAGGATAGCAGCAGTAAGAGGAGTATTATTAAGTTTGGCTTCTAGATTGCCCATAAAAAAACCCCACACAAGTTCTAGCAATTACCAAAATAACTTGGTAGGTATAAAAATATATTTTAAAACAAAAATAAAATTGTTGCCACTTAATTTTGTCTTATATCAAGAAAACACTCCACTTCCACCATAGTTGTTTCCCGTTATTGTTGGCACAGTGGCACTATGGGCATATATGTACTGGGATAAGCAATCCTTCATGGTGCACCATTCCCTTCAGGAGTGACTGGTTTGGTAGCACTTTTGAATGCTGTTGCACAGGTCTCCCAGAGACCAGTAGTCCACCTCTTTTCATGCCCAGCCTGGTCTTCACAACCACGTCAGTTCCTGTTACCTGCTACCTTTTTGCTGCAAATGTGGCTCCTTACTCTTGTGCTGCTGCCTAGTTTGGAGCAGTGCTTGTTTTCCTTGTACAATGGGGGAGAGAAGTGTGTCCAGGCCCAACTAGGGTACTCCGAGAGAGATAAGAATATAGCAACTTGAAGGAGATGGCAGAACCCTGATACTCTAGCAAGGAGGCCCAAGAGGGCGTGAACGGAACTGAGGCAAGGGCACCAAAAGGTGAAGGAGAATGATGAGTTCAAGGGTTTCCTGCATCTTTTATACCAAGTTCAATGTTAAATGCAGCAGGGACCCTACCACCATCTCTGTAATTACTGTGTACACTTCACATCTGAAGGGGAGGAAGGCACTCTTTTCTCCCCAGAGAGGTGCATGAGGAGGAAGTGTTTGGCATGGGATGCAGCTGGACCCCTGCCTCTCATTGTGAATGTCTCATGTTAGCACATTATCCCTGGAGGAGAGAGACTTTGGTAGGTGGAAGTGATCATTAATGCTCCTTAAATAAACCCTGCTGTAGGCTGATCTGCCCAAAGTCTTGGCAAATATACTCCTGTATGTTGGCTTTGCTGTGGGAGAGGTGGCATCTACCACTATCCTCTTTCTCTCCAGTAGGTCTGAAAATACTTTGTAGTGCGTGTTCTCACATCACACACCCACACCAACCTGCCCCTTTCCTCTGTTGACATTAGGAGGCAAGCATGAACCCAGATCTCATACCCACCTTATACTAAAAGCCTCCTTTCCCCCATCCTGTTGTCTGTGCAGAAAAAAAATTGTAAACAGCTTTTTTTTTAATTGCAGAGGCCCTAACTGCATCAATATTAGCACTAAGCAAGTGCACAGCAACTCAACTGAGGCAACACTAATAAATGGTTTAATGTAGTTGACATCATAGGGGAACACACATACGTGCTTACACGGTTGTTTAATAGCAGTGCTTTTAAGGCATTACAGGCAGCTTGGCAAGACACCATAAATCATGAATAGAAACATGCTACACTTCAGTTTACAAATTCAAGATCACACAATATACATTTCCTTCTACAGTTGCTGTAGCATTGCAATCACTGAACTGGAGGCATTGTATTCACTTTGAAAAGGCAGCATGTACTGTGCATGTTCATGGATTACAGCTGGCACAGAAGGGAGACACATTGAATGTTAAAAATCATGGTGTAGCATGGCTGGGGACAACACAGAGCCAAACAAACACCACTAGGCACAATCACCAAAATGCATTTATGGTGCCATGGGCTACTGGCAGAACAGCCTGTTAATTTTTAAGCACAAATTTCCAGTGTGTGGACACCCTTTCACCATTATTTCAGCAATTAATATTTAAGATTTGCATGGACACTGAGCCAAAGATGCTTGGGCCAGCCCACCATGATAAGATGTTCCCATGACCATCTGACAGGACCTCTGGGGCCATCACTTTCAGGCTGTTTGAAATGAGCAGAGAGCCTGTCCACCTCACACATCCATCCTAAAAACAGGGGCTCGCTCTTGGTCTCACAGATACTATATAGCAAGGAAGGTTTTCCTCACTGAGGTTGTGATCTCACAGAACATTCCACCTGCCCTCCAGTCTCCCAAAGGAACACTCCATAAAGGCTAGGCAGTGTCACCAAGAACCATGATGGGGTTTCTAAGCAAAAGGAGGGGGAAAGTGCTTTCAGCTTGGGAAGAAATGCAGCATTTCTAAAAATGCATGTAGTGTGGACTTTTCCAAAGCAGACAGTATTTGTCAGGTATGCAACCACAGTGATCTACAAAAAGGCCAACATGGAAGTACCCCCGAGCCTGGGGATGGAGGAGTACACAGAATAGGGACATTCTTTATTAGCATAGTGCATAGAAATCCAATAGATCAGGATCCTATTGTGCTATTGCCCCAGCACAGTTTGGGAAGTCCAGCTCACTGAATCCGTTGATTATTGTCATGTTCTTCTGTACTAGATATGGACCAGTCACAGCACTTGCTTATACACACCAGGTGTGTTCATCATAAGATCCTCTGATGCTCTGCCAGCTATGGCTGAGGTTCATTTAAATAAGGTATTTTACACACAGTGCCACATCATGGCTGAACAGTGTATTACAGATTAACGTTCCATTACAATTATTTCCTGCACATTTGCCTAGCCTGATTAATCTGAGCAGCAGGACACACTACTGCTTTGCATACCCTGCTGATGACTGACCCGACTTGATTTTTCCAACATTAAATTGATTTCCTACCATTCAATAATGGTCTGGGTTTCATGCTTCCATATGCAATTGCCATGCTTCTACACTGCAAGGAAAACTTTCATCTTGTTTTTGTGCTACGAGGCTTGCTATTGCCTCTATTACAATAGAGAACAGAGCTATGTTCCTCTGTGCTGTTGCACTGTGCTGTTGCAGCAGACAGTTCATAAATGGTGTGCAACAGCAGCTGAGAGAACAGAAGGAAATGTGGGCTCTTCACCCCATGCGCCCACAATTCCCTGAGAGGCCCACAATACACGACAATTTTTAACAAGGCAGTGCATCTGAAGGTGATGTGTTAAGATGAGTGTTGGCCCAAAGACAGCAACTGATGTGGGACTGAATGTAGTCGCATGGATACCAAAGTAGCAGAGACCCTCTAATATCTACAGTTATTCATTTAAAAGAGTGACTCTAGAGATCCCACATAAGGTTTCAAGCAGACCTTTTTCACGTCCATCCCCATTGTCCTCAATTGTGGGTAATCCAGAATTCTGTGGGACTTTAAAGACTGAGATGTGGCCAGAATCAGGCCAACGAACCAATTGCTTGGAGGTGAAACTATTATGTCTTATGATGAGGTCAAAACTAAATATTATTTCCCTTCCCTTACATTTCATCTATATCTGCAATTACAATGCTCTGTGATGGAATCACTAAGATTAATAGACAGTGAAATAAGGATTAATGTCTAACCATAGGGAATAGTACTTGAAATTGACATGAAGGAATACCCTCATTTCATCAGTAGATGGAATAAAGATATTAATGGGGGGAAATGCCACAAAAAGTGCCTGCAAATATGGGACAGAGACAAGTCCTGCAATTTGCAATACCAGTAGGCGAAGCTGCTTAGAAAGCCTATATCCAACTCTAGTTAAATTAAAGAATATTTTCAAAGCAAGAAAAAATTGCTGCTGGAGAGAATTTGGAGAAATTGGAACTTTGATCCACAAATGGTGGATGTGCCCTTCTAGCAGTATCTCCTGGTCCAAAATCAGAGAACAAATAAGCCTAATTACTAAATGCAATATCCCAAATTACTGTTTTTAGACCTTCCTAGGATGGGTTATAAAAACAGCTTACTAAAATCTGCAAGTAGCAAATCTGAATTTGGTTTGTGGTGGTGGGGAAAACAATCTTTCTATCCTCATGTCACAGGGTCTGCTACCACAAAGCTGCAAACCAAGGACTGTTTAGAGGTATAGATATTATGGAAGACAGACAAGTGTTAATATTAGGGAAATTATTTCCCCCCAGGAAGGGCCAATATTGCATGATCTGCCAAAGCCAGAAATGCTTTTATTACAGTACAAATATTTTCAACTCTTATCATACAATTTAATATTTTACACAGCTGACTTTCACAAATAGTGATATTAGCTAGGTGATGTTTGTGTTTTAACAGATAATGCTGATTACTGTTGGCTCCCACACACTTCAGTTCCAGTCAGCAACCAGTATTCTCATGAACTCCTAGAGCTAGAATATTAAAAAGTCTAGATGCCCCATACACTCTGACTAACCCCCTTGGGCTGGCTGAATTCGCTAACCAATGGACAGAATCATTTATTACATTCCACCACTTAAAGAGATATCATGGAATGAACGTTAAACAGGATTCTTGTCAGAACAAACTTTCAGTAAGTCTGTCCTATAAAGCAGAATTGAGGGTTGTTGTTTTTTTTTTTAAATAATCAAATCTAATAGTGCCATATTTAAATTACGTTTTAGTCCAATTTAAGGGTGAAGTGTAACCCCAAAGTAATCAAGTTCCAAGTCTTTCCACTTAAGCAATCTGTGCCTACCACTGAATACTTGCACTACCTCTCATTTATCAGCATTTACCATAAATCTTGCTCTTTCCCCAAGAGTATTGACCTCTACTGTATATTGCACTGAATCTCTTTCATTCTTTAGGGTAGCTGTGTCAAACACCTGGCTTATGCATGTACCTGTATTTACCCCAGGGCCGGCGCAACCCATTAGGCGACCTAGGCGGTCGCCTAGGGCACTGCTATTTTGGGGGTGCCGGCGCCCCGGCCGTCCATTCAATTTTGGGGGCGGGACCTTCCACCACCGCTGTTGGGGGCGGCATTTCGGGGCGGGACCTTCCGCCGCCTAGGGCGCCGGAAGAGCTGGCGCC
Source organism: Platysternon megacephalum (assembly GCA_003942145.1). Taxonomy (NCBI): domain Eukaryota; kingdom Metazoa; phylum Chordata; order Testudines; family Platysternidae; genus Platysternon; species Platysternon megacephalum. Next base: position 537,788 of record QXTE01000023.1, read on the forward strand.
ACTACTGATTTACCCTGATGTATTTATGTAGTCTGCTTGCTATATTCACATTTTCCAAAACCCACAGTGTGATTAAAACAAAATTTGGCCCTCATCATTGCAAATAAAAGCTTCTAAATGTGACGTGTGAATTAATGCAGTGACATTTCCCTGAGTCTGCAGATGAAACATGCCTACAAGAAGTATGAACTCCCATACTTTGTGTTTCATTCATCTCATTGGGGTAAGGGTAATAATTCTAAAACATAATAAAGACAGAGACTTTAGATGTTAGCATTAACTGTCTCACTCCTGATCATTTAGCATATGAAATGGAATAGGGGGTGTAAAAAAACACTGGTGGGTGGAAACTGAAAATTGCAAGGACGAGAGACAGGGATGAGAGAAAGAAACAGAGAAAGAAGGATGGAAAAAGCTGATACAAAAGAGCAGTATTATCAGTGGTTGGAAAGAGGAGTCTATGTTCACACCCGGTGATGCTGGGGTGAGGGGGGGGGGGCAATAAGCTGCTGAACAAATGTTAATTAAAAGTTAATTTACTACATAAAAGCCCTTACCCTCAGTCCTCATGCAGAACCACTGTGGGTCAAAGTTGGCATGTCTTAAATTTATACCCTGGCCCATCAACCATAATTAAAACTCCTCAAAATAAATTTAACAGACCTGCCTTTTGGTCTATATGCCTCACTGTGTTTGACATTTTTGTTGCCTTGGTGTTCACTTAGTGTCAAAGCCCAAGTCTCAGGAACAAGAGACTTCTCTGAAAGGATGTAATTTATATATACTTTTAGGTGCTCTGTATCTCTTTACCCTAATTTATAAATGCCAGAGTCCAATTTTTCAACATAAGATCATTTCATGTTTACAATACCTGATAATTTCCCTTCTATATAAAGTTTTTGCTTATCTGTTCCTGTCATAATGTAACTGACAACATTTACATGGTAAATACCCTTGCAACTAAATAACCCATCAAAGCAATCTTGTGAGAGGCTAATGAAGGACTTTATCAGAAAAGATGCTAATTCCATAACCAGTGGCCATTGTGGTGAGGACCTGACTCAGATACACAAAATGCATTGCTCACTCCCATCAAAGGAAAATGTGTGAAAAGAAGCTATAAGTACTGATTCAAAGAGAGATCCTGAATCTCTAGACTGTTTTGATTCTAACAGGGTGGAATGACTAAACAAGAAGATGGAGATCCCCAGAGTTATTCTGGGTAGCCCTGAAAAACTTTTGGGAAACAGATTACCATATCTCCGCTACCATTTTGGATTTACAGAGTTTGACTCACCTGTTAATGTATTTTACCTGCTTTTACCTCTCGTTAACTCTCATTTCTTTTTCTTAGCTAATAAACCTTTAGTTAATTTACTAAAGAATTGGCTGCCAGCGTTGTCTTTGGTGTGAGATCCAGAGTACCAATTGAACTGAGAGTAAGTGGCTGGCCCTTTGGGACTGGGAGCAACCTGATGTGGTGTGATTTTTTGATGTATGTGACCATTATCACTAAATTCAGTTTTTCTGGATGGCAAGATAGACTGGGGAGTAAGGGGACTGTCTGTGACTCCATGGTAAGACTGATTTAGTGATCCAGGAGTTCACATTTGTTACTGGCTTTGTGAAATCTCAGTATAGAACACACCACCAGTTTGGGGTATCTGCCCTGTTTTCTGACAGTCTGCCCTGAGATAGGCACTCACAGTTGTGAGCCACTCCAGACAGCATGACAGCATCTAGTTAATTGGCAGAGGAAAGTGATCTGACAACAGCAGGAGGACTCTTGTAGATATTAATTGTGGGAACAATTTGTCAGAAATCTTTTCAACCTTTATACACAACTACACCTTTTGAACTGCTGAATAGCTTACTAATACTCACATTTTCAAAAGTAGCCAGTGACTTTCAGAAGTGCTGAGAACCCACAACTTCCATTGAAGCCAACGGGAACCATGGTGTTCAGCACTTCTGGAAATGAGGCTTAAACTGAGCACCCAAAAGAAAGCCACCTACTGTCAGTGGCCATTCTTAAAAATTTTGAAAAAAAACCCAACCTTTTCACCAATTTGGTATATGTCCCATGTAAATTTCAAGTCAACTTGCACATTTTTTTCTTTAAAGTTCTGCTTTTTTCCCCTGGTCTCAGGAATCATTTTATATATAAATCAATATTTCATACCTATTTGAAGTCTCACCCTAAAATTAGAAGATATTGAAATTTAATATAAACCCAGTAACATGTGGATTGGTACAATTGTCAACTGATTGTATTAAGTTACTTCTATTTCTTTTCCTGGCTGCCAAATCAGACACACACTATTTTCTGCTCCATAACTGTCTGCTTGCTAACTAGTGTCTCTTCTAGAATGGCCCTGTACATAATGTTTTAACCTTCCACTTGGATGTTCCAATTTCTCTTCTTGTTCCTTAATTAAGTCCCATTCCTACCTACCAGTAACTTTGCTCACATGATTAGCTCAATTAATTTCAATGAGACAATTCACATGCATAAAATTAAATATCCGTAGAAGTGTTGCAGGATCAGATTTTGTATCTTGTAGAAGACAGACATCACAATACTATCTAGAAGAGCTACAGCGATAAATTTCTTATTAGGGTTTATTAATTACTCCTATATTCCATGATAAATCCTAAACTCCTAGATGTCTATCCACCACTGTATTATCTTGCATTCCTCAAAACCATACTGTTCTTGTCCTGGAAACTTTTTTACTCCTGTTTTATCCAACCTCACGGCTATTGTTGCCACCTCTTCTTTCCCGCTCTCCCCAAATCCCTACCTCCCAAACAGCAACCAAGAAACATGATTCAAAAACAATATAGAATACAAACTTGTGAAACTTCAGCTGACTTCACAGTTGTCGCCCACTCGCATAACTTTATAATTGTATTAAAATGCTACCCCTCACCCAGCAATGTTAAAGTGCCTTCGACACAAAGTAACCTACCATGTCAAGTTGAGAAAAAAAACCTTAAACACACCCAGTTTAGGTTTGGAGGGGATTTTTGGTTTTTAAACAGAGAGTCCAATTTGTTGTTCTTCAAGTCACAACTTGTGACTTACTCCTTATATTGCTTTAAACAAACATTTATCTGGATTTTCCAGATCTTAATTAATCTTGATTTTTATATTGCTCTCAATTTAAATTCTATCTCAGTTGCTTCCAGCATTAAGATGCCTTCTTTTCAACCTCTAATTAAACAACATTTTCCTTTTAAAATTCAAAAACATCTATATTTTTCTGTGGTGGGACTCTGAGTCTAGATCCTGTACTTAAAATATCATTATCACTGCTAACCCATTCCACTCTGACGAGAACAATTCTCATACAGCTTTGTAGTATCTGTTCCTATTTGAAGTTAGTTATGAACTCTATAGCTGACTCTATTCTGTTAACTTTATATTCCCTCAGTATATTCTGTTCATCTAGATAGGTCTTTTTATCTCCTCACACAAAATATACTGAAATACTCTGAACAAATTAAATTAAATTTCCATCTTTGATTTTCTTCCCTCCCAGGATTCCAGCAATTTTACATTTTCTCCAATCTCTATTTTCTGGATCAGCATCTCACTACTAACTTACCTCCTGTTGGACTATGAATCTCATCCTACAATGAATCTCAGCCATATCTTTATGCTCTTTACCTATGTTTTCTCCAGCCTCTGAGATATTCTCTCACCTGTTTTATCTCACTTAACCTCTGTGATTGCTTGTAGTTGGCCCACTTCTATATTTTGCTGTTGCAGAAGCAACTGATTTTAGTAGCTAATGTTGTTGGTTAATGCTGTTTTCACTTTCTGTATCTCCTGTTCCTTAAAAAAATCAGTTTGTTTGCAAGAAAATGTGAGGGTATTTTGTGTTTCCAAATCATCACTATTTTTCTCTCTGTCAGGACAAGGAAGTTCTTCTACTTTTTTTCCTATCATTTAATCAATTTCAATTTTTTTCTTATCTTATCATAGTAATAAAGGAAAATATCCTGGGATAATGGAGAGGACGTAGTACATTTGTAGTCCCCATTCCTGAAAACATCTATGTAATGTCCATAACTTTACTCCCTTGACTAGTTCCCTTGACTTCAATAGGACTACTTATGTGAGTGAAGTTATGTACGTGTCAGAGTTTACAGAACTGAGACCTTTAGACTGCAACTACACTGTCAGAAATGGGACCTGTGATTCATCACTAATGCAGCTCCACAGTTGGTGGTTTTCATTTAGATGGGGATCAGATGTGTTTACCTCTCTGGCATCTAACCCTGCTGGGAGTTGTTCATACCATAAGTGGAGCTGCACTGTTAGCAAATTATGAGTCCCTTTTCGACAGCGTACACAAGACCATGAAGGAGCAGGGTTTCATTTTATAATCCAACAGCAGTCACTCTTTTCTGCATTGTCATTGTCCATTTGGCTTCAGTTCACTTGACCTACTACATGCTCTGCTTCCTTTTAAAATTCCTTCAGATAATAAACACAACAAACTTATCATCCTAAAAGAAATTAACAGATTTACTCATCCTGTGACTTTCCAGCAGTCATCCAATTTCTCTATTGAACAGGATTTGAATCCATATCGGTGGAATGCTTAATTATACTAGACTGCTATAACACTTTAGCTACCATTTTAGTTTTGTTGCTAATTAAGAATTATAAAAACACAATTGATTGTCTCTCCTAAATAATATTATTTCTTCCTAGACTCTTATTCTGAAAAAACACTAATATTAGAGGGATGCAACAGCTTAAAAACCACCAGCAGTCTGATTTGTTTAACCTACTATTTTGAATATAATAAATATTCTAAAAATGAGTTTAAAGAAAATAAAATTTCTATATCCCCCCCCCCCCGTTTGTTTACTTTGTATATTTGACCACACTTTGTGCATAGTTAGCGTCACTGACCCTCTTATATAGTCAGTTCCAGAGAGAATAAAGGAAAATGTTATTGTAGAGGTCCAAAACTTAGCAGAGGTGTTCAGGCGCATGGCTAGTACCTGAAACCAGATTTTAATTTGATAGTGCCCCTTTAAAATAAACCCCAAGAGCCACAGTGGCTTCAAAATGTCTTAAGTGAGCAGCAGCCACTAGGTGGCAACAAGTGGTAAGAAAACTTTTTTCATAAGTGAATTTAAAGTGGATTAGTAGAACAATGTGAGTGAACATTTTTCTCAAAGCGATCACTCTATATTTGACCCATCAGTCCTCATCCTCAAAGGAAAACTGCACAACACTTTCAAAAGATGAGGGTGGGAGCTTAAATTCATAACTTTGCTAGACATTAAAAATAATTAAAAATGAACAGACACTGGATTTATGGCTTATTACAACAATCTATAACCCATTAACAACCTCCCCCTCCAGCTGTCTTCCCCCCTCCCTTTCATTCCCACGACTGGAACAGTATTAACCAGCCATTTCACCTTGAATGGTCCCTTGAAATATGTGTTAACTACCTATGCTAAACAATCTGTTCCACCTTGTATTTAGCTGTGACACTCTGAGTATGTTTTCCAGTCCTGAAGACAAGCTCTGTGCAAGCTCAAAAGCTTGTCTCTCTCATCAACAGAAGTTGGTCCAATAAAAGATATTACCTCATCCACCTTGTCTCTCTAAAAGATTATCTAGTTTCTTTCACTATAGCAATTGACAGAACTGAATCCAGCTGCATGATGCTGTTTTGTAACTTTCTACAGAAGCTCCTCAGTGCATTATAACATATTATCCATGCACAATCTATTGCAAAAATAAGCTAAATGAATGCACATTACTAACACAGGGTGCACAATGAAAGAAATGATCTACTATGACACTGGCAGTTCCTACACTTATGGGAGTGAAATATTTCTCTTCTTACTCGTGTGTAGTCTCAGTGGAATTGTGTGCCTAAAATTAGATGTGATAGCCCCCAAAATATTTCCAAAGGAGCAATAAAGGAAAACCATACAGGCCAGTGAAAAGGGAGGTCAAAAAAGTCATAAGTACCATACAATACAATGAACATTTCAATAATTTGAAAGGTTTTCTTTATGTGACAAAGAGTGTTTTGCAATAAAATGTTTCCCATGTTGCTATTTCTCCCCGTTTGTTAGTGGCATCTTGAGTCTTTATCACCCACTCTGCTGCCCTTAATCCTGATGAGTGGGCACTATGAGCAAAAATGATCACAGGATTTTTTACGCCGCCCGGCAGGGCTTTTCCCTCTGAACGAGGGTTTCAGAAATGCATTTCCCCTTCAATCCTAATGCAAGTGGAAAGCGCAAAAATTAGTGAGGAAAGAAATGTCCAGTGCTTAATTTGTACCAGGGCTGAGCCCGAGCACCTCCAGGCTTGGCAGTTCACAGCCCTGTGCCTCTGGGCTCACAGTGTCAGTTATGAAAATAAAAAAATTGCTTGAGCCCCAGCACCTCTCTCTCTTTCATTACAAATGAAGCACTAGAAGCCTCTACCCCTGAACTAATCACATGGCTAGCCTGGGATTTTGGGGAGGGGGAGGAGGGGGGGTTGTTCAATAACAAACTGGCCTCTTTTCAGCTCTACCGGCACAACTTTGGAACTGGTTCGGATTATTATTAATTTTTGTACCTATTTTATTTAAACCTATCTCAAAGCAAGTCGGTCGCCTTTGCCTTCACAGCGGGGCTCAGCGCGGCGTCCCGGGCTGCGCAGGAAGCAGCCCCTACCACTGCCTCCTAGGGCCCCGTGTCCCGCCTGGCTCCATCTGCAGCAGCGGCCGCTTCCTCCCATCCCGTCCCCCGCCTGCAGGCGCGGGAAAAGCCGCAGCTGCCGGCGCGCAAGGGGAGGAGAAGCTGGGAAGCCGCGAGCGGGCCGGGCTTTGCACTCACAGCGGGGGAGCCGCCCGGCTGCAGGGGCACTGGTGTGAGGGGGAGCAGGCCCAGGAAAGGCGCCGCACCACGGAGCCCAGCGAAGCATTGGCCTGCCGCGAAGTTACCCCAGGCATGAATCTGCCTCAGGGCCAGGGGAGCTCCGCAGCCAGGAGCCACCCGGTGCGTGTCTCCCCACAGCCCCTTCCTAGCCAAGCCGCGTCCTCTCCAGCGTCTGCCAGGCAGCAGGGCGAGCTGAGCATGCCCAAGCCCGGCAGGCAGCCCCCGGCCACGCACGGGGCATGTGGCCCGCCCCGCCAGGGCTACATCGGTGCCGAGCGGGCGGCGGGTTCTCCTTCCTCTCCCCGGTTTCTTGAATGAACAGCGAGGTGGAGCTCTAGGGAACCCGCCCCTCTTGTGCGGGCCTCTCCCGGCCACTCTCCTCCCCGCCACTGGCTCTGCTGCTCCTCCTCCTCCCTCCTTCTCTTGCACCCGCGCTGTGACTCTGCTTCCCCGGCCGCCACAGCTACACGGAACGGACTGGCGCTTCAGCAGCACCACTGCAGAAAGACGAGGGGGCTGCTCTGCCTGGGGGGCTTGCACGGCTGTCTGTGCTGGGGGTGCTGGGGCGGGAGGGTAGTGGGGGAACAACTTCCTAGCAGCGGTCCTAATTTGTATGAATAATATTCCACACACGCCCCCATCCTCTTCCCTCCTCTGCACTCTGGGGGGGTTTCTTGCTTTTTATACAAACAAAGCTGCTGTGGAAATGCATTTGTTCCCTGGAGTTTAGGCAAAAGTCAAAATTTTGATGCTCCCCTTTCGTGTGTGTGGGTGTGTGTCGGGGGGGAGGGGGGGGAAGCGTTGGGCTCTGCCTGGAGATCAGTGTCTGAATGAAACTACATGTATTTAATTGCATGTGTCTGTACGTTGCACTGGAGGGAAAAGCACAGCACTTCTGCAAGAGCTTGGAGTCAAAGGTGTGTTTCATCTGCTCTTCATAATTTTGCTTTTGTTTTGAGTTGTTCTCCTTCCTGGGCTCTGAGGCGGGATATTCTGATCTTTGACATGTCTTTGGAGATGTCTGTTTAACAGAAGTTGGGGAAATAAATTTTAAAATCCATAGTGGTTGTTTTTTTTTGTTTTGGTTTTTTTTGGTCCTTTTCCTGTCCCCTTGGTGATTTGATCTTTTGAAGCATCAAAGCAACCAGAACTTAACGTGTCTGAAGACTTGTGATTTTTTTTTTAAAGGAAACTTGACAGAGGAACATATTTATAGTCCAAGTAAGTACTTTACACAGGAAATTTACATTGTGTAATTAAAAAACAAAAAAGAGAGAATTTTGAGATTTTTAGTTTAAAGTGCATAGGATTAACGTTCATCTAAGGCCGTTGAGCAAATCATTTTGAATTGCAGTTTTTACAGTATATGTTCTTCAGCTCCTTCATTCACATGTGTTAGTTCAGCACCTAGGGGAAATATGCACTTGGTTTTGAATAAGTATGAGATTTTAAATATATATATCTATATATCTATATATATCAGCATCAAGAAGAAAATGTTTCTAAAATAAATATATAATAAATAATGTGCTTCTGGAAATAAAATACTTACAGCATTTTAAATCTATTTATACTGTGCATCTCAAACCGAGAAGACGAAAGTACCTCTGAGACCTGAGAGCTCCTCATACCATCATGAATGAAACCGCATCCAATACAATAACTGGATTATAATTTTTGGTGGTATTATTATTATTATTGGCTGCTTTACTTTTTTGGGTTCATCCTGCTCCTCTTCTTCCTCTCTCCCTCCTCCTTGCTGCTCCCTGTTGGAAATTATGGCTCATCCTGGGAGAAGAGGCTATGATAACCGGGAGATAGTGCTGAAGTACATCCATTACAAACTGTCACAGAGGGGATATGATTGGGCTGCCAATGAAAACAGAGGACCAGTTTCTCCAAATCTCTCTCCCCCTACTGCTGCTGGGATCTCCTCTGACCATGCTGGGCTGTTGTCTTTGCCTCCTGAGCCCCCTGGCTCGGCTGCTGCTAGTAATGTGCCCCTTGGTGATGGGCTGCGCCCAGCACCACAGGCTGTTCTCTTGACTCTGTGCCAAGCTGGAGATGAATTTTCCCGCCGCTACCACAGAGATTTTGCCCAGATGTCTGGCCAGCTGCACTTGACCCCATTCACGGCCAGGGGGCGCTTTGTGGCGGTGGTGGAGGAGCTGTTCCGAGATGGGGTTAACTGGGGAAGGATCGTGGCCTTCTTTGAATTCGGTGGCGTGATGTGCGTGGAGAGCGTTAATCGGGAGATGTCGCCTCTTGTGGACAGCATTGCTGTGTGGATGACCGAGTACCTGAACAGACACCTACACAACTGGATCCAAGACAACGGAGGCTGGGTATGTGTCCAGTATTTCTTTCTCTTTAAATTACAGTAAAATCTGCATCAGCTGGGTCACATACTATAGTGATGCAAGCGGTATAGACACCTATATAGAACAGAATATGAAAATCACAGTATACTTCATCCCAATGAAAGTAAGGCAGTAGTTTGGTTTGTGTTTGTTTATCAGCATGTCTGTTGGTATGGGCCTTCTGAAATGTCATGTCATGCAGGAGTTAAAGTGTGGGTTCGGGAGTGGTCACAGTTACCCAAGCTTTTAGCAGAGGATGGTGAAGCGGTACGTGTACGTACACACACACACACACACCCCTACCTTTCTTGTTGGCTGGTGTAGTGAGAGTTCTCCCTCCTGTTTCAATGTATTTTAACCATTGAAATCATACATACATGTCTCTTTACAGTAGAATGGGGTCACAGAGCAGTGTGGGAAAGGAAAGTAATGACGTTATATCCAGGAACGATGCTATAGACATGCATGATATGTGCTGCCTAATGCTTGAATGAGGTTGCAGGTAGTAGGGGAAAGGAAAGCATGTGTGTTTTGTGTATATGCTCATGTTAGGAACAACATTCTGGTCCGGAACGCTATAAGCAGGAGAACCCTATATTACAGATAATCAAATGGAACAGTGCTCAAAACTGAGTATCATCTCATGTTTATAACAGCAAAGATTTAGAATGAGATTTTACGGCATACACTAAAAGTAATAATTTTAAAATTCTCTTTCTAGTGCTTGTATTGAATCATTTTCAGGATAGAAGGAATAAAGCCCTTCTAGGAGACCTGGGGAGGAACTTTCTGTGACAATTTTCTGGAAAGTACATGATATTTGTTGTAGCCTGGTGTATTCCAAAGGCAAGAAGTATTTTATGAGCCCCAGGGATAAAAATCTCTGGCTGAGGTGGTTTTAGATGGGGATAAATTCAACTATAGGCAAGGAAAATCTACCATTTTCATCCTTACAATCAAACCTCATCTCTTTCTGTCTCAAATAATAGTTTTATCAATTGAAATTTGTTTTCTCCTTATTTTCTGTATTAAAATTGTGTTCCCAAGCACCTGATCTCAATTCATTCCTGCAATGTGCATAAACCCAATCTTATATGATATGCCTGTAATATATTTCTGAATCGGAGGAATGTAAGTGAGCAAAAGACACATTGCAACAGAAAACTTAACATATGAGTCAAGGGGCTGCCATAAATCATTTTAAGGGAGAAAGTATAATAGTTCTGGGGAGCTATAGGTCCTAGTTCTTTCTGCTATGAGGTATATTTGAGAGAAATCTGTTATAACAATTTTTAATGCATTTTGTTTATTAAACTCATTTTTAAAAACATGTATAAACTGTTACTGTACTTAATTTTCAGCATCCATCATTTTCACTACTTAGTGTTATATTCTGAAGCATGCTACCTGCAGTGATTGTCTCTGTTTAAATATTGAGAGCTTCCCTTCTCTCCCATGAACACACCTGGTTCTCAGCTCAAGGGACTTTACATCCAAGGGACTAGAGAACACGCGTGGTGGTTAAGTAGGAATTTGGGGCATTCTACCACATTTGTGTTCTACTTCTGAAGTTAAACTCTCTCAGGGCAAGTGATTAAGACAATGACGTTAACTGAAACGTGAAGAAAAGCATCTTGCTTTGGATGTTATAAATCTGTTATAAAAAGTTGCATTAGGGACCTGAAAGATAGCCTTTGAAGATGACATTTCTCTAAACGAGTCTTTAGCATTCCTTGGGACAGCTGTTTATGCTGTGCATAGGAGAGCAGAACGTTTAGAATTTTTTAGATCTTAAAAATTAGGCCAAACATTAAGGGAATGACTTCCATTGACTTCAATGGGCTTTGGATCAAGCCCTAATGCTATAGTGTGTGCATATTATCTTCTATTTAAAAAATATAAATAATGAATACAAATGAAAACTTGAATGAAAAATCTTGGCCAGATGATGTAAACATACTAATGTGATTTCTTGACATATAGAAATACAATAACCTAGTTCTCTAATGGTAGCCTTTAAAAGGAAAGATGCTGTGATGTTTATCAAAGTTTCATGTAGTGACTGCTGATTTTTTTTTTCTGATGAATGTGACACCATTTATTGTGTGTATATATTGGTAATGTACATATGTAAAAAGATATGCAAATTATCACCACACCATAGACTTTCATTTGTATCTCTGTAAAATAGGTTGCACCAGTTGGGTCCTATGTTTATTAACAACATAGGTAGAAATTTCTATTCTCAAATGCAGCTGTTGGGATCCTCATTTCAGATGGAGGAAATCCAAGATGGCACTTCTCATAGAATTTGTTTTTCAAAATGTGTAAAAGGAAAAACATGCTTCATGGCATAATTTATAGTGTGATGACACTTGCCAGGTGCTGGAAGCACTCTATTCAACCTGGCAGTTATTCACAATGTACCCAACATATGTCCTTATTACAGTATAATTAATGCCTCTTTATAAATAATTACTCACATGCAGACATATGAACACTTCATGTGGTCTAAGCATAACTGTATATCACATCTCTATACCACATGGGTACATGGTACAGCTGTATGAAATGCATATTTTTACAGCCTTCTGCTTTACAGTGTCGTGGTCCAATATGTAGTATTATGATTGTTTGAGGTAGATGTGATACTACAATGTATCGTTTCTGAAGACTCACAAACTTAAGGGTCAAATGATCAGTCACAAACCTGTCTTATGCAGCAAACAAGTTGCTCAGCTTGCACTTACTCCATTTTGTAAGTGTACCTCTGGTAGCCAGGTCTGAAAGCTTTTGGCTGCAAATGTCTTCAAAAAAGCAAAAAACAGCTATTAAACACCAGCAAGTATCTTCAAAAGGACCTACATGAATTATTTCATAAGGAAAACAAAGAAAGAGAGAAACCCAAACAAACATAGGAGTCAGGAATGGATATAACTTGTGGACTACAAATTTTAATGATTGTTAGATGTCTTAATGCTTAGGTTGTTTAATGGCTTTGATACTCAAGACTTAAAAAAAAAAAAACAAGTCAACCAAACTGCCTACATTAGGCTGTAGTTTTACCTTGCTATTCTGGTGGCACATAAAATATGACTAAAGGATTTGAACACAGGTCAGGATGCTACAGTATTGTACTGTGACTTGATAAAAACATCTTAATAATATTACAAAAGAAATAAGAGAACCAGGTCATCTCTAGAATTTCATGGTATTAAGTATAATATATATTTTTCCGATTGCCCAGTTTATGGCTTTATTTTATTTTTTAATCTCTGCTATTCTTGCTGTGGAATAGTGATAAGCACAGCTTGTTACTTATGAGTCTGATTTAGGGAATATTAAATGAGATGTACCTTTGGGAAATAACCATATTTGTTTTGGAATAATTCCTAATAGGCTAGTATGGAGCCCAAAGACTAAATTACAGATCAGCGGTGCTCAACCTTTTTTATAGCCCAGCAGGTGACTCTCTTCTTGGGTTTGAGGTTTTTTTGGGAAAGAAGGAATTAAAAACAAAGAACAGAGGGTCATGGAATGAGATAGGCACTCTCACACACATATATTATAGAGTGGTGGGAGGGAGAGAGAGATTAATCCTTATTTGCGCTAATGGTTAGTTCAGGTAGGTGGGGAAAATGTTACTTTGATGATTTACTTTAAAAAAAAATGCTATACTGGAAGGTAATTTATTTAGGGCCAGATTTTGATATTCTTACTTTGTTGAGTTGTCCTTTAGAAGTCCCATTGGTTTCAGTGAGACAATTTGCAACATAAGGTCTTATGCGGTAAGGGCATCAAAATCTGTCCCTTTGCTGTTTTGATGAGTGCATTAGTTGTTGCTCAATTTATGATATCCTTTTTTTGAAATGTTAATATATGAGGAGTTCTTCTGAGCCTCACTTTGACTCCATTTAATGACTAAGTCACTATTTGACTGTTAAAGGGACACTCAGTTTGAAATCTGGTCCACCAAAAAAAAAAAGAATTAATAGTAGTTTCAGGTACAAAACACTTCTGAGTCCTTTGCCAGGTTTTGTGGTTTTACAATCAAATTTTCTTATTTATCACAATATTTTTCTCAATGCTCTTGCTGAAGAAGAAACTAATCCTGTTAAGGCCTGTGTAACAGAAGAAACTAATTCTGTAAGAGAAACAGTAAAACGGACTATATACAAGCTGTTGTCAAATGCAAAAAGTAAACAAAGTGAAAAAACAGAATTTTCTCTAATCTCTTTCATGTATAGTAATTATAGCTATACTTATAACAATGTTAGGTAAAATATTTTCTGAAAGCAATGGTTGATTTTTAACTTGATCATGTCTTTTTAAAGGTTGAGTACTACTGTTCTAGGAAATGGCTATATTGCCAATTGTAGTTAATTGCCTTCATATGACAAAGTAATGTGATGTTCAAACAGCTGGTTTATAGGATGGGTTTATTCTTAGTTACAATATTGAGAACTATTTTTTCTGTGTTTGCATTAATATTTGTGTCCTTGGATATGCTGTGTTTTCATTGGTAAACTAAAAATATCTAGTTTAAGATTGGTGTTTTTTAGTATGTGGATTGAGACTACAATTTGCTAATCCACAAATGCATGGTAAATCCAATCAAATTGCTTTGCCAACATACTGCAATGTAAATGCACTGATTCAGCAGAAGTGTCACAGTACCCATTCAGTGATGTGTGAAATTGTGTCGAGCAGGAACATTTTCCCAGCAGCCAAACGCCAGGGCCCAGATTTTCCAGTGTGGCACAGCCTGTTTGCACTGCATCAGTGGTGGAATCTGACCCTAAAGGGGATTTTAAATTCCCCAAGGAGAACTACCTCAACATAAAGTGGATCATTTTGGTGATGCAGGGCTGGGATAACTGGGAAAAGGGGATATGACCAGAGAAAAGGGGGGGAGCCATGCCTGGAATACTGCTTTAACCCTCTGTGTTGGTTTTGGTCTCTTGTGGTTGCTTGATACTGGTATAAATTATAGCAAATCTTGGGATCCTATGATGCAACAGAGGGAATGGCCAGGATGAGGAAAGTGCAACGGTGAGTGTGGCAGCATTGCCTAGTGAATGTGGCACTGGGCTGGAAATTAGGAGACCTGGTTTCTATTCACTAATCTGCTGTGTGACCTTGGTCAAATCAATTCCTCTTCATTGCCTCTGTTTTCTCTCCCACCTTTAGTTTGACTTGTCTGTTTAGACCAGGGGTTCTCACAATAAATTTTTTGGTGGCCTCAAAGTGCGGCCACCAACTCTTGCTGGTGGCCGCTATGACAATTTTTCTTAAACTTCTATAAACTTTAGGAGAAACAAATAAGTATGCACATATACATGTCCAAATCATTATAATTTATTTATGTAGGGTTGTTGTTTTTTTGCAGACTCAATAATAAAAATAATGTACAGTTCTCTACTCTTTACTTGACCTAAACAAAATAGAAACACAAATAAGGTGCTTTGCACATTCTGGTCTTCTGTTGTTGTTTTTGGTTGCCTTTTTTAAAAAAAGGCATGCTAGCTAGTAAGTCTGCTGCTGCAAAAAGTAATATTTGTATGTTTGCTAATATCACTTTTCATAGCAGATTTACTAGCTAGCTGGGAGACTGTGAAAAGTGATATTAAGTACCGTACAAATATCAATTTTCATAGCCCTGGCAAGTTAGGGGACAAATTAAGCCCTGAATGGGGAGGTGGGTAGGGAGACAAGGGGGGGAGGTGAGCCCAGGGTCCAGGGCTGGAGCCTGCCACTGCACGGTCAGAGCCCGGGGCCAGAGGAGGCTGCAGGAGATCAAGGACAATGGTGACGGGGGGGAGCCCAGAGCGACACCTGCCGCTGCGTGGCTGGGATCCAGGGTCGGAGCCCAAAGTCCCATGACTGGAGCTTGCCACCCGCTGAAGCCCGAGCCTCGCCATCCCCAGGAAGGTGCAGAACTCACTGGCTGCCTGCTCCTCTGGCGTTTGTGGCTCCAGAGGGAGGGAGGGCCCAATCCCTTCTGGTGGCCCTGGAGAAGAGCACTGCTTTGTGCGCTCCCCCACACCCTCCAATCACTGCCTAGGAGGCTGTGGTCACAAGAAAAGCCCCATAGTGACCAGGGCCGGCTCCAGACACCAGCTGAGAAAGCAGGTGCCTGGGGCGGCACATTCTAAGGGGCGGCATTCCGGCTATTCGGGGGGCGGCAGTTCGGGGTTTTTTTTTGCTTCGGCTGTTCATCGGCTGGCCTCTTTTTTGTTTTTTGTTTTGCTTGGGGCGACAAAAAAGGTAGAGCCGGCCCTGATAGTGACTGTATTTGAGAAATGCTGGCTGTAGCAGGGTGGTCACCCGCTCCTGCCCTGAAGGGCTTGAAATCAGCCCTGGGACAGGGCTGAGGCTGCGTGAGGGCTGCTGCTAGGGAGAGCAGCAAGCCTCGGCTGATTGGGGAAACAGCCACAGCTGGGGCCATGCCCCAATCAGAGCGAAGCTGGCCTTATAAAGGCCAGGGAAGCCAGGAGCTGAGAGAACTCTTCCTCTAGCTTTTGAGGGAGAAGGGCCTGGCTGCCTAGAAGCTGAGAAAGGTACCTAGAGTGGAGCAGGGCTGGGGAAAGGCTAGAGGAGTTGGGGAGCTCCAGCCTGGAGATAGGGGTAGGCAAAGGCAGCAGGTCCAAACCCTCCTTTGCCAGTGATGAATGGCGTGTACACTGCAGTCTGCCCCAGTGAACGGGGGCTAGATGGTGACTGGCAGTAGCCACTGAGGCAAGGTGGGAATAGGGGGTTGGGGGTTCCCCTGAGTGGGGAGACCCAGATTGGGGGGTTGCTGCAGTGGGCAGAACCCTGGGTAAAGGGTCACTGGGGTCCGGGAGGGACACGGGGGCCAGCGGCAGCGAGACACTGGCATGCAGAGGGCGCTCCAGAGCTGGAAAAGCTAATTCCCTGGACAACCAGCAGGAGGTGCCGCAGTGGTGAGTCATCGCACCGTCACACTGGCTTAGACTATAAGATCTTCACGACTATCTTTCACCATTGTGTTTGTAAAATGCCTAGTTTTGTGGGGCCCCGGTTGTTGCATCTCTAGATGTTACAGTAATGAACTGTTACTACTACTCCTACTAATTAATGTACTACTAGTACATTAATCTTTGGCCTGTGCTTTGTGCAGATAAGCCATAGCTGCCTAAACTTAGCCAACAGCTGTAGCAATAAAACAATAATTAAAAACAGTGTGAGAAATCTGATTAAATAACATATCTTCTTTAGCAAAGTGGATTTTTTTATCTTATATTTTCATCCCTTTTAGTAATTCAGTAATGTAAAGCTGCATATTGATAAAAGTATCCATTTTGTCAAGTGTTGGAGCAATTTTCTATTAGTGATAGCTTTGTATTTTGATTATGATTTTGTTCTGCTTTTAGTAAATTGTATTTTCTCCTCTTTAGTTCTAATTGACTGCTCGTCAGAGTCTCCAACTTTCTGTAGTGATTTATAGTCACGCTTTCTAGTAATTGTTTCTTAAACAGACGCAGTTCCAGTCTCTTAAATGTCAACAGTCACAAAGTAGCAGGAGCCCCAGAAAAGCCACAGCCATAACTTTTTTTTTTTTTCCCCTTTAGTCTTTCCCATGTAAGTTCATACAGCTTGACAGCTGAATGATGACCCCCCTGGGAAACAGTGTGTGTGGGTGGCGCATGTTTAGAGGTTTTTACCTCTCAGTACATCCACAGAACCATTCTTAAATATGTGAATCATTTTGTAGCAGTAGTGTAGCAACTCTAAACAAAGAAACAGCAAAAGCACACTGCAGATAGAAAACAGAACTGTCTTAATATTAAATGTTTTGGAAGACTTTTTCAGATAGTGTATTTTGAAATTCAAAGGTTTAGCTAGAGTATCTAATTGTACGGCATTCTCATGGAACGTGTCTAACGTTCTTGGAAGTTGATGGGAACATTTCCACTGATTTTAGTGGTCATTGGACCAGGTCCATGGAGTGCTAAACTCATGGGTCCTATTTTCTGTTCACAACGATATAAATTAAGAGTAACTGCATTTGTTACATTATGTTGGTCACACACCAGTTTTACACCAAGCTGGCTTGTGGTTTATTCATCATGCAACAACATACAAAGACAGCCAGAAAATTAGCATTTACTAATTCACTTGGCACTTATGGCCTGACTCAGTGCCCATTGAGGTAAATGGAAAGACTCCAGTTGACATCAGTGGGCCCTGGATCAGGCTCTTAATCTTTTCTCTATTATTTTCCATCACTGGTTGGAATATAAACTTAATTCTTCATTTTCTCTCTGAAGGTAGTGGGTGCTGGTCACTTATCAAATAGTAATAAATATTGTAACTGAGAAGGCAGTTGTTACTCAGTAATAACAAAATACAATTATTTTTGAGGGCAGAACTGGGATGGTGTTTCTCATTCCATGCACAGTAATAGGATAAATGAAGGAGTGTGGTGCTATAAATCTGTTCCACAGCAGGATAACATCCAGACCTTCTTGGCGCGCACAGACACTGATGACCAGTTTGGAGAATTTTTATTCTGCTCTGGCATTTGGTTTCATAAATGATCAGATTTTTAATTGGCTTGTAAAAGAACATGAAGCTTGATAACTTTTCCAAGTGCACCAAGGAATCTAGCATTCCTTCTTCTTTTCCTGTTGGGAGGTGTGCTATGTCCAAGTTGTAGCTGGTTTTTACCAATGTTGTTATTTTGCAACTTGAATTATATGCAGAGGAATCTTGCTAATTCACACTGACTGGGAAGCTCCCTGTAATTGCCTGTATTTTACAAATTAGCAAGTATCAAACAAACATGATTTGAAGAAGAAGAAAAAATACATTGCGTAATGCACCTGTTCATTTTGGGCCCAATCCTGCTCCAAATGAAGTCACTGAGAGTTTTCCATTGACTTCAGTGAGAGCATGAGGAGACCTTATTTAAGCAATTGTTAAATTTTAACTGTTTCCGATACAGTAAAATTTAACCATTTACTTTAACCAAATACTTTTTATACAATGCGTAATTAACCCCTGATGCTTGGATTAGAAAGCATGCCTTATAAAGAGATACCCGAGGAGCTCAATTTATTTACCTTAACCAAGAGACGGTTAAGGGGTGACTTGATCACAGTCATTAAGTACCTACATGGGGAACAGAAATTTGATAATAGAGGGCTCTTCGATCTAGCAGACAGAGGTATAACAAGACCCAATAGCTAGAAGTTGAAGCTAGACAAATTTACTAGAAATAAGGCATGCATTTTTAACAGTATATGTAATTAATCATTGCAACAACTAACCAGGGAAATTTCTGTGACTTGACATTTCTAAATCAAGATATGCTCTACTTCACCCACGGCTATTGGACTTGAAGCAGGAATTAATTCCAGAAAGTCTTATGACTTGTGCTCATGCAGGAGGTCAGACTAGAAGATCACAATCGTCCCTTCTGGCCTTAAAATGTGTGAATCTATTACACAAGATATCCGTGTGTTTAAGAGCTTAGTTGGATTCAATAAAGATTTATATGGATAATGAGAACATCCACACTTACATTAGACAAGATAAAAAATTGCTTATAAGGGATATGAACCCATATGAATTGGGATAAATCACACAATAACTGATGAAGTTTGGGAAAAACTTCTATTGGTAGGCTAGTCCATCATTATTCATTATGTGGTTTCTTGTACATTCCTCTGAAGTAACTGGTACTAGTCACTGTCAGAGAGAAGATGCTGGACTAGATAGACACTGTATGGTGTGGGAATGACTATGATTATTTCATAGTTTACTCAAATATAGAATAATGTATTTTGTAAAAGTATTGAAATAGCTAAGTATGAGGCCTTGCTATAGCAACTCTTCTATTAAAACTATGTTGAGAAGTGGGGATGAGTCTGCTGCTTCTTTTCAGGAGTGTTGTATTTGTGGGCTATTGAATTACATCTTGATAAGATTTTTACTGGCGTTAAAAGAATTTTTTATTAAAATTGTAATTTTAAAGGCATTTTCTTTTGTAAGAGCATCTACACTATTGAATTTGCTGTTGTACTCACACGTATTTATGATTTAAATTTTAATTAATAAAATGAATAGGAATAGTGATACATTAAAAGAATGCTATCATTCCATGTTAGAAATAAAATGAGTGAAGAGTCGGTTACCATGTTTTATTAATAAGAAAAGATAACTCATCACCACTATGTATGAGTGGATTTCACCCTATTATGTATGATTTTATGTACAGAAATCATATGTAATCCAGGAAAACGATCCCCTTTTCCCCCAAAGAGATATTAAAGCACTGTGGTCTAGTTATTACAGAAGGGGACTGGGAGCCAGAATTCCTTAGTTTATTTCTTGGTTCTACTACTGATTGGGTGTGTGATCTTGAGCCAGTCATTTAATCTCTCTCTCTGTCTCAGTTTACCCAATCGTGAAATGGATACTTGATATGCCTGCCTCGTAGCAATGTTGAGAAGCACAGGTTACCAGGCAGTTTAGGTCTACTTTTTTTAATTTAAAAGAAAAGATTTTACAAGACCTAATATTAACAGAATGGTTTTCATGGCAGTTTTGGGTTTGGAGTTAAACAATATTCTATAGTGCTTACATTCATCAGTGCCGCAGTTGGCCAGTAGGTGCAACCAGAAAGTAATTAGTCAGATTAGAAAGTGACTATGGGCCAAGTTTAACTCTGTGAACTGCAGAAAAATAAAAGGTTAACTGTTTCAATATAAATTATATTTAAATGCTTTCAGCCTTAATAATGTAATGTGTTTAGCAAAGCAGGTAGAGGAAATTACCAACGAATGGAAAAACAAGTTATTTTGGTAAATTTGGAGGTTGGTTTGCTGTTTTGAAGATTTTTATTTGGAAAATCCATGGAAAATTTTTAGTGCTATAGTTTGCAGCTTTAGGCCTTTCCCTTGTGCATGGGTAGGCCTTTCCTGGTAAACATTTAACAAAGGAAACTCTCCTTCCTTTCAGTTCACCTTATACACATGTATAAAACTAAGTACATTATTTTAGCGATACACACACAATACATCTGCATGCACGCACACACATGCTCCTCCACTAGTACAAATCTGCTTCCTAAATAAGTAAATCTCAGGTACAATTAGACAAAATATGAAGACATATTCACTCAAATAAGATATACCTAATTACCAAATCAGCTATTCATGAGCTTAAAATTAGGCACATGCTTCAGTACCTTGCTGAATTGGGGCCTGTCTGTCCTTGGTACAGACAAAACTCCTATTTAACCCCGTGGGACTTTTGCCTGTGTGATGACATTAGGATTGGGTCCTATGGCTGTAGTTCAGTGAAATGCCTTTTTACAGCAATATATTGTACATTGCAAAGCTTGTATTGTGTTACTGCGGTTAAATAACTTTTTTTATCAATTTCGTACTATAGGAAAGAGTATTTATTCTTAAGTCGTCATTTTCCTTAGGAGAACCTGTGAAACAGATTCCAAGTAAGTAAAGGAGAAGCAGAGCTCAGGAACAACATTTGCTGAGTTGGAAAATGAAGAAGGGGCACAGCAGGCAGTAACTAAAGGTGGGCAGGCAAGGAAGAAAAGATGAGCGGCTATTCCTGTAAGAAGAGGGGAAGAGCCAGTGGAGATACCCAGAGTTCAGAACCCCAGGAGGATACAGAATGACTTGCAGCAAGAAAGAACAGGCGGAAGGCTGGAAAATCCATCACCAGGAAAAGGCAGGTTTATGTGACTGGGGGCTTCCTACTAAGAAGAACAGACAGGCCTGTCACCGGAGCTGATCTGGAGAACAGAAGAGTGTGCTGTCTGCCGGGAGCTAAGATACAGGATGTGGACCTGTAGAAGAGGCTGAAGAGGATCCTAATGGGAGCTGGAAATAATCCACTGATTGCCCTTTATGTGGGAACAAATGATACAGCTAGATTCTTGCTGGAGCATATCAAGGGAGATTATGCCAAGCTGGGGAAGATGCTTAATGAAATGGAGGCTCAGGTATCTCCAGTGGGATTCTGCCTGTCTCTAGAGGAGGAGAATGACGGCGAGACAAGATTATGACGATCAACAGATGGCTCAAACAGTGGTGCTATAAGGAGGGCTTTGGGATGTTCGACCACTTGTAGGCATTCATGGACAGAGGACTGTTCTCATGGGATGGACTCCTCCTGCCTGAGTAGGGAGGGAAATAGACTTCTGGGATGGAAGTTGGCACAACTTATTAAAGGAGCTTTAAATTAGGAACTTAGAGCAGATGGTTGGGAGATGCTCGTATGATCTCCACACCTGAATTTAACATTAAGAGGGAGGAAAATCAAGTGAGAAAGGATACAGCAATGGAGAAAGGAAGAGCAGTGGGTAGGAGAATGGACGTTGCTAGGAAAGATAGTGCCGATACCAGTCAGGCGATACTGGCAGTAGAATGACTGACTGTACCCAATCGGGCGAGGAATCTGGGTGAAGCCAAGCAGCAACAATTAAGATGATTGTAGATCAATGCAAGGAGCCTGGACAACAAAATGGTGGAACTAGAACTATCGGTGCAGGAAGTGAAACCAGGGATTGGGGTAACAAGAAATATGGTGGAATAGTAATCATGACTAGAGTACAGGTTTTGAAGAGTATGTGCTGTTCAGGGAAGACAGAAATAAAGGCCAAGGTGGTGGAGTAGCATTGTATATTAATGATGAGGTAGACTGTGTAAAGAAATTAGAAGTGTTGGAATGGATAAGACCATGTCTGTTTTGGGCCAAAATCACTTTGGGGAAGAAAGCTACTAGAAGGTCCCCGGGCCAGTGCTCGGGGTGTGCTACAGACCTTCCCCTATGGCTAGAGACCTCTAATGCTTTTAATGAAATAAATACTACTGGGAAATGTGTGATTATGGAAGACTAACTTCCCAGATATAGATTGGAGGACAAGTGCTACTACTAATAGTAGGGCCCAGATTTTCGTGCATGTGATAGCTGACAGATTTCTTCACCAAATAGTAGCTGAACCAACAAGAGGTGATGCCATTTTAGATTTGGTTTTGGTGAGTAGTGAGGACCTTTATAAAGGAACTGGTTGTAGGGGACAACCTTGGTTTGAGTGATCATGAGCTCATTTGGTTTAAACTAAGTGGAAGGATAACCAAAAATAGATCTGCAACTACTGTCTTTGATTACAAAAGGGCAAACTTAAAAAAAGTAAGGGAATTAGGGACGTGGACAGGACTGAAGAACTCAAGGATCTGAATGTGGAGGAGGCTTGGAATTACTTTGAAAGTTGCAGAAGCTATCTGAAGCCTGCATCCCAAGCAAGGGGGAAAAATTTGTAGGGAAAGGCTGAAGACTAAGCTGGATGAGCAAGCATCCCAAACGGGTGATTAAGAAAAAGCAGACAGCCTACAAGGAATGGAAGATAGGAGGGATCAGCAAGGAAAGCTACCTCTTGGAGGTCAGCAAGTGTAGAAATAAAGTGAGAACTACCAAAAGCCAAGCAGAGTTAGACCTTGCAAAGGGGATTAAAACCAATAGTAAAAGGTTCTATAGCCATATAAATAAGATGGAAAGAAGAAGTGGGACTGCTAAGCACTGAGGATGGGGTGGAAATTAAAGATAATCTAGGCCCTGCCTGGCATCTAAACAAATACTTTGCCTCAGTTTTTAATGAGGCTAATGAAGAATTTAGGGGTAGTGGCAGGATGGCGAATGAGGATATGGAGGTAGAAATTATCCCATCCAAGGTAGAAGTCAAACTCAAACTGCTTAATGGGACTAAATTGAGGGGTCTGGATAATCTCCATCCAAGAATATTAAAGGAACCAGCACATGAAATTGCAAGCCCAATAGCAAGGACTTTTAATAAATCTGTAAACTCGGGGGTTGTATCCTGTGACTGGAGAATTGCTAATATAGTTCCTATTTTTCAGAAAGGGAACAACGTGATCTGGGAAACTACAGGCCTGTTAGTTTGACCTCAATTGTATGCAAGGTCTTGGAACAAATTTTGAAAGAGAAAGTAGTTAAGGACAGAGAAGTTAATGGTAATTGGGATAAAACACATCATGGTTTTACAAAAGGTAGATTGTGCCAGACCAACCTGATCTTCTTTGAGAAGGTAACTGATTTTTTAGACAAAGGAAATGCAGTAGATCTAATCTACCTGGATTTCAGTAAGGCATTTGATACAGTTCCCACATGAGAAATTATTAGTTAAATTGGAGAAGATGGGGATTAATATGAGAATTGAAAGGTGGATAAGGAACTGGTTAAAGGGGAGACTACAACGGGTCATACTAAAAGGTGAACTGTCAGTCTGGAGGGAGGTTACTAGTAGAGTTCCTCAGGGATCGGTCTTGGGACCAATCTTATTTAACATTTTTATTACTGACAAAGTGGGAGTGTGCTAATAAAATTTGCAGATTACACAAAATTGGGAGATATTTCCTATACAGAGGAGGACTGGAATATCATACAAGACAATCTGGATGACCATGGAAACTGGAGTAATAGAAATGGGATGAAATTTAATAGTGCAAAGTGAAAGGTCATGCATTTACGGACTAACCACAAGAATTTTCGCTATAAGCTGGGGATGTATCAGTTGGAAGTGACAGCGGAGGAGAGAGACCTGCGTGTATTGGTTGATCACAGAATGACTAAGCGCCAGTATGATGTGTCCATGATGCATCAGGTGAGGTATTTCCAGTAGAGATAGGGAAGTATTAGTACCATTATACAAGGCACTGGTGAGACCTCATCTGGAATACTGTGTGCAATTCTGATCTCCCATGTTTAAGACACATGATGAATTCAAACTGGAACAGGTGCAGAGAAAGCAGATGATGATCTGATGAATGGAAAATCTACCATATTCACAGGAGACTCAAAAAGAGCGTGGCTTGTTTAGCCTATCCAAAAGAAGGCAGTTGGGAGGTATGATTGCCCTCTATAAATACATCAGAGGGATAAATACCAGCGAGGGAGAGGAGTTATTAAAGTTAAGCGCTAATGTGGACACAAAAACAAAAGGATATAAACTGGCCATCAACAAGTTTTAGGCTTGAAATTAGGCGAAGGTTTCTAACCATCAGAGGAGTAAAGTTCTGGGAACAGCCTTCCCAGGGGAGTAGTGGGGGCAAAAAACCTAACTGGCTTCAAGATGAGCTTGATAAGTTTATGGAGGGGAAGGTATGATGAGACTGCCAACAATGCCATGTAGCTGATCTGCAACTGCTAGCAGCAGATATCTCCAATGGCCAGTGATGGGATGCTAAATGGGGAGTGCTGTGAGTTACTACAGATAATTCTTTCCCAGGGTCTGGCTGATGGGTGCTGCCCACATGCTCAGGGTCTAACTGATCGCCATATTTGGGGTCGGGAAGGTATTTCCCCCCAGGTCAGATTGGCAGAAACCCTGGGGGGTTTTCACCTTCCTCTGCAGCGTGGGACATGGATCACCTGCAGGTTTAAACTAGTGTAAATAGTGGATTCTCTGTAATTTGAAGTCTCTTTAAACCATGATTTGTGCACTTCAGTAACTCAGCCAGTGGTTAGGGGTCTATTACAGGAGCGGGGGGGGGGCGAGGGGGGAGGTTCTGTGGCCTGCGATGTTCAGGAGGTCAGACTAGATGACCATGATGGTCCCTTCTGTCCTTAAAGTCTATGAGAATACTTAGAGACTGCAATACAGAATGTAGGAGAGTGCGTTATTTCTTATTTTAAAAAAACCTAAAGGATTATTTCCTTAAACAACTTGTACAAGTCATTTTAGTCTTGGTTTATTTATTTTTTCTTAAATAAAATGTACCCAGTTAGAAAAAACATCTCAGGGTGGATGTACAGAATTAAATTCAATGAATGACATTTAAAAACAAAACTAAAAACACCCCAAGGTGCTCTACTGCCAAATTCTGAATAAAAATAAGCTGTGGACTGTCCTGAAGAATCTGCAAATGTAAGTTAGGTCAGACACAGTCAAGAACTATCCACCGAGATCATCTGGGAACTGCTCACCTCTGACATTCAGTATAGGGACTATTGCAGTGGTGGGCAACCTGCAGCCCACAGGCCGCAGGTGGCCCATCAGGGTAATCTGATTGCAGGCCGTGAGACATTTTGCTGACATTGACCTTCTGCAGACACTGCCCCTCGCAGCTTCCAGTGGCCCCGGTTCTCTGTTCCCAGCCAATGGGAGTTGCGGGAAGCGGCGGCCAGCACATCCCTACGGACTGCCGCTTCCCGCAGCTCCCATTGACCGGGAACGGTGAACCGTGGCCATTGGGAGCTGCAGGGGGCCGTGCCTATGGACAGTCAACCTCAGCAAAATGTCTCGCAGCCCGCAATCAGATTACCCTGATGGGCCACAGGTTGCCCACCACTGGACTGTTGGCTCAGTTGCCTCAGCTGATCTCTGCTGCAGTGGTACATTCGTAGGCCATAGGCAGTCTGTCATGTAACCAGGACTCAAGCCATATAACACTTCATAGATCAAAATCAAAAGCCTGAATTGCACTTGGAAATGAATAGGAAGCCAGTAAAGTATAAATGTCATTTACACTACTAGGGGCAGATCTTCAACTGGTATATATTGTCAGGAGCTATGATATTTTATACTAGCTAAGGATCTGATCTCTTCCCCGAATGGTATAAAGGGTCCTTAGTGTAAATGAGAATCAGCACTAGTGTTTCCATTATTTTCAAACTATCGTTTGACCTGTCCCATTTCTTTATTGTCCCAAATATACTTCTCTGTAGTAACAAATAGTAATACTATTTTACATTTGATAAGAGAGAACTAATTTGCTCACCTCTTAAATTCATTTGCTTCTAGAATGGAAGGTGGTAATCCTTTAGCCGTACACAGCATCACTAAACAGCAGTTTAGGACAGGACATGAAAATTATTGTGTTCATTTGAAACTTCAGGTGGCAGGCAGAATGTAAATAAATGACCCACCCTGGAATTCCACCAGAATGCTATAATAATTCATCATTGGCTTCAGAGCAGCTTCAGTAGAGGATTCTACCATTCTATTTTAGACGAGGGTATCAAATCCTGGACCCATTGAAGTTAGTGGCAAAACTCCTATTGATTTCAATGGGTCCAGGATTTCACCCTAGGATTCTAAGACTACTGATAGGCTATGGTTAAACAGGGAGTCCTAAAAGCGCCCTGAATTGTTTAGCTGTGGAACATAGCATTGCTATGCAGAAGTGGCAGACAACATTGGAGGTTCTAAAATTTTGGCCTAAGCCTGCATGTTCAGTGAGCCACTTACATCAGCTATCAGACAGAGGCATTCAACAGTGACCGTTTGCATGAAAGTTGGGAGGTTTTTGTTGTTTTAGAATTTTTGTGGTTCCACTGTGTCTCTTATTTAGTTTAAGGATTCCACCATTAAAGCCATGTTTCATCCTCAGTTAATAATCAGCTGATGAAATTCTTTGGTGCTTTATTGTAGTGAGTCAGAAGCTCATGACTGCTCTTCACTCGCCTTTTCATTATGCCTCTTGCAAACAATGGGAGAACCTCCTCCCCTTTTACCTTTTTCTAATCTTCCAAGGATGATTGCTTCCACTGAGAGAAATGTATCTTTTTCAGGAGCCATTTTAATCACAATTCATTTCTTTGTTTTCCAACACAAAAACCTCAGAACACTGGTTGGAAGTACAGGATAACAAATTCGACACAATTTTGACCTCTGCAACCAGCTTATGTGGACGAGTAAAGACTGCAACGTTGGCTTACTGCTATGCTGTATACATGGGATGGGTTCATGGTTTAGCTGGAGAAAATTTGTTCTTTGTTTTATTTTATCCATATTTCCTCATACAGACTATATGTTTATCCTGTGCCCAAACCAGTCTATTAATTTTAATAAGTGTCCTAGAGATAAAACTGACAATGGGAGGCAGGCTCTTTGGTTTGCAGCCTCTAATAGCTAGAATGCAATAAATAAACACCAGCTATCGCTATCGAGAATAGACCTGAGGTTCCTTTCTGAGTAACTCCCCTGTGATCAGATTCACCAACCAGTTCGGTGTTTGTTTTTTAACAACATGCCTTGCGTTCAATGACCTGTCTTGGAGATGAACCACTGTTTGTTAATCAGATATTAAATAATGCCATAATGCTTACTTTTGCTTCCATACCCATAAGAAGATCAACTTTCTTGCTTTTACAGCTTCCCACTCAGAAAGAAATGGCAGTAGACTTCCCCCACTTTTTTTTTTTTTTTTGCCGCCAGTGCCATTAGTCAAGACTCAAGTTATCTTTAGTGTTGTCCCAAAATAATACTATGCTATTCTTGAGGGCTAGTAACATTATGTGCTATTACATGCAAGCCCTAGGTGTGAAAATAACAGGTGGCCATTGTGAAGCAGAAGTCAAGAGTTTATTTAATTCTCTTTATCAAAAAAAGAAGTAAAACACATGCTACAGTCCAAGCCCTTGCACTATTCTGGTGGCACAAAAGGGCTGGAAAGCAGCCAGCAGAGTTGGCATAGCTGGCTCCTATGTCTCTTTCCTTGAAGCAGTGTCTGGTATAAGGGGTGTGTCAGTGGCATGGCCAGGATATATAAAGCTCTTGCAGTCCATAGCTGGCGGATGCCTCTTGCGAACTGTTACCGTTCAGAATACTTTAGAGCAGTCCACAAGGTTCTAAAGCAGGGGTGGACAAACTACGGCCCGGGGGCCGCATCTGGCCCTTCAGACGTTTTAATCTGGCCCTCGAGCTCCCGACGGGAAGCGGGGTCCAGGGCTTGCCCTGCTCTGCATGTGCCATGGCTCTGTGCGGCTCCCAGAAGCAGCGGCATGTCCCCCCTCCGGCTCCTATGCATAGGGGCAGCCAGGGGGCTCCACATGCTGCCCCTGCTCCAAGCGCCGCCCCCGCAGCTCCCATTAGCTGGGAACCTTGAGCATTCATGGCCTGCCATACAATTTCCATACCCAGATGTGGCCCTCGGGTCAAAACGTTTGCCCACCCCTGTTCTAAAGTATGCTGGGGCTGGCATAGAACCAGCCCCAGGACCAGGGAGCTGCAATAGGCTCCTTTGTGGTTTCCCCCTCCTTGGGTGCACCTGAGAGTCTCTAGCACGTGGACTTGATAATATGAGGTTTTAGCATTTAATTTTTTTAACATTGAAATCCATGATCCAAATTGATTATCAATGTATCTGTATGCCCAAATGAATTGTGACTACCTTTTGACTTTGTCTTTGAATTGTTAAGATTTCTTTTCTTCTTTTTGTCATTATGGTGTTATTGTCAACTATGTTGTTAGGGATTCAAGTTGAGCTTTTTGTAATTATGAGAATTTTATAACTCTTGCCTATTTGACTTTTTGTTATAGATATCTTACTGTAACTTTATTAAAGGGTAAATAAAATATAATATAAAAATGCATGAATTTACATATCCTGTAACATTTGAAATACTTTCCTGTGTGTGTGTGTGTGTGTCACATGGATCACACACACACCGGACCCTCGCTAGAACACGGGATTTGGGATCCATGTGCGGTACCACGTTAACGCGGGGACCGCGTTAAAATGAATTGCAATTAAAGTAATTACATTTGGGATCCATGGCCGCGACCGCATTATATGCGAATTTGCGCTATATAGGCGCGCGTTCTAGCGAGAGTCCGGTGTATATAGGTTACAGTATATGAATCCTAATTATTTTATTCCCACTGGCAAAGGTTTCAAACCTTTAACACTTATAGGAAATGCTTTTAAAGTAACTATTTTTTAAAGAAAAAAAATTAAGACCTTTAGTTATTCAAACACGTGTAGCCTTAAAATTACAAACAGATTCATCTTACTTTAAAAATGTAAGAATTGTTTTCTTAAACAAATAAACACAACAAATAAATAAGAAAACTCAACCTGTCATGGCCTGAGTTCAGTGTTCTGTGTTTCTCCTAGGAGAATTGCTGACACCAGATTACCCTTACAGCAGAGCAGGAAGCTGCATTCCCTATGCTTTCAGTGTTAGTGATGTCAAGTCCTTGCAGAGGAAACATAATACCTGGTGGATAAACGAACCGGAAATATTTTTCAAACTTTGTGTTTCAAAATGTATTGACAGTATATGTAACTTTAAATTCAACCCCTGAATTTTGTTAGGCCCCAATCCTGCAAACACACATACTTACCTTTATGCACACAACTAGACCCTTTGAAGTCAATGACTTCTGTGAGAACAGGATCCAGGCAGTTGAACCAGAAAGTGAAACTGTCTAGAAACAAAAATTCAGCAGAGTATTGTTTTTTTCATTTTCCAAACTGAGCATGAGGCAAAACATAAACAACTAATAATTTTGGCTAGTATAGGTATTCATATTGTATTGGCATTAAGGCCTGATGCAAAGCCCTTTGAAATCAATGGAAGTACTCCCACAGACTCAATGGGCTTTGCATCAGACCCATAGTAACACAGGCAAGGACATTTGCTTTGACCAAAAAACAAACAAACCCCAAAACAAAAACTTGTTTTAATCTGACAGTGTCACTTAAAAAAAAAAAAAAGGTGGAAAATTCTCCAGTTTTACCTCCTACTTGTTTCTATTATCAAACAGTCACTAGTCTTATTTTAGACATGACCTTAGTGTTCTTTCCACAGTACACAGGCTGAATGACATGTTATTCAACTTCTTCTACAATATTATGATGTATCTGTTTTTATATTTAGCTGTAACTTTTACTCTCCATATAAACAAGCCCACCTAGTGCAACCACCACCTATCCAGGGAGAGTATTTCCATTCCCCTTGGTTTAATTTGGACAAATTTGGCACAGAACACTGTAGTATTTCCATAATAACATTTGAAACAGGATGCCTGCTTTGTTGACATGTGGGTCTAAAAGTGAGTTTTACCATGTGCCAGGAAATTGCATTCTTAAGGAAAATCTAGACATAAATTTTGAACAGTCAACACTTAAATTTTGAAAAGTCTGGCAGTAAGCTGTTATATGCCTTGTGGGTTTTCAGTTTACTAGTCTTTTACTTGATATAAGTAATACCCTTTCTGCATTCTGATCCTCTGGTCCAACTCAACTGAGCTCACTATAGGACTCAAGAGAGGAGAGGGAGTAAAGGTGGCTGTATGCCACGTTTATGTTCCCCTGTTACTTAATGTAGCTGGAGATTGGTTTGGGCCCATCTTAAATTAGAGCAGCCTCTGGGTTGCTTAAAATTATACCAGCTTGTACTAGCTCTATAAAGGCTGTTACACCAGCAAGGGATTGCTGGAGCTCAGTGCATTCCTGCCATGTCTCCTCCCACCCTGGAATTCTCACTAAGCCAGATGGGGTATGAAAAGGGGTGGAGCAGAGTTGGATATACCAGCTCTAAACTAGCTAGGGATTCCCTTGGGGTAGTCCACTTGGAAGTGATGCATAGGGATCTGGCCCATAGGGTCTTATTATTACTATTATTATTTATTATTTGAATTATTATGGTGCCTAAGAGCCCTAGTCATGGACCAGGACCCTCTTGCATTAGATGCTGTATAAACAGAACAAATACATGGTCCCAGATCTGTGAGGTAATGAGTGTCTTACCTTGTGAGGTCCTTGAGCGCTTTCATTTTCTGGGATCTGAGTACAATCAGCACCTCACAGCATCGGGTCCGTAGACACTGACATGTATTTAACTAGGAAGGTTAGATGACTAGTGCTATGTACAAATTTTTATTGAAATTTGTATTTTCCTAACTATGGCCCCAACAATATAACTTGCTGCACTTCATGAGGAGTTTTCACCGATCCTTTTCAAAGCACGTCGAACCTCATAGACAGCAAAAAAAGGGCATTTAGTGAAAGATTTCACCCAAACCAGTCTGATTTGTATTGCTAGGGGATTGTTACAAAACTGGCAAAATTCACCAATCTCTT
This sequence comes from Platysternon megacephalum, assembly GCA_003942145.1. Lineage (NCBI taxonomy): Eukaryota > Metazoa > Chordata > Testudines > Platysternidae > Platysternon > Platysternon megacephalum. The sequence goes on from QXTE01000023.1 coordinate 568,941, forward strand.
TGCAAAACTCACAGGATTTTTTGATGAGTTCAATAATGTAACCAGCCAGTTTAATCAGTGATATGCTGAGCTGGATTTTTTGAGAGGTGGGGTAAGAATAATAGGGTGTTACACAACCATGGAACTCAAAGCAAAACTAAGGGATATGAAACCATGCAAACTTAATCTATCGGGACAGTTTTTTGTCAAAACTTGTGCCAATAAAAATCATATAGCTCTATAAATAGTTATATTTAATTTGTGTGGGAGTTTGTATGCATGCCTACGTACATGCATGGAGTCATGATTATGAAAAAAAATACAGTTCTTAACATTTTAAAGACTTTTTTTCCTAGAGACAGTACATTTAGGTTCTCTCCTTAAGGCCAAAGACATGTACTCTCTGTCATGAGGAAGCTTACAGAAAAAGGAAGGGAAAGTATTATGCAGCATAGTGGGACTAGAGTAACCCTTTATCAGTGATACATGGCCAAACAAAGACTGCAATAGAAAACTGAAAATGTATTAGGAGCGGAAAACATGATGTGTGAAGTGTTTCCTTTTCCCTCTACATGTTTATGACAACCAGACAAACAAGAGATTTTCATGGAGTGTAACTTTAACCTTTTACATTTTACAATAGGATGGTACTGAAGTACTGGGTAACATGCACATTATGTGCAGTAGCTTGTGGGATAGCAGTTAGGGGACTAACCATTCTTACTAGTTCTGCTCCTGTAATACCTGCATTTATTCTGTGGTGTGTTAGAATATCATACTTGCTCACAAATTGAATGGAAAAGCAGCTGAATGCTTTGGACAGGAGGGTTCTAACATAGTAGAAATGGGTCTTGCCCTAAGTGGCAGCTAATTTAGAGTATGAAATCTTTATTAGTTATATCTAAATAGTTTGTGATTTAGGGCCTGACTTTCCATTGACTTTTATGAGGTTTGGATCAGGCCTATAATGATTTTCAAGTTATGAATTAACTTGATCTTTATGAACAACAATCTTTTTAGCAGAATTTAGAAAACAAACAAGTACCTACATAATTTGTTGTTCCACTTTGTTTCAGGGCAGAGTGGAACTCAGGGTACATTCAACTCCTAAAGCCTAGGAATAAAAAATGCATTTGATCTTCCTTCCCCTATTCATTTCAGTGATTATGATAACATTAGTACCTTAGTAAATGATGTAATGGGAATTAAATCAGGATGACAAGCACAGACCTCTAATTGTGCATGTTAATATTTGATGTAGCATGCTAGGACCCAGTCCTGCAGTCTACATCCATGCAATCAATCAATGGGAGTCAAAGTCACTAGAGACTGCAGAACTTGCACTTTATAGGATGTATACTGTATATGATGTGCCACCAGTGAATAATGTGCATGATCGTGTTTATAGTTTGGTTCATGATCTCTTTTAATGATGAAAAAAATTCCAATAACTATTTACTAGGGTAAAATTCCCCACTGTGCAGAGGTCAAGCACAAGATCAAGGCATCATTTAAATTCTCAAAATGAATATGTGGGATATAAGTGATATTTAAGCCTGGTGCTGGCCCTCTCCGTGTGTGTGTGTGAGCTTTACACCCCCAATCTGATGATAATCTGGATAGTCACTTAAAATGACAGCAGTAGAAAATATTAGTTCAACAAAGTAAGAGTTAAATCTGTAGTTGCTTGTGCCATTAACATTAAAGCAGGCATTCTTGAGAGCCGTATTATATTGATTTTATTTTTGTTTTAAATCATCTTGACCCCATGGTCTTAAATGGGTCTGCCATTTCCTGCAACTAAAGCAGCTGCTATGTTAGTGTTAGTTCTTCGCTAGTCTCCTATTTTTTAACAAGAGAGTTATATGAGAAATGAATATTGTCTAACACAGACCTGTGTGTGGGTTATCAGATATATATATCCCCTAATAGAAATTCATAGGAAGAATACGACCAAAATTGTGTTGTAGAAGGGACATAGACCTGAGTGAACTCTATCCAAAGTGTGAGCCATACTTTGCCTGAAAAGCACAATTTAGTCCACAGCTTTTGTTAAGGAGTGATGTTGGGGTATGACAAGTTGTGCTGGCTTGTGCAAAGGGGCTTGTTAGTTTTGGCTTCTCTTTAGATGCTCTCATAGACAACAGCACTAGACTTGCATGGTCCTTGTGTTTCCTGAGCATAAGGACTGTGGTTGGGGCCCAGGCTTTACTCAGGGGTATGAGGGAGGAAGACTTCTTGTACTCTGTCTTCTTCACCTCATAAGCATGTAGAGCCAGCCACACTCAAGTCGCTTTTTCCCACTTTGTACATTTTAGTCACTTTGTAAGTGGCAGCAGTAAAAATGGAGGCTATGTACCTGGATCTCTCATCCATTAACTGGTCTAAAAAAAGAGAGAGAAGCCCTACTCCTAGTGAGAGCTAATGGTAATTATGTCCTAAAGTTCAAGTGGTAGAGATGAGTGGCTTTTTTGGTGTAAAAAAGTGCAAGTTCTATTCCCCATGCGATATGCAAGCAGTTGGTTAAAGACCATACTTTGTGTGTACATATATATGACCAACGATCATTGCAGTTTAAACAGGTTTTCCTGTTATAGGTTAGATTCAGTGAAAATCTATTGCCGTAGGTTTTGTAGTTTTGTCGATATAAGCAGTGCTATGCTGAGAAAAAGCAGACATATTTTCTTTTTTTTCCATGCCAACTGTAATTGACCATTTAAAGGCACTGTATATTAGTAATTCACTTCAACAGGAAAAGGTTGTTAGTCCTGCATAAATATTTGAAATTGCAAAACTCAGGTGTTTTATTTTTCTGTCACATGACTTTTCAGAAAAGAAAAGTATCTTGTATTTTATTATGGCTATAATCCAGATCCTATTTTCAGTCAGAAGAAATACTAGTTAGATATCATTTGAAGGTTGTTTTTTGGAAATGAAATGCAAAACTAGCAGGAAAGCAGTTTGGTTTTTACTTTAGATGTGTGTATCTTTTTAAAGAGACACTATCAACTTAAAATTATCACAAGTAATCTGAACCAGTGATCCTCAACCAGGGGTATGTGTACCCCTGGGGGTACTCAGAGATCTTCCAGGGGGTACTCAACTCATCTAGATGAGTATTTCTCAACCTGGGGATGGGCTTAGGGGGTGGGGGTTGCAGGTGCAGGGCCGGCATTAGGGGGTGGCTAGCAGGGCAATTGCCTGGGGCCCTGCGAAGCTAAGTTATATGCTGCAGCCCCGGGCAGCGGGGCTTTGGCTTCAGACAAGGCTCATGAGTGAAAAACAGGCTCAAGCATCACACTGAAATGTAAGTACACTATTTATAGTCCAGTCGATTTATTTTATAATTATATGGTAAAAATGAGAGAGCCAGCAATTTTTCAGTAATAGTGTATTGTGGCACTTTTTTGTATTTTTATGTCTGATTATGTAAGTTTTTAAGTGAGGTGAAATGGGGTACGCAAGACCAATCACATTCTTGAAGGGGGTACAGTAGTCTGGAAAGGTTGAGAACCACTGATCTAAAATGTTTCAATTATGGGTGCCATAAGTAACACCTAAAACTATTATAATGGAAAAAGATAAGAAAAATATTTTTCTCTTTTTGCCCCACTTTGCTTACTTTGTGTATTTGATAGTACTCTGTATAAAAATGAGAGAATTTGATTGTAAAATCACAACAGGTGTATTTTAATTTCAAAATGACTTGTTTTCATGTAGAGAATGTCCTTCTAAGAAGTCTGTGTATCTTCTCCATTCAGTCCAATCTGTCAGAGGGTGAAATTCACCAGTGTGCAGTGAGCCAGCACAATGTCTATGTACATCTTAATTCCAATTTAGGCTCTCAAAATACGGCTTACATAAACCTGAAGCCCTACATAGGCCTCATGCTGGCCCTCTGTACAGCAGTGAATTTCTCAAGTGCTCTTTTACTATGCAGACACCTTAGAATGCCAATTTTTCTCTCCTCAGGAATGTTAGTTAAAATGTTTTTCCTTTGAATTTTAAAGTTAACAGATGAATTTAAGAAAAATGTAACAATGTAAATAAGAAATGTGATTTTTTTGATTTTTTTTTTTTGCATTTGAACTTCATTTATTTGTGACCTCCAAAAACAAGATAGAAGTACTACATTCATTAATTAATTTAAGGATTCTTTAATTCCCCCCCCCCCCTTCCTCTTGGCCCAGTGTTTTCTTGCCAGTGTTTACATGTCTTGCTAGTCTTTACTTAGTCCCTGTTGCAGCATCTGAGAGAGACCTCCACTATTTTCAGCTGAATGTTGGGATGCACTGTACAGACATGAGACCATTCTCTATTTTACAGGATATTTGGTCTACATCTTAAGACAGTTGAGGTGTTAATCAAATTCTTTGTAATTGTAACTTTACAAAAATGAAAGAGTGCTAACCAATATGGTTGTATGACATTTAGAGAATGACAAAGGAATCTTCTTAGTGTGTCAGCAAGTGAACATAGTTAATATAAGTAGCAATTCCAAAACGACAATGTCGTTATGGATTTTTACAGCTTGTGATGGACCCTGTAACCTGAAAAAAATGTACAGCAGCCAGGGCTTTTACTTCCTACTTCCCTTCCTTTCTTTTGTGCGGTCAGATAACCACCACCATGAAAGGAAATGAATGGCCTGGGCTAGCATCTTCCTGTTAATAAATTATAATACAAATTGTGAACTGAAATCAGTTGGAATTGATTTTGCACAATGAAAGATTCTAATTTTCTGCCTTCCGGTTTTCTCTTGTTTCTTACTTTGCAAGTGCTACTGAAAGCCTGTGTGGTGAGAAACAAGTTGTGCTTCATATTCTAGAGCAGTGGTCTCCAACCTTTTTACGCCCAAGATCACTTTTTGAATCTAAGGGCAACCCAGGATCTACACCCCCCTTTCCCCAAGGCCCCGCCCTGCTCACTCCATCCCTTCCCCCCTATCACTCGCTCTCCCCCACCCTCACTCACTTTCACCGGGCTGGAGTAGGGGAGTGGGGTTCGGGGCTTAGGCTGAGGAGTTCGCAGTGTGGGAGAGGGCTCTGGGCTGAGCCTGGGGCAGGGGGTTGGGGTGCAGGAGGGGATGAGGGGTGCAAGCTCTAGGGGGGAGTTTGGGTGCAGGAGGGGGCTCCAGGCCTGGGCAGAGTGTTGGGGTGCAGGAGGGGGTACAGGGTGCTGGCTCTAGGAGGGAGGTCAGGGCTGGGGCTTGGGGTGCAGGGGGGGGTTTGGGTGCAGAAGGGGTATGGGGTGCTGGTTCCGGGCTAGGGGTTGGGGTGCAGGAGGGAGTTTGGGGTGTTGGCTCTGGGAGGGGGCCCAGGTTGGGGTTCAGGTTACAGGAGAGGATTCGGGGTGCAGGAGGGGATATGGGGTGCTGGTTCTGGGAGGGGGCTCAGGGATGGGGGTTGGGGTGCGGCCTCCCACCAGGCAGCACTTACTTCCGGCGGCTCCCGGTCGGCGGTGGGTGCAGCGGGGCTAAGGCAGGCTCCCTGCCTACCCTGGCCCCACACCACTCCCGGAAGAGGCCAACACACCCCTGCGGCCCCTGGGGGGAGGGGGGGGCACGTGGCTCAGTGCGTTGCCCCTCTCTGCAAGCACCGCCCCCGCAGCTCTCCTGGCCAATGGGAGTTTCGGGGGCGGTGCTTGCAGGCAGGAGCAGCGCGCAGAGGGATACCCCTGCCCTCCGCCGCGGGGCCATGCTGACCGCTTCCGGAAGCGGCGTGGGGCTGGGACAGGGAGTCTGCCTTAGCAGCAGCTACGCTGCACCACCGGAGATTGCAATCGACTGGTTGGTGACCACTGTTCTAGAGAGACTCAAATTAATGTTCTAGGTTTGTAGGGAAGTGCAGTTTATTTGTGTGTATTTAGCATATCTATTACACTTACAGGATGACAGAGCTGTGTGTGTGTGTTTCGCTATCTCTGTGTCTGTCTCCAAATGCTATCCTCAAATGAATGGAATGTTATTGTCAAATGTATTCAATTGCATGGATGCAACCTACAGAGCATTTAAGCACGAAAGAAGAGAAGGATGGAGGAGACATAAAGAAGAGGAAAGAGAACCAGCTGATTTTCTGTGTTCAATGGACCCAGGAATATTTTAAATGGAAAGATTAGTAAATTCACTCAAATGTATCAGGAGGCCCTTGGTTATGAAAGCATTTAATTTGATTGTTTGAGGTTATTCTATTCACCTATGTAATATGAGTTGGATTCAGATTTATGGCTGGATTTAAGCTTCAAGTGTATCGGGAAGTGTACAGTGATATGCCCCCAAAGCTTGATTTGGATGGCCAGTCCACACGCAAGAGAAAACCTACCAATAGGGGCTTCAGGAGTTTTGACCTGATAGTCAATCCATTTCTTTTTATAAAAAAAGGAGCAGGATACTGACACTTTGGCAGGTGACAGTTGCCTGCATGTATGTAAACAGATAGCCGATAGATATGGTACCAGTAGATGGTGCTGAAGAATATGAAGCATAGTTCTTGGGTTTTGTAGCACTGATAAAATGTGTTTGGGCATTGTAGATGGCTTCTTCTGTGCAGTTCTTTACATGGAGCTCTTAACATCAGTTGAGTAGGCCATGGGACCTGAAGTTATGCAGTCTTGGAGCAACAAGAATATCACAACTGCAGTGGTCACCGTTATAATTCCGACATTTTCTGTTTGTTTGTTTTAAAGTAATTAGTGTTGTTACCATAATATACCCAGTACTAAGCATATACTGAAACCTCTTACTCTGAAATTCTCATTACTTACACAATAAATAGAAATATTGTAATGGCTGCCAGCATAGGCCCCAACTGCTACTCATAGTCAGAGAAATATCAGTGTCTGTTGTCTGTTACCTGCTATGGGGACTAGCTTCCTCATGCTCTTCTGTAAAGTACTTATTTTGTTTTAGTGACTTTGCAGTTGTTATGGGCATGATCCAACTTCCATAAGACTCCCAATGACTTCAGTGCATTTTGGGCCAGGTCCTAAGCCACCGTGTCCCGCTTGCTATGCTCTTGCAAGTATTCAAGTGTACGAGGTTTCATAAGTGTTCATTATGTCACTGACAAAGTTAATTGCCATTTGAGGAAGGAAAGCTTCTACACATATAGAAAATGGTGTAACTTGAAATTGTTTCTTTAAAATAGATCCAGTGTGTTAGTAAAACACACGTTTAGCAGTAAGGTATCCATCCATATTTAGTTGTATGTGTTTTAATGGTCAATCTAAATTAGGCCACTGGGAAAGGGTGATTAAGTTCTTTCTATTTGTGTATTTACTACATACCTGCTAGCATAAATAGGAATATTTGGGAGGAAAGCAGGTACATAATTAACTCGAGATCTTTGAAGGGACAAAGTGGAAAAACAGTAACTATTATGCTAAACTATAGGAACTGTTCTTCCTAAATTGGAATATTTGGCATATATTCTTGATATATTATATACAATCTACTTCTAGAATTAAATTTTCAGAACACGGCCTCCATTCATAGTCATGCACATAGTCACTTGTAGACACAAACAGAATTTTACATGCAACGTCCCTCTCCCCTCATTTTCATTTGGTTTACACACAAACATAGAAATTTTTGCATGTAAAATGCTATTATTTGTGTTCAGAGTGGCAGTGTACAAAAATCACATGTGCAAGTGATTTTTTTTTGTTGTGTGCAGGTGGAGGCTGGATTGAAATTCCTTTGAAAATTTGGGACCAAATTCTGTGTTGGCAGAACTCCAGCAGTGGCATTCTGCCAGCAGAGAATTTATCCTTTGGTCCTTAAGGTACTTCTAGTAGATGTTCTACTTCTGATTTATTAGTAGCTTTTGATACAATTGACAGGATATTTATTTAACATCTGTCCTCCACATTTGGTATCTAAGGGTTTGCGCTCACATGGCTGACTCATACCTCACTAGTCAATTGTTTCAAGTTTTTGGTGATAAGAATTTCTTTGTTCTTCCAATTAGCACAGTGATGTTCTGCAGGACTTGGGAGTTGGGCCAAGTGCAGTTTTATTTACATTGACTACCAGTTGGTGCTTTGATTACATTTTTCTGAAGACTGTCTACACATTTCATGATAGTTAGCCACTGTCTATGACTGGACTCTTAGAATATTTTTTCTGAAAAGTGAACTAGAAATACATTTTTTAAACTAAATAAATATAGAAAGGTGTTTTGATGGCACCAATCATGAACAATATATATATATATATATATATATATATATATATTTATATTTAAAATAATAATTCAGGTTTTAAGCAACACATTTGAAAGTTGTTTCCCTGCTTTATTTGTCTGCCAGTACACGAATAGAGAGACTCAAATTTCTCAGGGGAATGAAATGGTCGCTAATTTATAGCTGTGACTTGTCAGGGTCAGCCACTTGCCAGTTTGCTTAGGGCAACACTGCCACTAAATTTGGCCCAGCAGAGGCCTGTATTTCCCCTAGTAAGGGTTACTAAAATCACCAACACCTAAATCAGTGTAAGACATGGGCAGCTATTGGCACTGTTTGGATGTTAAAGACCCCATCAGCACTTGCAAGAGAAATTGAGTTCCCTGACTCAAGTATTAGCAATTTAAAAGGTTTTCAGTCCACCGTAAAACATGGACTAAACTGATATTTTTATTTGATTCTTTCTTTTCTTGTTTTAGGTGCTTCCTCCCCCCGCCCCCCAGTTTATCAGCATGATTTCTATTTCAGCAGTAAGAAGCTCAGCGAGAAACTTTTTAAATAAGATTTATTATTTCCTTCTTATGGGCCAGATTCTGATACCTTTACTCATGCTGAGTAGTACCTTATTCTACAACTAGTGATGATCTTGATAGTCTCCTCAATTTTGAGGAGGATGTTGACAATCATAGTTTGTACTGATGGGTCTTCACATGACTCCATACACCAATTCAGGAAGAACAACATTTACTGCACTGGTCACAGAACCATGTGCCTAGCTGCGCTGATTGAACTGCGTGTTTTTTCCATGCCTGGCTCTGTATTTCTAGTTGCTCAACGCAATTCTTCTCCAAGTCATGGGCACCTACCCTTACGGTATGGTGCCATGCATCACTATCAATTGCCAGTTGCTCAAATTCGAGTCAGAAATGTTCATTCTGTGCAGATTTTTGTTTCAGGGTGTCTTTGAAGCATTTCATCTGCCCCGCATGTTTATGATTGCCGGAGCTTACTTTAGAATATCAGACTTGTTTTGATAAAACAGATATCAGGCATATGAATTACATAGCCAGGCTATGTCAATTAGGTGCAGATCAAATGAGCCTCGATGCCGACCGAACCGGCTTTCGCCAAGACTTCTGTATTGGAAGCCCATTCCTGCCATTTGATGCCCAGCAATTGTCCTATTTGTCGCAAATAGAAACTGTCAAGCTTTTTAATGTGCTGTTGATAACAGGACCATGTTTCGCACCCGTAGAGCAATGTTGTGAGGACGACTACATTACAGACTTTGATATTTGCCTGCAGATAGAGTCCATGTTGCTTCCAGATTCAGTGATGGAGGAGACTTTCTTAATTTACGCATCCACTTCATAGTTGATTGTTTCATTGTTCAACATGCTGCCAAGATAAGTAAACTGTTTGATGGCTTGGAGCGTGGTAAGGGTTGTTGAGGAGCTGTCTGGTACATAACCTTGTTTTCATTTTGCTGATGGTGCGGCCAAAGTTACGAGCCGCTGTAGCAAAGCTGTTTGTGAGATCTTATAACGCCGCACCGTCAAGGCACAGTCATTTGGTCCTCTTCAGCCTGTTTCATCTCACTCCAGCACCACAGTGTCAATATATCATCTTTCAAGCTCTTGAGCAACCAGAGCAGTCCACCTTGCAGGATGATCAGTTTGGTTTGGATGATCAAGGATTGTAAGAACATTACACATTACAACACAGAGATAAAAAGAAACTTTTCAAGTCTTGTTTGAATTTTGACCACATGATGGGATGGCCACCATAAGCTGGTCAGGGCTTCTTGGGATGAGCAATTTTTAGAGCACCTTTTATAGCCCCCTTCTTGGATTGTGGTCAGCTGTACTGTTCCTGAATACAGCAGCCTAGTTGATCAAGATGCAGGGCAACCAGAGTCTTGACCTGCCCGCTCGCAGGTTCACAACTATGACTCCCAGCAGTGTTCATCGCCTGTCACGGTCACCATTTCCCCCAATGCCATGGGGCTTGTTGAAGGTTGCGTGAGAATTAGCTAAAAGTAGACAAGCAGTTGCGCACCAACTTGCATGTGCTTTCGGCCAATGAGACCATTTCCAGCAGCAAGGTGAGCTGAGACAACTGAAAGACTTGCTGGCTCCAGGTTTATTTTTGGAGTGACCTTCTCGTAGACTAGTTGCCCAGGCTAATGAGCCTGGTCCGCCTGGCCAGAGCCCTGTTAGCCAGGGTGTTTCTAAGTAGTATCACTGGAGTTGATTGGGCTATTTGAAGAATAACTACTCAGCATGAGTAAAAGTATCTGAATCTAGCCCTATATTTCCAAAAGAGTTTTTATCTATCTACAGCAAATGCTCTAGATTATTCACAGTGTGATTATTGCAATGGCCTTCTCAGTAGGCTTATTGCTTCTTTTCTCTTTGATTTGTAAACTACTCAGATTAGGTTACTTGCCTGTTTATTGTTGGCTCTATCACTTGACTTTTCATTCAGGAGTTTACACCGGATACCTCGGGTGACTTATACTGATGAGGTGAGTTGACCACAGGAATGGGAACCCTGCAATCCTGTCCCAACGCTGACTCACTGTTTGACCTTAAGCAAGTTACTTACCTTTTTTCCCCTCAGTTTCTTCTTCTGGTCAATGGGAGTAATAGTTACCTCCCTCCCTCACCTGCATGTTGCAATGATTGATTAGTTAGTGTTTGGAAAGCTCTTTGAAATGTTAAAAATGAAAAGTATGAAGGGTTATTATCCCCGAGTAAAATTTTCAAAAGCACCTTAGAGTCTCATTTTCAAAAGTGCTTTTAGGTGTCTAAGTCTCACTGACTTTCAATGCATGAAGCTCCTGATAGCCTAAGTCACTTTTGAAAATGGGACACTCAGGTGCTTTTGAAAATTTTATCCATGGATGATACTTGTCATGTTCAGTATTTCAAACACTAATTAATCATCGTAGCATCCATGTGAGGCAGGAGGGCGGTAACTGTTACTGTACAGAAGAGAAAACTGAGGAACTGACAGACAAACCAAAATAAAACACTTCAAAATTTCAAGTCAGAATGTTTCATTTCAGTCTAAAATGCTAAAACAAAATGTTTTGCCATTTCCAAATTCAAAATATTCAAAATGTTTTGTTCTGCAATAATAATTCAACTTTTTGTCCCAATTCAAGACAAAAACAGATGTTGACATATCAGAATTTAGAATCAATGTTTGTTTGGCATGAATCATAGTGTTTTTCCCTCAAATTTCCAGCATGTAACCTGAGGATAAATACTGAATATTATGGGGATTTTCAGCTCAATCTGGTACTTGGTATACAAATTAAAATTAATTTAAAATTAGACCTTTAAGGAAAAACATTTGCTTTGTGTATTACCTGTTTTCTGATCCTTCTTGATAACAATTGGCTGCTTTGTTATCCTTCACACTCTCCACAGAGTTAAAATTCATTGTAAGCGAGTGATTGACATAGATTTGAATAAATTGTGGAGGCACAAAACTTGACCTGGCTCTTTCCTTTCTTACCTCCTTTGAGAATTCAGTATATTATATTTGCAATCTTTCATATATTTCTGTAAATAGATAAATAACCCTGAGCCAAGAACTTGGCATTCATGTATATCTATAGTGGGGCAAAACAAATGATCAGTGAGTGTACAGACTTTTAGATACTTGACCAAACTACCAACCCTTTAAATTTCATCCACCAGTAATATACAGCCAAAACACTAGTTGTGAAATATATTGATAGAAACAACAAAAACAAGACAATCCATTCTTGCAAAAAGGCAGTGGTAGACTCTAAAAGGGTCCCATCTGTTGCAATTAACATTTATATTAAATGTACTATGAAACATTTTAAAAGCTGGAAAATATAGTGCATTTAGTAAGTAGTAATTTCTCCTGGAGTTTGGTTCAACAGTATAGAATAAAACCAATTCAATTGAAATGAATGAATTTTGATCAAATTAATTATGCAGAATGTACACGGAGGTCTATTTGAATGTTGGAAGAATAGAAAATGTGTACTGTTAGGACCAGATTCACTACTAGGATTTCTAGGCACTTCTGTAATGCAAATAATAATAATAATGGATTTTTTACTTAAGTGGAGTTATTGCTTCTTTTACTGGTCATGAATTTGGCCTTTGTGTTTTGCCTGAAATTTAGAATGAAGTCAAAGGTGATCAACGGGTGATCAACGTGCTGTTTAACATCATGGTGACAAAATAACTGGAGACCGCAGGGCACCTTTTCAGGGACCTCTCTCTCTTTTTTTTTTTTTTTTTTTTTTTTTTTGGCTTGTGATTTTTAGAACTCCGAGGTGTCGTTTATTTTGACACCTGGTTTTCAGGCCATGTTTGTGTGGTTTGTGGGAAAAGCATTAAAATGTGTTAAAGGCATAAGAGTGCGGTGTCTGAAGTTTTATTAGGAAGCTGTAGTTTATTATAAATTATCCCAAGATTGTAAATAATATGTGAATTTAGAAATTCTGACCATAAAATTTTGGTGCATTTTTAAAAGCTTCACTGAGCTCAAAATGGAATTTTAAAATTAGCATTTAATTTGCAGTTTACAGGAATGCTGTTGAGTCCACTAGGCCTGAATTTAGAAGTCCCAGAAACAAAAACAAAAAACCTTAATTTCTACAAGAATATTTAGCTAACAGTTTCAGCAGTAATACTTGATATCTACAGCAAAATAACAGAGCCACTAAATGTTATTAAATCATAGCAATTGTGGCTGATTTAAATCCCAACCCATGTGGAGGTGCCTCCTGACTCTGACAGAACTCTGCAGGGGGCACAAGGGTTCACATTAACGGCTCCCAGTGCAGCTGGGTCTTTAGTACACATCAAGGTTTATTTTTCTATATAAATGGCCAAAAAGTCAGTATGATTCTTGCCTTTTAAAAATTATGTAGATGCTCAATAAAAACAATGTGAGCGAGTGGACCTTCAAGCCCATACTTTTCCAATAAATAAAGAATGTAAAGTGGCCTGAATAGTTTTTTCGCACTGATTGACTTATGAAATGATGTAACTACTACCAAATTTTAAAACATGAATTGAGTTTAATAAAACCCAGTGTGCTCAAGCTTGTACAAGTTTACCAGTTTAAAACCTCACCTTTTCACCCAGTTCTTCCTACATTCCCCTCATTTGTGTATATACCCTAACTCACATTATTATTACTTATTATTTACGGTGCTCTAGTGCAGTGGTTTTCAAACCGTGGGTCGTGACCCAGAATTGGGTCGCGGAATGGAAGGGACTGGGTCACAGCAGCTCTGGTCAGCACCGCCACTTGTGCACCTCCACCCAGGAACCGGACCTGATGCTGGCCGCTTCCGGGGCACAGCGCGGTCCGTGGTGCCAGGACAGGCGGGAAGACTACCTCTGCACCCTGGCTGCACCGCTGACCAGGAGCTGCTGGAAGTAAGCCTGCGCCCCAACCCCCTGCCCCAGCCCTGAGCCCCCCCCAAATCCAGAGCCCCTTCCTGCACCCCAAACACCTCATCCCTGGCCCAACCCTGAGCCTGCACCCCCAGCCTAGAGCCCTGACCCCCTCTCACCCCAACCTCCTTCCCCAGCCCAGAACCCTCTCCTACACCCTGACCCCCTTGTTCCCGCCCCACCCCGCAGCCCTGAGCCCCTCCCACACCCCAAACCCCTCATCCCCAGCTCCGTTGGGTCACAGGCATCAACAATTTTCTTCAACTGGGTTGCCAGAAAAAAAGTTTGAAAACCACTGCTCTAGTGCAGTGGTCCCCAAACTGTGGGGAGTGCTCCCCATGGGTCCGCAGAGGAACGTTTGGGGAGGCACACGGCGGGGCGCAGGCCAGCCCCCCCGGGGGGTGGGGAGGGAGTGCCACTCAGCCCCGCTTAGCAAAAAGGTGACCAGATAGCAAATGTGAAAAATCGGAACGGGAGTGGGGGGTAATAGGAGCCTATATAAGAAAAAGACCCAAAAATTGGGACTGTCCCTATAAAATTGGGACATCTGGTCACCCTAGCCTCACTCTGCCCCCAGCCCAGTTCCGCCCCCAGCTGCAGCTCCCCTCCACCCCCTGCTCCAGCAACAGCTCCATTCTGCCCCCTGCTCCACCCCCAGCCCAGTGCTGCCCTCATTTCCTCTCCACCCCCAGGCCAGCTCCGCCTCTAGCCCCAGCTCCTGCCTCCTCCCCAGTTCTGCCCCCAGCTCCACCGTCAGTCCAAGCTCCTCTGCTGAGCCAACTGTGCATTAATGGAGGCACAGGATTACTGGTAAGGGTGTGTGTAATAGGAAAAGCTTTTGTGTACCACTGCTCTAGTGCATACAGGCCCCAGTCAAGATTGGTAGCCTATTGTGTTAAGTACCGTATAAATATACAGGTAGAGACAGTCCCTGCCCTGAAGAGCTTAAGGTTAGGTCTATGCTAGAAATTTTTGGTGGTACAGTAGTATCACTCGGGTGTTTTTTTCTTTTTTTTTTATACTGGCAAAACTCTTAGTGTAGATGTTGTTATACTGGGAAAAAATGCTTTTGCGGATATAGCTTTTGTCATGTGGGAAACTGGTAATATAAGCTATATCCGCAAAAGCACATAACCTGTATCTACGCTAGGAAGCTTTACTGGTATAGCTCTGCTAGCAAACTTTTTCTCGTGTAGAGCTGGCCTCAGCCTGGGCTGCTAAAAACACAAGATACGTTACAGATTAGAGGGCATACAGCTGAATAGTAGCATTGGTGTACCAGGCCCCAGCACAGAGGTTTATTGTTAAGATAGAGAGGGAACTTAGAGTGCTAGTCTCAAAAGCCTGCAATGGGTACCAAATGGAGGGACTGGGAATGATTATGTGAAAACATGTGTCAGTATTCAGATATTGGTTGAGGCCTCTAGGTGTTATCTCAATCCAATAATTATAATTTAAATTTTCTCCATAACATTATATTTAGCAGACTGGTAAAGAATTGTTTTACAATACAACCAACTTCTCCTGCCCATTCCCTGCTTTCCCCTGAAAAATGAGTCAACAGAAGTGGTAGGAGTTGTTTTGTAATTAGGTCCCTAGCTGCTTGCTGGACTGATGAAGTTGTGTTTTGTAATAATATGAAGTTATTTTGTTAGCAGACTTTACTTTCCAAGTCTTTTCACCCTTCCAGCACCCCAAGGTACAGCTTTACTGGATCAGTTACCATCTGCTCCAGTGTTTGCATTTAGCCTGCAGGGCCTGTGATCTCAGAAATATTTCCTGTAAATGGAATCTCTCATGCCAGGCCTGTCACACAATAGATATATAATTGGATAAATCCTAAACTGGAAACTACAAACAATAATAATAATAATAATAAGAAAACATATTGTACTGTACGTGGTCCATGAATCTCTCCAAAATGGGATGTTTGTTTACATATGAAACTTAAGTATATTTTTCTTTTCTGTTTTTTAACAATAATGAAATTAATTTAATAGCTAAACTCAGTGGTGCATTTTTTCCATTCAGCATCTAACCTAAGCAGCTTGCTGTGTTTTAGTGGAACAGTATATTATAGCGCAGACAAATTTACCTCACATTAGGTCTCAGTTCTAGATACACGGATGGACGTCTGTTTGAGCTTGTGCATCTATCTACTAAGCTTGAACACACATGTCCTGCCAATGATTTTTAGAAGATACCAGACTAGATGGTGTGATGTGAGCATGATTGAGCCTGAGGAGAAAAGAATGGGAAAAATCCAGGCTGCCCTTGTACTATTCAACAAAAAAACTGCTTCATTTTTTAAAAAAATTACAAACTATATGTCAATGTTTTTGGGGTTTGGTTTTAAAAAATGAAGTGATTTTTAGTCCTTATTAAATGTGACAGATTGATAGCCTTGGAGATTGAAGTCCTCTGTTTATTATCCTCAGAACGTATACAGCAGGGCAGTGACATTACAAACTTCTGCACACTGTCCCATTAACGACTTCACCCCTAGATGGGACTGAGGGTAATTCAGATTTCATGCTGATCTTTAGATTCTCTGCTAAGACTGCCAGCAAAGTGCTAATTGGTTTGAACTGTGGATGTGTCCTCTTTGACCTGGACTGAGACCACTTATGCAGTGAGACGGGCACCATTTTACAAAAGAGATTATCCCAATTTCATGTTGTATACCGTCCTCCTTTACTAATCACTTTAGTGTTCATCTCTGCTAAGGCTCATAGTTTTCCTAAGCAGAGTGAAACTGATCTGATTCTTGTCAGTCTTACTGATTCCCACAGAATTTTTAATGGCAGTGGGAAAATGACCAGTCTTAGTGATTTCAGTCTGCTGCTGCTTCAAAAAGTTATAAACCATGGCAGCAGCATTAGTGCCATTTGTTTGCAGACTCAGGAAGACAGCGCTTCATTGGTTCACATTATCAAGGCAGTGTCACAGCTGGAAACTTAAAACAATTGAAACTTAAATACTACATAAATTCATAGTTTAGATTTAGCCCTTCTGGTTAACCAGGGAAATTTTTTCATTTTATCACAGGATGAGTGAATTATTAAGACTGTGCTCATGCTGTTATTCCAGTAGTAACCAGTTTACAAATATATTTTCTCTTTCATTTGAGTGAGTGAGAATACTGTGCACTAGTCATAATTTGAAGGCACTACTCTGAGATGCACAACAGAGCATCAAAAAAGAAATTGAATTTACCTTCAGTGAAGGAGAGTAATTGGTTTTTATACTTTAAAAAATCCCCAACCAGAAGGCTCATCTGTCTCTGACAGAGAAAGGAATTGAGTTAGAATCTGAGCACCCTAATTGAAAGTAATAATAGTAATAATAAAGGGACTGCTGTGTATATTTTTCCAAACAGACTGTCATTTATGTACTATTCTAGGCTTATTTATGATAAATGTTGATCAAAGCACCAGACAGAATAAACCATTGAATCCTTTTAAATTCCAGGATAAAAGGATTAAATTTTATCAATGTAGCTCATCCGCCTAGCTGTCTATCTGCCTTTTTTTCTTGCATGGTTTTTTTGGAACATTAAAAGCCTCTTATTTTGGATTTTATGTTTAGCATGGCCAACACTGTCAAAACTGAGGGTGAAATCCTGTCTTGATTGAGGTCAATAGCAATTTTCCTACTGACTTCAGTGGTGCCAGTATTTTACCCACAATGCCTTTTAGGCTCCTAAATCCATATTCAGTCACCTAATTAAAGTGGCCTGATTGTCAGAGGTGTTTTTCACCTGCAGCTTCCATTGAGTTCAGTCTGCATTGCAGGTCAATACTGTCCTAAACTGTCTAAAAAACCACCTTAATACTTTGTGTAAAAACAGGGACAATACTTTCTCAGAGGTGCTGTATGAGGGTCAGTGTTTGTACCATACTGTAAAGATGTGAACTGTTATGTAAGTTACAGTATCATTGGAGACTTTGATTGTAGTATCTTACTAGTTTCTGGTTTCAGAGTAATAGCCGTGTTAGTCTGTATTCCACTACATGCATCCGATGAAGTGAGCTGTAGCCCACGAAAGCTTATGCTACAATAAATTTGTTAGTCTCTAAGGTGCCACAAGTACTCCTATTCTTTTTACTAGTTTCTGTTAAAGTTTCTATGCAGTAGTGATACCCTTTGGGAGCATAGTTTTTCTTCCTTTCTCTGTGTGTTTTTTTTTTTTTTTTTAAAGGCTGATAGATACATAATAGTTGTAGGCAACCTTGGGTTTTATATAAATATAATTCTCTTTTCATGTTAATGCACAAATAGGATATACTGTATTAGTAGATTTAACATTATGTATTAAATATAAAAACATTTTAACCCCAAAGAAAATTGAAATATAGTTTTGTTTTATCTGAAAAGGTATAATTGATTGTGTTAAGAGAATTCAGTGCAAGCTTTTGTCTCTCAAGGCACTTTTACAGGCCTCATTACAGTAGTATCTGAGCACCTCATATACAAAGAATTAGCCTGACAATACCTCTGTGAGGTAAGGAAGATAACAGAAATGCTGGTATCTCCTTTTTACAGATGGAGGGTCAGATCCTCATCTCTAGCTTTGGCTACTTTGTGCTGTCTCAGCTGCACAAAGCAGCTGTAAAGCAGCCCTAAAGGAGTACCTGAGCATTCCCTATGGCAGAGGGCAGTCCTCAGATGGGATAGACTGAATCTGTGCCACTCACTTCCCTGCCCCCTTCATTACGGGTTGGAGGGGATAGGACAGAGCATACACAGTGTTATTTACAGTAGCCCCTTAAACTGCTCTACATTACTCTGGGGGCCATTTAGGCTCCTGGTCAGTCCAGGATCGGGGTAGCACCCCAATGACCACTCTGCTTAGCTGCTCTAAGGGTAAACATGGTGCATTTGAGGATGTGGTGCAGAAAATGGAGATACAGAAAAATTAAGGCCCCAATCCTTCCACATCATGCTTCACTTTAGTGGAAATCTTAGAGTAACAAAGTGACTTACCCAAGATCACATAGAAAGTAGGTGGCGGAGCCAGGAACTCAACCCACATCTTCTAAGATCTAGACCAATGCCTTAACCACAAGACTATCCTACCTTTACCCCAAAAAACCAAACCAAACCAAAAATCCAAAACCCCTCAACCATTTTTATGTGTTTATTTCTTGTATCTTATGTGACAAATTCTGCCCTGGTTTACATCTCGTATAACTGATTAAAATCAATGGAGTTACACAGGGTACTAGTCATGGTACAATCTTTCTCTTTGAGTTTACTGTCAATCTATATAATTCTATTGCTAGGACTCCTCATAAAACATCTCGCTGTGTTAATTAACACATTTATCTCTATTTAAAAAGCACTTGCCTAGAGAGAGAACTGAGGACAGATTTATGCCCCTTTAATTAGTTTGCTTCAAAACAACCTGCCCTTGACTTATTGGTTCATAAAGAGGCTTGCATTCTTACTCCACATAGCCTTGGTAGTCTGTACTCTCTCATTCTAGTTAACATATCTCTGTATGTCATCAGTTTGGTCATTTCAGTGTCTGCTTTGACTAATAATATGGATTAGCACTGCAGGATTTGTTGACCACAAATGAGCAATCAAAAATTGTGGACTAATACTTGTAGTTGGATATACCCAAGCATGAATTTCCAACTCTGAAATACACAGTAAGTGTTTGCTGTTCTCTCATTTTACCTCCAGCTACTTAATACATTTGACGTAGTTTCTAGTCAGTTATATTTGTAATTTATATATGCATGTGTGATTACTGGTACAGAAAGCTTGGAAAGTACCTATTGCTAGTACTTCACATGGTTACTAAACAACAGTGTAAGTGCTTAAACTCCTACTTGATTGAGAAACTCCAGTAATAAGGGACTAAATGGTGACTCGAGCTACATGCCTGCACAGGGGAGTGAGAACTAGGTTCTGGGCACACAGGAGTAAGTGGGGGCTGCTACCCATCTCCCCAGAATAAGGATATGGGAAGCGGGCAGGGCACGGAATGGGCAAAGACTCTGCATTCCTCGTGCTTGCCAGTATATCTGAAATAGCAGGCGAGGAGCTGTAATTTGCTGCTAGAATAGGCCAGTAGCAAAATGACTGCCCTTTATTACTCCACCTCAATAGAGCATAGGGAAGTAGGGAAGGAGTTGTGTCTCAGCCAGCATAATGCTTTCTGGTGCTACTGCTAGTGGGTGCAGTATATGCACCACCTATTGCTCAAGGCACAGTCTAGCCTTAATTGAATCTGAATTTGGAGCCACATCCTGCTCCCATTGAAGTGAGTGGGTGTTTTGTCACTGGCTTTGTTGGAAGCAGGATTGAACCTCTAAGCTGTGGAAATATTGTAAATTTTATGCTTTTACTTACTATAAATTAGCCTCTGTAATAAGTGAAAAGTCCAGGAATAAAGGGATATAAATACTTGCAATTGTGAGCAGTATCATTTTCAAGAGACATTTAAGTGAGGATTTTAGCCTTCAGATTAACATTACCACTTATCTCATCCTTCTGGTTATTTTCACTGCCCTTCTAACTTGGAGATAAAAATTCCTTAATGGTTTTTTCTGTGTTTTATTTCTTTTTCCATGATAATCAGATCTGTTCTGACTGAAAATGAAGCCAATTATCAAGAACAATAAATAAAAAGAATTGCATATTGCTTTCTTCCCACTGGAAGAAAAAGGAATATGTTGATACAGAACAAAGTTGGTTGCCAAGTATGAAGTACCAAAGGCAATGAGGAAGAACACAGGCCCCATCCTAACTGAAGAGCTCTAAGCACAATGAAAACACGCCGTACTGATGTCAGACATTAAAATATTTATAATAGCACAAAAAGAATTACAATGGATTGAAAATGTTTACAGAATATGCCAATCCTGTGAGTTAAAGAGGAATGGAAGCAAGAAAAGCATTTGGTGCTCAATCATTGTCAGTGGAAGTTTTGTAATTTAATGTCTCTTACATAAGGTCCAATCCTGCATTATGATGAATATGTCTGATGTTGTATTCAGTTCCTTTAATTCTGAGGCCTGTGGGGGTGGAAATCGTTTAGCACTTTGTAGGAATATTCACTGAAATAATTTTCCCCGACCTAACATTTAGACAAGGACCAAAGCAATGCTGTGTAATTGGAGATGCACTACAATTTGTTAACAAGGATAAACTCCGTGTGACCAGTCCAAAGGCTTGGCTGGTGTTTATGCAAAATGGTATTGTCTAGGAGACCTGGATTTGGGAGTTTTTAGCATTTCATTATCTCTGACCAGCTAAGCTAAGAGCATCATAGACAACATACTTTGGAGAAAGTATCAGTCATGAATCTTCATTTCCACCGAATCTGCTTCCATAAGCCACTAGCTGTGGAACCATTATAGTTCTTAGGAAGTAATTCATCTAATGAGAAGACTTTGTATTGGTTCATATTCAGCATACATAGCTATTGGAGGAGGAGAGAGGGTTATTATGAGAATGGCAATTTAGCATAATAGAGGTGGGTTAAAACCCTGTGATCTTTCTTGGATAGATCTGCCCTCTACAAGATGTAGTCGATTAGAAGAAACCCTTTAGCATTTTTACTTGGATGAGACACTGGAAAAACCTGTTATCTATCACAAGTCCCATTCAACAAAAAGAGTAAGAGAATAATAAAGAACCAGATCTTTGACATAGTCTTATGAAAAGTGATTTTGAAAATGTCTAAATATAATACTGGACCTATTTTTTAAAGCTGGACTCAGTGCATGGGTACCCTGCATTTTGTATCTTCTGTGTGCCTCACAGCCAGCTGCCTAAATAGGAATGTACTTGAATGCATATGTATCCAGGCCTCCCAAATAAATGGGCTTTTATCTAATATGCACATTTTAATACCTGTTTGTGGTGTAAGAACAGATTATTTTTTTGTCCGCTCTTCACATTTGGCATGGCTTACTCATTATGTGAGCCATAAAAATGTAGCCCATTATACCTTCTTCGTTTTGTTTCTATTTATATTTCTGGATATGAATTACTGTGTTATTTATTGTCTAAAGTGCTAGTGAGATCAATAAGAAAACAAATAAATCAGAAACCAAAATATAACAAGGCCTTTCTAAACATATTTTTGGTATGAAAAGAGCTCTATGGCAGATTTTGAGCCGAATATGAGGTGTCTCATGATCTTAAATAACAGGCTAACATTTCTTTGAAACAAGATCCAAATTTATGCTAATTTCTTCTAGATCGGTGTATCAAAAACTGTAAATGGGTACTCCATGTCATACAGAAACTTTCGTGAATGGAATTTTAACTGTCCATTGATTTCCCCCCCGCCCCTATAAGCTCCGCATTTCTGATGGTTTTATCCCTAAAAATGTTGGAGTTACTATGTCCTCGTGTTTGACTGAAATTTGTTGACCCAATGGAAACAACACACTTGAATCTTAAAAAGGTGGCTTAGATGTGAGTGGCAAAAGACTGCTACACATGCACTTTTTGTGCCTATTGCTAGGCTCAAATGATCTGATGTATCATTTGTGTATGTTACTGATGAGTTTTGCAAGTGTACTTTTGATCCTGGGAGCGTGCAGGTGATGGCATCTCTTACTTGTGTGCACATAGGTTGTAGATCTTTGATGATGCGCTGGAGAGGTTTTAGTTGGGGGCTAAAGGTGACGGCTAGTGGCGTTCTGTTGTTTTCTTTGTTGGGCCAGAAGAGTACCCAGAAGTCACCTACTACAGGACAGGCCCAACAAAGAAAATAACAGAACGCCACTAGCCGTCACCTTTAACCCCCAACTAAAACCTCTCCAGCGCATCATCAAAGATCTACAACTTATCCTGAAAGATGATCCCTCACTCTCACAGATCTTGGGAGACAGACCTGTCCTCGCTTACAGACAGCCCCCTAACCTGAAGCAAATACTCTCCAGCAACCACACACCATACAACAAAAACAATAACCCAGGAACCTACCCTTGCAACAAACCCCACTGCCAACTCTGTCCACATATCTATTCAAGTGACACCATCACAGGACCTAATCACATCAGCCATGCCATCAGGGGCTCGTTCACCTGCACATCTACCAATGTGATATATGCCATCATGTGCCAGCAATGCCCCTCTGCCATGTACATTGGCCAAACCGGACAGTCTCTTTGCAAAAGAATAAACGGACACAAATCTGACATCAGGAATCATAACATTCAAAAACCAGTGGGAGAACACNCTTTAGTGACTTTTATACTGGTGAAAGTTGCTGGATTCATACCTTTTCAGATTGAAGTGCTCTATTTATTCACAAACTGTATACAACACAGGCAGTGATAATTCAGACATCCCCATACTTACCTTCCACTGGTCCTGAACCTGGACATAAAAGGACCATTTCCAGGGTTTAGTGGCAGCTTAATTTGTATCTCTGTTTAGCCCTTGGCATCTTCATGAACTGTGGTGATGGTTTTGTGATGAGGACCCCTATCTCCTTAGAAATCAACTGAGACCACCAATTTGCATCAAAAGGCCAGCAGCAAATAACATTTGGTCTGTGCTGACCCAGGCCAGACTTGAATTGGGACCCCGGAAGTGAATAGTCCCACACCACACTCCCTGAGCTATCCTGGTTCCTCATCATATCCATTACTAATTACAGAAATGTGTACTTTGTGTTTTTTCGCCCCCATTCATATAACCAGTTACCCTTTATGTTTGTTTCTTTTAATTTGTGTACCACAGTGAATAAAAAGCCTTATACCATTAAAAAGAAAAGAAAAGATAGTCTTTTACAACATTGGACTACACTTGTGCAGAGAAGAAGAGAAAGAGGAGCATTTATTAGCAATTATATTAATTGTATTTATATAGCACCAGAAGTGTAGAGCTATAGAGTAATACACGCTTCCAGGTTTGAAGTACTAAAGGAGTACCTTATACACATGCAGTGTAAATGAATATTTTGCCACTCACAGTATTTAAACAAGAATTTAGAAATTAATTTGTCATCATATGACAGGGGAAAAAAGGGCCAATATAGTTTTGGGCTGCTTATGTGGAGGCACGAAAGGCAATAATCTCTTCCTATAAAGGTTCTAGTGCAATTGCACTTGGAAAATTTCATTCACTTCTTGGCACTTCACTATCAGAAATCTATAAAGCAAAGGAATTATTTAAGGTGGTTGCAGGAAGTTCAAGTAGGAGTGATGGGATGAAATTAAGATAGTAAAATTTAGGCTGAAAACAGGAAGCTCTTCACTCTTTGGCTGAGATCTCTTAGGCTGTGAAATTGTCTCTCAAGGGAAGTGATGTATATCACAGCGTTTGGGATATTTAAAACTAGATACAAATGTCTTGGTCCATGACTGGGGCTCCAAGCTAATACAAATAGATAAATAAGCAGATTGGACTTTTAAAACTATAGTAAATGTAGCATAGGGAAAAACCCTGCAGTGCCGGAGATAGATGGATTATTATTTTAGTGTCTCAATCTTGATCCCTTTCCAATCCCTTAGCCTACTGCACGCGAATATCAAGACTTCGCCTCCCCTTTTCCAACCACTGTCCCTAATAGGATCATTGCTTTCAAGGAGAACAATGCTGAACCATTGTGTAGCTATGTTAGTTGGTGTAGGGGAAGCCCAACACAAAGAGAGAGTTCAAGAAGCAAGACCCATCTATCAATCTTAGCTACTTAGATTCCCCCATTACTATAGAATCTGCATACCTCACAATCTTTAATGTATTTATCCTTACAATAACCCTGTTAGGTAAGGAAATACTCTTTTAACCCCATTTTACAGATAAGGAATCCTCAAAGATCTTGAAAGGTAAACTCCCTAAGGAACTTGCCCAAGGTCACACAGGAAGTTTTAGCAGAACTTCTGAGGTCGCCTGAATCACAGCCTAGCACCCTGACCACTGGGCCATGCTTCCTGTCCTTACCTATAAGTGGCAAATGGGGCAAGCAAAACTCTGAAGCATTATAGGGACAATTTAAAATGTTTGCATTATTATTTCACTGCTGATCATGTTATCAGCAACGGTATCCAGCTATTCTTGGATCGCTGGTGGAATTTAAGTTGGGCATCACCATGTTTTCATTCCCCCCAAGTCAAGTTTCTCAAGTCAATATTTTTAGTCAAGACTTCAGCTCTGGAAAGATACAGCTAGTTTAATATAGGATGAATGCATTTGTGTGATTAGTTTATTATAGGATGAACACATTTCTACAGTGCAGTATTTAGTAATTGGAGTTTAGTGTGAATATAGATTGACTACATGGGAAAATGCACTTATCCTCTAATAATTTGAGGCCTGATTAGTTGACAGATTACAGAACAGGTTTTAAAGTAGACATGAAAAGAATGCCAAATTTATCTTTGCTGGCAATAATCGCTGTGGAATGAAGTTGGCAGAGAGCAGCTAGAACTAGTGGCAAAAGAAAAGTTCTAACGACTGGTTTCTCTAATCGTGTAAAAGGAATGTTTTATGATATTTTAATTTGCTACTTTTAGCATTTCCCATTTTGTCAATTGCAACATTCTGCGAGCTATTCTGGGATATTGTGTCTGCATGCACTAGCCTATCAAATGAATTGATTCAAACTGAGCTCTAGATGTGAAAGAGATTCTGATGCCTCAGTATTAAGCGCTAACCACCCTGTTTGTGTGAAAAAGAAATGCCAAGCAGCAGATAGAAATGCCTACTAACAATTGTAGGCTTTTTAAAAGGGTTGTTTTATGGAAACTAAGTTCAGATCTGGAGCCCATCTCTAGTCTATCTCAAAGTTCCAGGGTTATAAAGATGTGGGGCAGTCATGATGGTTGGATCTAGATCTAAATATCCAAAGTTCAGGAGTGTTTGGGTCCTGGGTTTGGGCCCATCCCTACTGATTTCTAATCCCACTGGGAATATTTTTAAAAGTGAAGATATGAATTTGCCAGTCATTGGTCCACAGATTGTTTCACTTATGAGAGGATTGGTCTTAGATCCATGTTTAATAGTTGTTCCACATCCAGAATCCAGGGTGATAGTGCAGTTATCATCGTGTTTCATCGTTCTCTGTATGCACTGCTCAAATAGGGTGGATGGAGTGCAAGTGGATAATGCCGTAATACCTCCCCTATTTCTCATTCCTCTGGATGAAAACAGGAAAAACTATTGGGGGAGGGGGAACATAACACTTGTGGGGGGTTTTGTCCCCAGTTCAACGTTATGGCTATGTAGAAAGTTTTTATTGTTGAAGGTTAAAGGTACCCTGTATTTGGCAGGGAGGAGGTTAAGTTGTTTATTTGAAAAGGCTCAAATTTAAGAAAAGCAATCATTCATTTTTAACAAACTCCTTTGTTCATCATAGTAAATAATCTATGATTTCAGAGGGTAATGACTTTTAAAAAGGGCTTTCATCATGGTTTATATCATTTTTCTCTCTTAGTCTTAAATTTTCCCCAGAGGTCAATATCAGTTCTTCTGTACTTATGCCTAATTTGGATGGTTAAATTAGCTTATTTACAGAACAATGCAGTTGCACTACCATTGACGTTGTCTGCAATTTAATTTCTTTTATAATCTTCTCTTTTATCAATCAGTGCCCTGTAGAAAATGATTGTCTTAGTAATGCTTTGTGACAGGAACAGGCTAGCATTTGTATTTCAGTGCTTCACCCCAGTGGTATACTACAATGTTTTGCAGCTATGCAAAGTAGCATCTGCCCTACATTTCTCCCAATGGTTTGATTATTAAATGATGAGGTACATTAGGAAACCCAGTTTCAAATGGAATGGCACAGGCCACGTACAACATTGCATTCCTCCCTAAGCCCGTCAGAGGAGCTAGAAGTAGGAACAGCTAGTATATCTCTCAGGAGAATAATGTGCCATATCTAAGTCCACTCTGCCATCACAAGCCTCAGCCTCACTCTGTAAGTGCACTCCAGAAATTAAAATAATTTACAAGCAGAGGAATACGCTGCTTTTCCTATTCAGCTTTCACTTACAACTCTCAGATGGGGTGCTTCTGTACCATCAAGAAAACTGGAATGGTACCATGCAAATTCTGGCCTGAACTAATTAGTAGTACCTTTATTGGTTGATCAGCACTTTGGTAAGGGAAGTATCTTGAATGAGAATAGTATCAGAGGGGTAGCCGTGTTAGTCTGGATCTGTAAAAGCAGCAAAGAATCCTGTGGCACCTTATAGACTAACAGAGGTTTTGCAGCATGAGCTTTCGTGGGTGAATACCCACTTCTTCGGATGCAAGTAGTGGAAATCTCCAGGGGCAGGTATATATATGCAAGCAAGAAGCAAGCTAGAGATAACGAGTTTAGTTCAATCAGGGAGGGTGAGGCCCTGTTCTAGCAGTAGAGGTGTGAAAACCAAGGGAGGAGAAACTGGTTCTGTAGTTGGCAAGCCATTCATAGTCTTTGTTTAATCCTGAGCTGATGGTGTCAAATTTGCAGATGAACTGAAGCTCAGCAGTTTCTCTTTGGAGTCTGGTCCTGAAGTTTTTTTGCTGCAGGACGGTGACC